>CM063507.1:102007828-102076605 GCA_032207245.1 Pardosa pseudoannulata | reverse complement strand
ATGCCAAGTAACATCTGTATACGGGCTAAGCAACGCGGTGGAAGCAGTGGTAGAGTCTGGTGGCAATCGTTCAGTTTGAGTTAGAGGTTAAGGGATTGGATTCACCAACTCATCTTGATGTTCATTTATTCAGTGCATCAGTCTGCTCGCTCGTGCTTGGAGCTGTCTGTTCATTAGAAGCATTCCTAATAAACTTATTACTCAACTTCCAGTCCCTTTTATTATTGTTGGAGACTTTAATGGCCACAGTCCATTGTGGGGTAGCCCCAACCTTAATAAACGGGGTCGCCAAATTGAAAAACTAATATCCGACCATGATCTGTGCATCTACAATACAAATCAACTTACTTACCTTCATTCTCCTACAAGAACCTTTCACTCTCTTGATTTAGCAATATCAGCCCTCAAATTTTTCCGTTTTGGAATTTTTCAGTAGATTTATACCTCTATAATAGTGATCACTTTCCCATTATCCTTACTCATAATAATGGCTCTAATGCCAATCAGCGTGTTCCCTGTTATATTCTCGGTTCCGCTGATTGGGATAAATTCCGTATCCTAGCTAATATCTCTACAGACATGGTCGACAATAATACTATTGATGAAGCAGTAAATCAGATAACTAAAATAATAATTTCTGCAGCTGACATTTCTATTGAAAAATCATCCTGCCATCCTCAAAAGCAGACAAAGCCATGGTGGAACCAAGAGTGTACAAATACTTATAAGGAGAAAAAAAAGCGTTTTCCGTGTTTAAAAGCCCCTCAGGGGGTTTACCTACTTTAGGTAAACACGGGTGTCGCAATCCCGAGGTACCCCAGCGATCTTTTGTTCTGTTCCTTTTCTTTCCTTTTTTCTCTTATCTTCCTTTTTCCTTTTTCTCCCTCGATGTGGTTACCTTTTCGGAGGTGAGGGCTTATCGCGATATGTTGTGTTCCTTTTCTGAACACAACATCTCGCGATTTGTTAACCACCCACGTGTTTGCCGTGCGTGGAGACCCGTGTCCCCGGAAAGGGGGATCCTGGTAATTGAGGGAAACCAACACATTACTTTGGCCCCTGCTTCGGGTAAACGGGTGGTGTAGAATGGTCCCGTCTACATCAATCGGCTGGTCGGACGACTTTTGTCACTGGCCTGGGCCAAGCAATCGGTTACCTGCTGGGCACTTTAATGGGTCGAGGCTGCTTAAGGGGTAGCTGTGCGCGTATAGATCCCGGTTAGCACTGGTGCGACTTTATGTCCCTTTTTGGGAGCGTTTAGCATCCCCTTGTTGGGCTCCATGGTGGGTGGTGCCGCCGGGATCTGAACAACTTCCTTCTAATTATGGATTCCTCAACCCCCCCACAACCTCTCCCCTTGGGTCAAAAGGGGCACGAAATTGATACATGTAGAGTAAGATTTTTCACTGTACAGAGAAAGGAGGGAAGTTTTTCGGCTGTCTCTCCCTTTCTCGTACATAAATTCATTTCGACATCCATTGGCCAAGTTAAAAATATTAAAAAATTAAGATCAGGCGTCTTACTTATTGAAGTAGCCGATTCAAAACAAGCGTCAAATTTATTAAAATCCACCAACTTTGCAGATATTCAGGTAACAGTCACTGCTCACAAAACTTTAAATTTCAGTAGAGGAGTTATCTCTGAGGGAGAACTCTATCATGTCCCCGATGAAGAGATTTTAGAAGGTCTAAGAGAACAGCATGTTTGTGGAGTACGTCGTATCACCATCCGTCGTGACGGGAAAATACTGCCTACTAAACATCTAATTTTAACGTTTAGCACACCATCACTACCATCACACATTAAAGCAGGATACCTACGATGCCCTGTGCGTCCATTTGTCCCCAATCCATTGCGTTGTTTTCAATGCCAACGCTTTGGACATTCAAAGACATCATGTCGTGGATCTATTACCTGTCCTCGTTGTGCACAAGTAGGCCACGACGGCGTTGATTGCAAACTAACACCTAAATGCATCAACTGCAAAGGCGACCATCCTGCCTATTCCCGTTCGTGTCCTAAGTGGCTACTGGAGAAAGAAATTCAAGCAATCAAAGCAAAAGAAAACATTTCATATCCAGAAGCCAGAAAACGCATTGAAGAACGTACTCCAATACCTGGAATTAGTTTTGCTGCAGCAGTGAAGCAATGTAAATCAATAGCCACACAGACTGAAAATAAGCCATCCGTCCCCAATAGTCCTAAACCTTCTCGTCATTCACCCTCAAAAATAGAAAATAAACCTGTTACAGTTGAAAACGTAATTATGCCAAAACCAATAAATGAACGCGTACCTAAAAGTAAATTAACACCTAAAACACAAGTTCCAAATAAACTTATATCTAAAGCGAAGATAAGCAATTTTCCATCTAAGCAAAAGACGCCCAAACATCAAAAAATTACGGCTGCAAGATTAAAAGAAAAATTAAAAAATAAAAGTTTTAATCTCCTGGAGGATTTCGTCGAGGACGAATCCTCTAACAAACCTTTAAAATGTCAATTTTCAAAAAAAGACTTCTTAAAAAATCGTCCAACTGCTGAGGACGATTCAATCAAAGGATATGTCACATCCGAAGAGGATATGTTGACAGATCAATCGGACTCTGAAGGCATGTGGGCTAAGACCCAACCTGCATAATTTCCATCCTTTTCCTCTCCAAATTTTACAATGGCGCTTTTGTCTTGGAACTGCCATGGTTTCAAATGTCACGTCTCCGATATTAGAGACCTCGTAAATAAATACCATCCTGTTTGTTTTGCCCTTCAAGAGACCCTTCTTGACAGCAATAAATCAGCCAAATTAAAACGCTATAGTACTATCAGAAAAGATTACATTGAAGGGGGCAGGGTTTGTGGTGGTGTTGCCCTCTTCACTTCTCATGATTACCCTATCAGAACTTTAAACATTAACACTGACCTTCAAGCAGTTGCTGTTCAAGTACATATACAATCTCTAATAACTGTCTGTAACCTCTATATTCCTCCAAACAATATAATCTCTCAGAGCACTCTTAATAACCTTATTACTCAACTTCCAGTCCCTTTTATTATTGTTGGGGACTTGAATGGCCATAGTCCATTGTGGGGTAGCCCCAACCTTAATAAACGGGGTCGCCAAATTGAAAAACTAATATCCGACCATGATCTGTGCATCTACAATACAAACCAACATACTTACCTACATTCTCCTACAAAAACCTTTCACTCCCTAGATTTAGCAATAACCAGCCCTCACATTTTTCCGTTTTGGAATTTTACTGTCGATTCCTACCTCTATAATAGTGATCACTTTCCCATTATCCTAACTCACAATAATGCCTCCAATACCAATCAGCGTGTTCCTCGTTTTATTCTAGGCTCCGCTGATTGGGATAAATTTCGCATCCTAGCCAATATCTCTACAGACATGGTCAACAATAATACTATTGATGAAGCAGTAAATCATATAACTGAAACAATAATTTCTGCAGCTGATATTTCCATAAAAAAATCTTCCTGTCGTCCTCAAAAGCAAACAAAGCCATGGTGGAACCAAGAGTGTAAAATCTGTTACAAAGCTAAGAGAAAAGCGTTCCAATTGTTCAAGAGACATCCTACGACGGAGAACTTAATAAATTATAAAAAATGCGAAAAAATTTTCCGTCGCACTTTAAGACGTAGCCAAAAGGATTCGTGGGTGAAATATATAAGCAGTATCACCTCCTCCATTTCCAGTAAAGATTTATGGGTAAAAGTAAAGCGCTGTTCAGGCGTTTACCCAAACAACCAAATCCAAATTTTAAATTATAATAATAACCTAATAACTTCTCTTGATGACATAGCCAACACAATAGCCTCATCCTTTGCTGATATATCTTCAAGTTCAAATTACACTGCATCTTTTACAAAACTTAAAAACCTGGTCGAAGATAAACCCTTAAACTTTCAAACTAACCTTAACTTTCCCTATAATACTGATTTTACCATTTTAGAACTAAACAGAGCCTTGCATAAAGTCCATAAATCTTCTGCTGGTCCCGATAATATTTCCTACGAAATGATAAAAAAACCTTTCTTCAGTTTCCATGTTCAACCTTCTAAAACTTTACAATAGAATATGGAGAGAACATAGCTTCCCTTCCTCGTGGAGAGAGGCTATTGTAATCCCCATTTTAAAACCTGATAAAAACCCATCGAATCCTCTCAGTTACCGCCCAATAGCTCTGACGAACTGTTTATGCAAAATTCTTGAAAAAATGATAAACGTTCGTCTGATATACTACCTGGAGGAAAATAATTACCTATCAAATTTTCAGAGTGGTTTCCGTCGTGGAAGGAGCACGTTAGATAATATCATAGAGTTGGAGACCAGAATTCGGAATGCTTTCGTTAAGCGGAAGCATTTGGTGTCGGTGTTTTTCGATATAGAAAAGGCATATGACCGCACTTGGCGTCATGGAATTATACAGCAGCTGTACAATTTAGAGTTGCGTGGCAATATGCCTATTTTTATTCAAAATTTTTTGGCCTTAAGAAATTTCCGTGTAAGAGTAGGAAATACTTTATCTCGTACTTTTATTCAAGAAGAAGGAGTTCCTCAGGGAAGCGTATTGAGTGTGACCCTGTTCATAATAGCAATTAATGGGATTCTGAATGAGATACCTCCCTCTGTTAATGGAAACTTGTATGTCGACGATCTCCATATATCATGTGAAGGAGCGGATATGAGATTTATTAACAGACAACTCCAGACTGCAGTCAACAAGATCAGTAAGTGGGCGAGCGAGAATGGTTTCAGCTTTTCAAGGTCAAAGACATGTTGTGTGCATTTTTGCAAAAAAAGAGGTCTCCACCCTGACCCAGAGATCCAGTTTCTTGGAAATAACATCAACATTGTGAATGAGGTGAATTTTCTCGGCGTGATTTTTGACAAAAAACTTACCTTTGTACCCCATATCACAAATTTGCGGAAAAAATGCGAAAGGAAGCTCAACATCCTCAAAATCCTTTCTAAGACCTCATGGGGAGCTGATCGCGCCTCCCTAATTAAGATCTACCATGCCATTATCCGCTCAAAACTGGACTATGGATGCCCTGTATATGGGTCAGCACGCGTTTCTGTCCTTCAAAAGCTGAATACCATTCACCATTCAGCTCTCAGATTATGCTCTGGGGCTTTTAGAACATCTCCTGTAGAAAGCCTCTACGTTGACTGCTGTGACGCTCCTCTTGAATTACGTCGACAGGTGTTATCTCTTCAGTATTACTTTAGAACAGCAACTTATGCGGACCATCCCATTCATCAACATACACTCAATTGTTACCTTACACGCTTATATAATGCTAGACCCTCTTGTGTTCTGCCTTTTCAGGGAAGGATAAAAGCAATTTTAAAAGATTTAAACTTAGACAATATAGATACTATACCTACAACTATTGGAATACATCCCTGGCACACTCCTAATTTTACAATAATAAACCCCTTTAAGTCATTTGACAAAAGTTCAACTAACAATATTATATATCAACAAATTTTTGAAGATCACAAACAAAATTATAAAAATTACACCTCTGTTTTTACAGATGGTTCGAAATCCACTAACTATGTCAGCTGTGCTTACCTTATTAAAGATAAAATCAATAGCTACAGACTCCATCCTAAACTCTCCATCTTTTCTGCTGAAGCCTTTGCTATCTTGACCCCTCAGGGGGTTTACCTACTTTAGGTAAACACGGGTGTCGCAATCCCGAGGTACCCCAGCGAACTTTATTCTTCTTTCCTTTTCCCCTCCTCTTGTCTCCTACTTTGTCCTTTCTCTTTTCTCCTTCGTTGTGGTTACCTCTTCGAAGGTGTGGGCTTTTCTCGTGATGCTATGTTCTGTTCTGTTCCGTTCCGTTCTGTTCTGTTCATAGCCTCCCGCGAACTGTTAACTGCCCATGTGTTTGGCATGCGTGGAGACCCGTGTCCAAGGAAATGCGGATCCTGGTAATTGAGGGGATTCCCCGTGGGGGAAATCATCTTTTATGGAATTTCCATTTTGGCGGGGAGTTTCCAACACGTTGCTTTGGCCTCGGCTTCGTGTAAACGGTAGGTACATACTGGTCCACATGTATCAATCGGCTGGTCGACTTTCGGCTCGGACTAAGTGATCGGTGTACTCTCTGGACTGTTGCGTTAAGGGTGGTAGCAGTTTCAGAAGTACCTGTGATGGTATAGATCCCGGCTAGCACTGGTGCAGGTTTCTGCATCCCCTTGTTGGGCTCCGTGGTGGGTGGTGCCGTCGGGATCCGAATTCTCATTACTTTATCATGGCTTCCTTTCCCCCCCCCCTCAATACTCTCAACGAGAGCAACAAAGTGCAAATGTAATTAATAAAAACACTCGATTCTTTATAGTAAAAAAATTATCAGATGAAAGTTTCAGTCAAATATCACCATTCCTCATACATAAAATAATAAAATCTGCTGTTGGTGATGTCGAATCTATTAAAAAACTTAATTCTGGAGACCTTTTAATAAAAGTATTTAATGCATCTCAGGCTCAAACCCTCGCATCCTGTACTACATTAGGCTCATTCTCTGTAATCGTATTACCACACAATAGTCTCAATTATTCAAAAGGTGTAATATCCGAATCCGATCTCTTCGCTTCATCTGAGGACGAAATTTTAGAAAATCTGAAGGACCAAGGAGTAACCCACGTAAGACGCATCACGATTCGTCGTGGTGGGGATACTCTAAAAACCAAACATATTATATTAACTTTCAATAGCCCGAATCTTCCGTCCCATATTACTGCAGCTTACCTCCGTTGTCCAGTGCGTCCTTATATCCCAAACCCTTTACGTTGCTTCAAGTGCCAACGGTTTGGCCATTCTAAGTTATCTTGTCGTGGGGCCGTTACCTGCGCCCGCTGCGCTGAAGTTGGCCACGATTCTGAAAACTGCCAAAAGGCTCTGTTATGTGTCAATTGTAAAGGGGTTCATCCATCTTTCTCCCGCTCTTGCCTTCTTGGCAGACGGAGAAAGAAATCCAATCTTTAAAAATAAAAAATAACATTTCTTATCCCGAGGCCCGTAAAATGGTACTCTCTCGTACACCCAAACCTGGCATATCTTATTCAGCAGCCTTAAATCCCAAAAACGTAAAATCTATAGCTACACAAACAGAATTTTCCCAATCATATATCCTCAATAGAATCGAAAAAGAAAAAGCTACGCCTGAGAAAAAATATAAAACTTACCACTAGCCCAAGCACCACAAAACAAGTACCTACTCAAAAAAGTTCAAACTCTCCCACTAGAAAAAAAGACTCAAATTCTGCAAGTAAAATTACTAAAAACAATAAGCAAAATCTCAAAAGACGTTTAAAACCTCTGCCTCCAAACCATCCACTACGTGAAAAGCTTCCACCTCCTGCAATAAAAATAAAAACAAAAATGAAGCATACTGATTTTTTGAAAAATAATAAAAATGAAGTAGGTTTTGACGATGAGCCTATTAAAATGTATGTCTCTCCCGAAGACATGTCAGCTGAATCGTCATCGGGATCTGAGGCGGAGTCTCCGAATTCCGTCCCTTAGGTCACCTTTATTTATTCTTTTCTCTTTTATTCATAATGGCTCTCTTTTCATGGAATTGTCACGGCTTCAAAACCCACGTGTCTGACCTTAGAGACCTAGTCAATAAATTTCACCCAGCTTGTTTTGCACTCCAGGAAACTCTTCTGGATGAGTGCAAGGTCGCTAAAATTCGTCGTTTTTCCACCTACAGAAAAGATCATGTCAGTGATGGCAGGGCTTCCGGAGGAGTAGCCCTTTTTGTGTCCCATGATTACCCGTCCACTCAGATTACCCTTCAAACTGATCTCCAAGCAGTTGCAGTCAGAATCCACACCCATGCCCTTATTACAGTTTGCAGCATCTACTTACCCCCTAATAGCCGTATTTCACAGAACTCTCTGAATAATCTAATAAATGAGCTTCCCAAACCATTCATAATTATTGGTGACTTCAATGGCCATAGCACTCTGTGGGGCAACTCTGATCTTAACCGACGAGGTAAAAAAATCGAACAATTGCTTTCAGACCATAATCTCTGTTTATTCAATAGCGACCAGGCTACTTATTTCCATTTTCCCTCAAAAACTTATCATGCTCTTGATCTTGCAATCTGCTCTCCCCAACTTCTTCCTTTCTTTAATTTTTCTGTCGATTCGGATTTACACAATAGTGATCATTTCCCCATACTTTTAACTCCTGTTGACTCTACCTCTCCGTATTCCAAGATACCCCGCTATGTTATTGAGAAAGCAAACTGGGAAAACTTCCAGAATTTGGCTATAATCACAAAAGAAATGGTTGAGGTGGCTTCTATTGACGAGGTGGTTCAAAATATAACTAAAATAATTATTGCTGCTGCAGATAGCTCCATTCCTAAATCTTCTGGGCACCACCGCAGACAGACTAAACCCTGGTGGAATAATGACTGCCGTGCCGCTTATAAAAATCAGAGGAAGGCCTGGAGTATCTTTAAAAGGTACCCCACAACTGAAAATCTTACAGACTACAAAAAATATAGAGCTGTTTTCCGGTACACCTTACGAAAGAGTCAAAGAGAGTCGTGGATTAAATATATCAGTAGTATTTCTTCTACAGTCAGCAGTAAACAATTATGGGACAAAGTTAAACGTGTCTCCGGTCATTTCCCCAATAACCAAATCAGTGTTCTCCAATATAAAAATAATACAATATCTTCCGTAAAAGATATTGCAAATACAATAGCATCAGTCTTTAGTGATATTTGTTCAAGCAATAGTTACCAGTCTAATTTCAATAAAATCAAACTAGCTACAGAGAAAAAGCCTTTAAACTTCAAAACCAGAACTCAACTACCTTATAATAGCAATTTCACCCCATATGAATTAAATGAAGCTTTACGTAACACCCACAACTCAGCTACCGGCCCTGACAATATTTCTTATGTCATGCTTAAAAACCTGTCTCCAGATTCTCTAAATAACCTACTTCACTTCTACAATAGAATTTGGCAAGAACAAACCTTTCCGTCTTCCTGGAGAACGGCCACCATTATTCCCATCTTGAAACCTAATAAAGATCCTAATAATCCACTAAACTACCGCCCTATAGCTCTCACAAATTGCTTGTGCAAAATTTTAGAAAAAATGGTTAATGCACGTTTGGTTTTTTATCTTGAAAGTAATCGCCTATTGTCTCTCTTTCAAAGCGGGTTTCGCCGTGGCAGATCCACTATTGATAATGTTGTTGATCTAGAGACCAAAATTCGCAACGCTTTTGTCAAAAGACATCACCTTGTTTCTATATTTATTGATATTGAAAAAGCCTATGACCGTACGTGGAGGTACGGCATATTGCATAACCTTTACAAATTTGACTTGAGGGGTAACCTGCCAATTTTTATCAAAAATTTTTTACACTTGCGAAAGTTTCATGTCCGGATTGGTAATGTTTATTCAGATTCTTTTATTCAGGAAGAGGGCGTGCCACAGGGTAGTGTCCTCAGTGTGACACTTTTTAATGTTGCCATTGATGGTATTTTAAAAGTAATCCCTTCTTGTGTAAAAGGAAATCTTTATGTTGACGACCTTCATATTTGCTGTGAAGGCTCGGATATGCGTTTCGTTGTCAGGCAACTCCAAGCTGCAGTCAACAAAATAATTAACTGGTCCAATGAGAAAGGTTTCACTATTTCAAACACTAAAACCTCTTGCGTTCACTTTACCAGAAAGCATGGGCTCCAACCAGATCCCGAAATTTACATCGGAGGGAATCTTATAAGTGTTTTGAGCGAAGTAAAATTCTTGGGCATAACGTTTGACCGTAAACTTTCGTTTTTACCGCATATTATGGACTTGCGAAAAAGATGTGAAAAGTCTTTAAATATTTTAAAAGTTCTTTCTAGTACTTCTTGGGGTGCAGATAGACAATCCCTTTTGAAGGTTTATCGTGCACTCATTCGCTCGAAGCTTGATTATGGTTGTGCAGTTTATGGTTCCGCTAGGAAATCCGTACTAGGAAAACTGAACTTCGTTCATCACTCTGCTCTACGCCTTTGCTCGGGAGCGTTTAGAACCTCCCCTGTTACAAGTTTGTACGTAGACTGCTACGATGAACCCCTTGATCTAAGACGAGAGCTTTTATCACTGTGTTATTTTTTTAAAATTTCATCCATTGCACATCATCCTGTAAATAATCATAATTTTAATCACTATCTTATGCATTTGTATTCAGCTAGGCCTTCTTGTATCCTCCCTTTTCCTCAGAGGATAGAAAATACTTTGGGAAAAATTGGGTTTTTTAACTGTGATATTTTAAAAACTGACAACTTCAAATCTCCCTGGAATGTTTCCGATTTTACCTTTTTTAATCCTTTTAAAAATTTTGACAAAGGGTCTACCCCTGATAATATTTACTATCAAATTTTTAAAGACCATAGAGAATTGTACTCTACTTTTACACCCGTTTTTACTGACGGCTCTAAACAAGGCAATTTTGTGGGCTGCGCTTTTGTTATCGAGGATATTGTATATAGTTATAGATTGCATTCTGCACTCTCTATTTACACAGCAGAAATTTTAGCCATTTTTAAAGGTTTGGAAGAGTTATCGCATCGTCCGAAAGGCAATTTCATTTTTTACTGCGACTCAAAAAGCGTTTTGCAATCTCTTTCTTCTCCGAGGTACAATAGTCACCCGCTAATAATTGAGGTCCTCGATCTCATCGACAGCTTGAAATCTGCAGGTTTTTCCATTCTCTTCAGCTGGGTTCCGTCGCATGTAGGTATAAAAGGAAATGAGGATGCTGATAAAGCAGCAAAAACTGCTAGTGATTTTTGTAATATTCCTCTGCCCCTGTGTGACGTTAAAAAATACATAAAAAATCTCTTGTATAAGAAGTGGCAGAATTCTTGGAATGAAGAGACTAATAATAAATTGCATTTAATTAAACCATACATTGAAAATTGGAGTAATTTGCCATCTAGAAGAGAGGATGTTATTCTTACTCGCCTAAGGATTGGTCATTCGCGTTTTACACATCGACACCTTTTACTCGGAGAATCTGCTCCAATTTGTGATCAATGTAATGTGGTCATCTCCGTAAAACATATCCTCATTGATTGTCCCCGGTTTACAAATCATCGTATTCATTATTTTAATTCGCCATCTATCAATATTAAAGATATTTTAAATAACTCACCTCATCCTAATCTCTTCCCGTTTTTAAAACACATTGGTTTTTACTGTCACATCTGAATTTTACATCTCATCGCTGTTTTTATACTTTGGGTTTTATGTATCTTTTCTACACTGGTTTTGTATTTCTAACATGTTTGTTTTAATCTTCTGTTAACCCTTTATAGCTGTTCTGTATATTTCTTCGTAGTTTTAAGTTAACTATTTGTTTGGCGCAATATGTCCCATGAGGACTCAGCGCCATAAAACCCCATTCAACCAACCAACCAACCTTTGCTATCTTGAAGGCTTTAGAAGAATTTGTGAATTACAATAGTAAATATTTTATCATCTATACAGACTCCCAAAGTGTTTTAAATTCATTGCAATCAAATAATTGTAATAATCCGGTTATTTTCAAAATTCTTACTTCCATAACTAATCTTACTTCCATGGGAATCTCGCTAGTTTTTAGCTGGGTTCCATCTCACGTCGGCATTAAAGGCAATGAACTTGTTGACATGGCTACCAGGTCTGCAACTGACTTTCTCAACACTGGTCTTCCTTACCCTGACTTGAAAAATTATATCAAAGATCTTTTACACAATAAATGGCAGATCTCCTGGGATAACATTCCTTCAAATAAACTGCGGGAAATTAAAACCAAGATAATTAAATGGCCTCTATTCCCTTCTAGGAGACATGACGTAATACTCACTCGTTTACGAGTGGGTCATTGCAGGCTCACCCATGCCCATCTCTTGCTTGGTGAAGCTCCTGCACAGTGTGCGTATTGCAAGACTCCTTACACAGTCGCACATATTTTAACGCCCTGTGTTTGTTCTAAATCATTGTATATAAAATATTTTGGTAATCAATCTCCTAATCTTAATTTAATCATCGGGGAAACTCCACATCCAAACTTGTTCCCCTTTCTTCGTCAAACTGGTTTTTATTCCGAAATTTAATTTTTCTTTGTGTTTCAATTTTTAATCATTAAATTTTCAATTCACTCAATTTTCAATTCTTGTTAATCTGTATATAACTTAATTTTTTTTTCGTGTTTTTATGTTGTATGTTTTATTTTTATAGTTGCTTTAATCTGTTTTTGAGCCTGTAATTTTTTTTCTCATCTTGTTTGGCGCAGTTTGTCCCTAGAGGATTTAGCGCCATTTAACTTCAATCAACCAACCAACCAACCGTGTTTAAAAGACATTCTACGACGGAGAACTTTATTAATTATAAGAAATGCAAAAGTATTTTCCGTCGCACCTTAAGACGTAGCCAAAGAGATTCGTGGGTGAACTATATTAGCAGTATCTCTTCCTCCATTTCTAGTAAAGATTTATTGGTAAAAGTTAAGCGCTGTTTTGGCGTTTACCCAAACAACCAAATCCAAATTTTAAATTATAATAATAACCTAATAACTTCTCTTGATGACATAGCCAGCACAACAGCCTCATCCTTAGCTGATATATCTTCAAGTTCAAATTACTCTGCCTCTTTTACAAAACTCAAAAACCTAGTCGAGAATAAACCAATAAACTTTCAAACTACGCTTAACGTTCTAGAATACCCTATATAACCTATAATACTGATTTTACCTTTTTAGAACTAAACAGAGCCCTTCATAAAGTCCATAAATCTACTGCTGGTCCGGATACAAAATGATAAAAAAACCTCTCTTCAGTTTCGATGTCCAACCTTCTTAAACTCTACAATAGATAATGGAGAGAACATAGCTTTACTTCCTCATGGAGAGAGGTTTATTGTAATCCCCAATCTGAAATCTGATAAAGAACCCACGAATCCTCTCAGCTACCGTCCAATAGCTCTGACGAACTGTTTATGCAAAATTCTTGAAAAAATGATAAACGTTCGTCTGATATACTACCTCGAGGAAAATAACTGCCTCTCCAAATTTCAGAGTGGTTTCCGTCGTGGAAGTTAGAAGAGTAAATAACGATTTTCGGCGTCGAGTTGTGGGGTTGCTTGGGGCGCCTTAGCAGATTCGCTGTATCCCCCGTCGTGAGATTTAATGGATCATTCAGGGTGAGCATCTGGATTTGTCAGTTCCATTATAGGTACACAATTACATAACATTAAATTTACATGAAAGGTTAACAATACAATTTAACCCTAGACAGCAAATAAAAATAGAAAAGTGGTAAAGGGAGAAAGTATTAATTAGAGAGTAGAAAGTTTAAAAAGGGATAGGGAGTTTTTATAGCGATGCAAGCATCAATTTTGAAAATTTTTGGAAATCAGTTTTTTTGGAGTTTTATATTTTATAATTTTTTTTTGTGTAGAAAATACACAAAGCATAATAATAACAAAAGGAGGAAGTTAAGGAAAGCGGAAAAGAAGAATGAAGTATAAGAAATGATATAGTGCTAACTTGAGTAGAAATAGCAAGAGTCATTGTGGCGCCATCTAATATCGGCGCGAGGAATTAGGAAATTATGAATTTGGAATAAGCTATGATTTTAGGGAAGCATGGCAGCTCTTGGCCGCTTACGATTCCTGGTTTCCCTAAAATCATAGTCAGGAAGCTCGGCAATTATTTTATTATTGATATTATTAATGTTGGCATAAAACTTAATAGAAATGTTACGGCAAATATCACTAAAAGTTAGAATATTGAGGTCACGCCGTATGACTTCAATACGTAAATAACGGGGAGCTCTTGCTATTCCTCTGAGGATCTTATGAGTACGATTTAAAATATCTAAGTTAGCGGGGAACGCAAACGACCATATGGGTGCTGCGTAAGTTGCAGCTGGTAGTATTACTGTTTTATACAGTAATACTTTATTTCTAATAGATAAATGAGGGCCGAAAAATAGTGAACGAAGCTCAACTTTCCTGACAATGATTTTATTTTTAATATTAACTATATGTTGTTTAAAAGTTAGACGTTTGTCAATAGTAACACCAAGATATTTAATTCAGTTCTCCCATTCGATCACCTCGTCGTACATATGAAGCCGTTGAGGAAGTTTGAAGGAACGACTAAAATAAATTGCCTGGCATTTGCCGGGATTTATTTTAATCTTCCAGTGTGTGAACCATGTTTCCAGAGCAGAGATGTGGTGTTGTAAGTAAATGGCCACACTATTAATGTGGTGCGCAGAAGTATAAATTGCCGTATCGTCGGCGTAAAGTGCGAGGTTAGTTAAGTCTGATCTAGGGATGTCATTAATATATATATTGAAGAGAGTGGGTCCTAATATGGAGCCCTGTTGTACTCCTGCAGTGATGTGTTTGGCGTCAGAATAGGTGTTGTCGATACGGACTTTGAAAAATCTATTGCAAAGGTAGTGTTTTAATAAGTGTATAAGTGCATCAGGCACACGGAGCTGAATAAGCTTGTACATAAGTCTTTCGTGTATGATGCGGTCGAATGCTTTTGCAATATCTCCCCTCAGGGGGTTTACCTACTTTAGGTAAACACGGGTGTCGCAATCCCGAGGTACCCCAGCGATCTTTTGTTCTTTTCCTTTTCTTTCCTCTTTTCCTCTTCTCTTCCTTTTTCTCTTCCTTTCTCCCTCGTTGTGGTTACCTTTTCGGAGGTGAGGGCTTATCGCGATATGTTGTGTTCCTTTCTGAACACAACATCTCGCGATTTGTTAACCACCCACGTGTTTGCCGTGCGTGGAGACCCGTGTCCCCGGAAAGGGGGATCCTGGTAATTGAGGGAAACCAACACATTACTTTGGCCCCTGCTTCGGGTAAACGGGAGGTGTAGAATGGTCCCGTCTACATCAATCGGCTGGTCGGACGACTTTTGTCACTGGCCTGGGCCAAGCAATCGGTTACCTGCTGGGCACTTTAATGGGTCGAGGCTGCTTAAGGGGTAGCTGTGCGCGTATAGATCCCGGTTAGCACTGGTGCGTCCTTATGTCCCTTTTTGGGAGCGTTTAGCATCCCCTTGTTGGGCTCCATGGTGGGTGGTGCCGCCGGGATCTGAACAACTTCCTTTTAATTATGGAATCTTCAACCCCCCCACAACCTCTCCCCTTGGGTCAAAAGGGGCACGAAATTGACACATGTCAAGCTAGATTTTTCACTGTACAGAGAAAGGAGGGAAGTTTTTCGGCTGTCTCTCCCTTTCTCGTACATAAATGCATTTCAACATCCATTGGCCAAGTTAAAAATGTTAAAAAATTAAGATCAGGCGTCTTGCTTATTGAGGTATCAGATTCAAAACAAGCGTCAAATTTATTAAAATGTACCAACTTTGCAGATATTCCAGTAACAGTCACTGCTCACAAAACTTTAAATTTCAGTAGAGGAGTTATCTCTGAGGTAGAACTCTATAATGTCCCCGATGAAGAAATATTAGAAGGTCTAAAACAGTAGCATGTATGTAGAGTACAGCGTATCACCATCCGTCGTGACGGGAAAATATTGCCACTAACATCTAATTTTTAAACGTTTAGCCACACCCATCACTCCCCCCCCCCCCCAACCCCCCCCCCCCCCCCCCCCACCCCCCCCCCCCCCCCCCCCCCCCCCCCCCCCCCCCTCCCCCCCCCCCCACCCCCCCACCCCCCCCCCCCCCCCATTAAAGCAGGATACCTCCGATGCCCTGTGCGTCCATTTGTCCCCAATTCATTGCATTGTTTTCAATGCCAACGTTTTGGACATTCAAAAACATCGTGTAGTGGATCTATTATCTGTCCTCGTTGTGCAGAAGTTGGCCACGACGGCGTTGACTGCAAATTAACACCTAAATGCATCAACTGCAAAGGCGACCATCCTGCTTATTCCCGTTCTTGCCCTAAGTAGCTTCTGGAGAAAGAACTACAAGCAATCAAAGCAAAAGAAAACATCTCATATCCAGAAGCTAGGAAACGCATTGACGAACGTACTCCAAGACCTGGAATTAGTTTTGCTGCAGCAGTGAAGCAGTGTAAATCAATAAGCACACAAACTGAAAATAAGCCATCCGTCCCCAATAGTCCTAAACCTTCTCGTCATTCACCCTCAAAAATAGAAAATAAACCTGTTATAGTTGAAAACGTAATTATGCCAAAACCATTAAATGAACGCGTACCTAAAAGTAAATTAACACCTAAAACTCAAGTTTCAAATAAGCTTTTAGCTAAATCTAAGATTAATAATTTTCCATCCAAGCAAAAGGCGCCCAAACATCAAAAAATTACCGCTGCAAGATTAAAAGAAAAATTAAAAAATAAAAGTTTAATCTCCTGGAGGATTTCGTCGAGGACGAATCCTCTAACAAACCTTTGAAATGTCAATTTTCGAAAAAAGACTTCTTAAAAAATCGTCCAACTGCTGAGGACGATTCAATCAAAGGTTATGTCACATCCGAAGAGGATATGTTGACAGATCACTCGGACTCTGAAGGCATGTGGGCTAAGACCCAACCTGCATAATTTCCATCCTTTTCCTCTCCAATTTTTACAATGGCGCTTTTATCTTGGAACTGCCATGGCTTCAAATGTCACGTCTCTGATATCAGAGACCTCGTAAATAAATACCATCCTGTTTGTTTTGCACTTCAAGAGACCCTTCTTGACAGCAATAAATCAGCCAAATTAAAACGCTACAGTACTATCAGAAAAGACTACATAGAAGGGGGCAGGGTTTGTGGTGGTGTTGCCCTCTTCACTTCTCATGACTACCCTTTCAGAACTTTAAACATTAACACTGACCTCCAAGCAGTTGCTGTTCAAGTACACATACACTCTCTAATAACTGTCTGTAACCTCTATATCCCTCCAAACAATACCATCTCTCAGAGCACTCTTAATAACCTTATTACTCAACTTCCAGTCCCTTTTATTATTGTTGGGGACTTGAGTGGCCACAGTCCATTGTGGGGTAGCCCAAACCTTAATAAACGGGGTCGTCAAATAGAAAACTGATATCCGACCATGATCTGTGCATCTACAATACAAATCAACTTACTTACCTACATACTCCTACAAGAACCTTTCACTCTTAGATTTAGCAATATCCAGCCCTCAAATTTTTCCGTTTTGGAATTTTACAGTAGATTCCTACCTCTATAATAGTGATCACTTTCCCATTATCCTAACTCACATTAATGCCTCCAATACCAATCAGCGTGTTCCTCGTTTTATTCTAGGTTCAGCTGATTGGGATAAATTCCGTATCCTAGCCAATATCTCTACAGACATGGTCGACAATAATACCATTGATAAGCAGTTAATCAGATAACAAAAACAATAATTTCTGCAGCTGACACTTCTATTAAAAAATCATCCTGCCATCCTCATAAGCAAACAAAGCCATGGTGGAACCAAGAGTGTAAAAATACTTATAAAGAAAAAAGAAAAGCGTTTTCCGTGTTTAAAAGACATCCTACGACGGAGAATTTTACAAATTATAAGAAATGCAAAAGTATTTTCTGCCGCACTTTAAGACGTAGCCAAAGAGATTCGTGGGTCAACTATATTAGCAGTATCTCTTCCTCAATTTCTAGTAAAGATTTATGGGTAAAAGTTAAGCGCTGTTCTGGCGTTTACCCAAACAACCAAATCCAAATTTTAAATTACAATAACAACCTAATAACTTCTGTTGATGACATAGCCAACACAATAGCCTCATCCTTTAGCTGATATATCTTCAAGTTCAAATTACTCTGCCATCTTTTACAAAACTTAAAAAACTGGTCGAGGATAAACCCTTAAACTTTCAAACTACTTAACTTTCCCTATAATACTGATTTTAATTTTACCATTTCAGAACTAAACAGAGCCTTGAATAAAGTCCATAAATCTTCTGCTGGTCCGGATAATATTTCGTACGAAATGATAAAAAACCTCTCTTCAGTTTCAATGCTCAACCTTCTAAATCTTTACAATAGAATATGGAGAGAACATAGCTTTCCTTCCTCATGGAGAGAGGATATTGTAATCCCCATTCTAAAACCTGATAAAGACCCATCGAATCCTCTCAGCTACCGTCCAATAGCTCTGACGAACTGTTTATGCAAAATTCTTGAAAAAATGATAAACGTTCGTCTGATATACTACCTGGAGGAAAATAATTACCTATCAAATTTTCAGAGTGGTTTCCGTCGTGGAAGGAGCACGTTAGATAACATAATTGATTTGGAAACCAGAATCCGGAACGCATTCGTTAAACGGAAGCATTTGGTGTCGGTGTTTTTCGATATAGAAAAGGCATATGACCGCACTTGGCGTCATGGGATTCTACAGCAGCTATTCAATTTAGAGTTGCGTGGTAATATGCCTATTTTCATTCAAAACTTTTTGGCCTTAAGAAATTTCCGTGTTAGAGTAGGAAATACATTATCACGCACTTTTATTCAAGAAGAAGGAGTTCCTCAGGGAAGCGTACTGAGTGTGACCTTATTCATTATTGCAATTAATGGGATTCTGAACGAGATACCTCCCTCTGTTAATGGAAGCTTGTATGTCGACGATCTCCATATCTCATGTGAAGGAGCGGATATGAGATTCATTAACAGACAACTCCAGACTGCAGTTAACAAGATCAGTAAGTGGGCGATGGAGAATGGTTTCAGCTTTTCAAGTTCAAAGACATGTTGTGTGCATTTTTGCAAAAAAAGAGGTCTGCACCCTGACCCAGAGATCCAGTTTCTTGGAAATAACATCAACATTGTGAATGAGGTGAATTTTCTCGGAGTCATTTTTGACAAAAAACTTACCTTTGCACCCCATATCACAAACTTGCGGAAAAATTGCGAAAGGAAGCTCAACATCCTCAAAATCCTTTCAAAGACCTCATGGGGAGCTGATCGCGCTTCCCTAATTAAGATCTATCATGCCATCATCCGCTCAAAACTGGACTATGGATGTCCTGTATATGGGTCAGCACGCGTTTCTGTCCTTCAAAAGCTGAATACCATTCACCATTCCGCTCTTCGATTGTGTTCCGGAGCTTTTAGAACATCTCCTGTAGAAAGTCTCTACGTTGACTGCTGTGACGCTCCTCTTGAATTACGTCGACAGATGTTATCTCTTCAGTACTACTTCAGAACGTCATCTTATATCAACCATCCCATCCATCAACATACACTCAATTATTACCTCAAGAGATTATACAATGCTAGACCTTCTTGTGTTCTGCCGTTTCAGGGAAGGATAAATGAAATTTTAAGAGATCTTAACTTAGACAATATAGATACAATACCCACAGCTATTGGAATACATCCTTGGCACACTCCTACTTTTACTATAATAAACCCCTTTAAGTCATTTGACAAAAATTCAACTAGCAATATCATTTATCAACAAATTTTTGAAGATCACAAGCAATATTATAAAAATTACACCTCTGTTTTCACAGATGGTTCAAAATCCACTAACTATGTCAGCTGTGCATACCTTATTAAAGATCAAATCAATAGCTACAGACTCCATCCTAAACTCTCCATCTTTTCTGCTGAAGCCTTTGCTATCTTGAAGGCTTTAGAAGAATTGATGAATCACAATAGTAAAAACTTTATTATCTATACAGACTCCCAAAGTGTTCTTAATTCATTGCAATCAAATAACTGTAATAATCCTATTATTTTCAAAATTCTTACAACAATAACTAACCTTACTTCCATGGGAATCTCGCTAGTTTTTTAGCTGGGTTCCCTCTCACGTCGGCATTAAAGGCAATGAACTTGTGGACATGGCTACCAGGTCTGCAAGCGACTTTCTCAACACTGGTCTACCTTATCCTGACTTGAAAAATTACATTAAAGATCTTTTACATAATAAATGGCAGATCTCCTGGGATAACATTCCTTCAAATAAGCTGCATAAAATTAAAACAAAAATAACTAAATGGCCTCAACTTCCTTCTAGGAAACATGATGTAATACTCACTCGTCTCCGAGTGGGTCATTGCAGGCTCACCCATGCCCATCTCTTGCAGGGTGAAGCTCCTGCACAGTGTGCGTATTGCAAGACTCCTTACACAGTCGCACATATTTTAACGTCCTGTGTTTGTTCTAAATCATTGTATATAAAATTTTTTGGTAATCCATCTCCTAATCTTAATTTAATCATCGGGGAAACTCCACATCCAAACTTGTTCCCCTTTCTTCGTCAATCTGGTTTTTATACTGAAATTTGATTTTTAATTGTGTTTCAATTTTCTAATTTTCATTTTTTAATCTTTCATTTTTCAATTCACTCAATTTTCAAATCTTGTTAATCTGTATATAACTTAATTTTTATTCGTGTTTTATGTTGTATGATTTATTTTTATAGTTGCTTTAATCTGTTTTTAAGCCTGTAATTTTTTTTTCATCTTGTTTGGCGCAGTTTGTCCCTAGAGGAATTAGCGCCATTAAACTTCAACCAACCAACCAACCTTTTGCAATATCTAAAAAGAGTGCAGCAGTTGGCTTCTTGTTGAGTAGACCTTCGCTAGCGAATTCTACAACTCGAAGCAACTGGTGTGTTGTGCTGTGGCGTTGTTCTAAAGCCAAATTGCTCTGGAATGAGACTGTCGTTTAATTCTAGGTGATTTGAAGACGGTTCAATATGATACGCTTGGTAATCATACTGAGAGAACTCAGGAGGCTAATCGGGCGATAATTTTCAGGTAAATTTCTATTTTGGGTGCTTTTAGGGATGGGGCAGATTATTGCGGTTTTCCAAGCTTGGGGGAAGTATTTTAACTGCAGAATTTTATTAATTATGGCAGTGAAGTATAAGATAATATTTGAAGGGAAATTTTTAATAGCTTTATTGGTGATATTGTCCTGCCCGGGGGACTTAGAATTTTTAAGCTTATTGATGAGATTGGTGACTTCATTAATATTAGTTTTGGGAATATTGTAAGTACAAGGTGTGGCAAAGAAACTATCTACAACATCTTTAACATGGAAAACGTGATCTTCGTTCACATCCGCATTAGGTGCGAACTGATTTTTCCGTCGTGGAAGGAGCACGTTAGATAATATTATGTAGTTGGAAACCAGAATCCGGAATGCTTTTGTTAAACGGAAGCATTTGGTGTCTGTTTTCTTCGATATAGAAAAGGCATATTACCGCATATGACTCCGGAGTTAGTTGGAATGCAGATGGCATGCCCACAGTGCTGGTCACCGTGACGGGAAGCCGATTTGGGGGATGGTGAGCGGAGAATATACTATGTTGAACTGGCCCTTCCATTGATTATGTCCTGATATAATGGGCATTGTGCTGAGTCGGCGTGGTGCTCTACATGAAGGTATTCTTTCTTGTGGCTTCGAATTGACTTGTTCTCTTGGAGATCCAGGTTCCAGGTCCCGAAGTTTATGCAGCTGGGTTTTCCTACTGTGCATTGGTCCGTAGGGGGGCGGCCCGCACATTTCGCACAGTAAGTTGTGCCAGTGCAGTCATGCGTATGGTGCCGGTTTATTTCCTGGCAGTTCCTGCATCGGTGAACTCGGAAGTGTCGTTTTACTCTCAATTTCGAAAACCCTGCAACAATAAATCCTTGTTGGGTCACCTCCTGGGCTGCTCTTCTTGGACACTGGACGATCCAGTGGCTGCAGCCCACCCTGCGTGCTGGGAATTTCTTGATTACTTTTAGAGCTTCGGAGCCTTCTGTTCCTATGGGAAGTGAATTCAAGATGTTGGCCTCCGACACTATGTCTGGGGCATTCAGAATCACGATTCTCTGCATTGAAGGCCCTTTGTCCTCTACTAGAGCTTCGTTATTTAGATTGTCCGCCAGAAAGGATTGTAGTTCTTCCTTCGAGCTTTCCGAGTGGCAGCGGACTTCTATTCGCTCTGGGAGCACTTTTAGTTTAGTTATCTTTATGTCCTCAGGGCACAGGAGTTTCTTTAACTTTTCCAAAACCTGTTTCGAGCTGGAGTCCTCCGTAGAGGGGCAGACCACCAGAGTGCTCTTCGGAGGTTTCGTAACTTCTGCGTATGATGGCTGTTGTTGGGCTGGAATGTCTGGCTGTAGGGTTAGAGCCTAAGATGGAATGGAGTCCAACTTCTTCTCCATGTCCGCCAATTTGCCTAATATAACATTGAGCTTGGAGTCTGAGAAGGGTGCTATTACTTCTGCTATCTTGAAAATGGCATTTTTAAGCGGGAGAGCCTTTAGTGCCTTTTGATAAGTCTTCTCCATGCTGTACAGCAAGTCACAGAGGACGTCTTTGGCTCGCTGCGATATATGATGAAGCGACGGGTCTGTGACGAAGGCGTTGTGCACCTCTTGCGTGATTCTTTGAGGTAATATAATTTGCAGATCGTGCTGAGCTGCGTCATTCTCTGGATAGGGCGGTGGTTCTGAGCCTGGTTGTTTTCTTTGACGGGTGTCCTTGGGCTTTAGTGCTTTTCGCCTTTTCCGCAGGCCACCGCTGGCATCTGGCACCATTTCGTCATGCGAGCTACTAGCAGAGTCGTCTTCACGCTTGTTACTAATAGTCATCGTCACTGGCTTCACTGGCTTGGTCCTGTAAGTTGTGTTTGCTGCTGAAAGTGACTGTTTTGCGCACTTTAGGAAGTTGCGCTGCGTCGACAGTCTTACTGCGGTTAGACATTTCTGCAGTGAGTTTGGTGGCTGGTACTTCCTCGCTGAGTCGCTGCGTCTTTTTCGATTCTCTCGAGGATTTCCGTGTGCTTTGTTGTGACGACGAGGGGGTGTCGGAGTCCGAGCCGGACTCTGACTGATGTTTTGAGCATCCCATGGAAGAACTCCGAAATTAAAACTTACAAAAAGTTAATGTCCTAGCACTAAAAAGTGTGGGCTGATGGTGTTCCTATGAGCCACCCGCCTGAGAAAGAGGGCCCTTAACTAACCTTGGAAATTACAAGAGCTGGGGTGCGGGAGTTTAAAAAAACTAAGGCTGACTCTATTGGTCAAAAAACGACAAGAAGGGGTTCCTCAGGGAAGCGTATTGAGTGTGACTCTTTTCATTATTGCAATTAATGAGATTCTGAACGAGATACTTCCCTCTGTTAATGGAAGCTTGTATGTCGACGATCTCCAGATCTCATGTGAAGGAGCGGATATGAGATTTATTAACAGAAAACTCCAAACTGCAGTTAACAAGATCAGTAAGTGGGCGAGCGAGAATGGTTTCAGCTTTTCAAGTTCAAAGACATGTTGTGTGCATTTTTGCAAAAAAAGAGGTCTGCACCCTGACCCAGAGATCCAGTTTCTTGGAAATAACATCAACATTGTGAATGAGGTGAATTTTCTCGGCGTCATTTTTGACAAAAAACTTACCTTTGCACCCCATATCACAAACTTGCGGAAAAATTGCGAAAGGAAGCTCAACATCCTAAAAATCCTTTCTAAGACCTCATGGGGAGCTGATCGCTCTTCCCTAATTAAGATCTATCATGCCATCATCCGCTCAAAACTGGACTATGGATGTCCTGTCTATGGGTCAGCACGCGTTTCTGTCCTTCAAAAGCTGAATACCATTCACCATTCCGCTCTTCGATTGTGTTCCGGAGCTTTTAGAACATCTCCTGTAGAAAGTCTCTACGTTGACTGCTGTGACGCTCCTCTTGAATTACGTCGACAGATGTTATCTCTTCAGTACTACTTCAGAACGTCATGTTATATCAACCATCCCATTCATCAACATACACTCAATTATTACCTTAAGAGATTATACAATGCTAGACCATCTTGTGTTCTGCCGTTTCAGGGAAGGATAAATGAAATTTTAAGAGATCTTAACTTAGACAATATAGATACAATACCCACAGCTATTGGAATACATCCTTGGCACACTCCTACTTTTACTATAATAAACCCCTTTAAGTCATTTGACAAAAATTCAACTAGCAATATCGTTTATCAACAAATTTTTGAAGATCACAAGCAATATTATAAAAATTACACCTCTGTCTTCACAGATGGTTCAAAATCCACTAACTATGTCAGCTGTGCATACCTTATTAAAGATCAAATCAATAGCTACAGACTCCATCCTAAACTCTCCATCTTTTCTGCTGAAGCCTTTGCTATCTTGAAGGCTTTAGAAGAATTGATGAATCACAATAGTAAAAACTTTATTATCTATACAGACTCCCAAAGTGTTCTTAATTCATTGCAATTAAATAACTGTAATAATCCTATTATTTTCAAAATTCTTAAACAATAACTAACCTTACTTCCATGGGAATCTCGCTAGTTTTTAGCTGGGTTCCCTCTCATGTCGGCATTAAAGGCAATGAACTTGTGGACATGGCTACCAGGTCTGCAAGCGACTTTCTCAACACTGGTCTACCTTATCCTGACTTGAAAAATTACATTAAAGATCTTTTACATAATAAATGGCAGATCTCCTGGGATAACATTCCTTCAAATAAGCTGCGGGAAATTAAAACAAAAATAACTAAATGGCCTCAACTCCCTTCTAGGAGACATGATGTAATACTCACTCGTCTCCGAGTGGGTCATTGCAGGCTCACCCATGCCCATCTCTTGCTGGGTGAAGCTCCTTCACAGTGTGCGTATTGCAAGACTCCTTACACAGTCGCACATATTTTAACGTCCTGTGTTTGTTCTAAATCATTGTATATAAAATTTTTTGGTAATCAATCTCCTAATCTTAATTTAATCATCGGGGAAACTCCACATCCAAACTTGTTCCCCTTTCTTCGTCAAACTGGTTTTTATACCGAAATATAATTTTTGTTTGTGTTTCAATTTTGTAATCTTCAATTTTTAATCTTTCAATTTTCAATTCACTCAATTTTCATGTTTTGTTAATCTGTATATAACTTAATTTTTATTCGTGTTTTATGTTGTGTGTTTTTTTTTTGCCTTGTTGCTTTAATCTGTTTTGAGCTTGTAAATTTTTTTTTCATCTTGTTTGGCGCAGTTTGTCCCTAGAGGATTTAGCGCCATTAAACTTCAATCAACCAACCAACCAACCACCCCAGCGATCTTTTGTTCTTTTCCTTTTCTTTCCTTTCTCCTCTTCTCTTCCCTTTTCTCTTCCTTTCTCCCTCGTTGTGGTTACCTTTTTGGAGGTGAGGGCTTATCGCGATATGTTGTGTTCCCTTTCTGAACACAACATCTCGCGATTTGTTAACCACCCACGTGTTTGCCGTGCGTGGAGACCCGTGTCCCCGGAAAGGGGGATCCTGGTAATTGAGGGAAACCAACACATTACTTTGGCCCCTGCTTCGGGCAAACGGGAGGTGTAGAATGGTCCCATCTGCATCAATCGGCTGGTCGGACGACTTTTGTCACTGGCCTGGGCCAAGCAATCGGTTACTTGCTAAGCACTTTACTGGGTCAAAGCTGCTTATGGGGTAGCTGTGCGCGTATAGATCCCGGTTAGCACTGGTGCGTCGTTTATGTCCCTTTTTGGGAGCGTTTTAGCACCCCCTTGTTGGGCTCCATGGTGGGTGGTGCTGGCCGGGATCTGAACACCCAACTTTTTATTATGGATAATCTCAAAACCCCCCACCCCTCCCCTTGGGTCATAAGGGGCAACAAAATAACATCGTAGATACTACTCGTGCAAGATTTTATATTGTACAGAGGAAGGAGGGAAGCTTTTCAGCTGTCTCCCCTTTCCTCATACACAAATGTATACAAAGTGCTGTCGGTGAAGTAAAATCCACCAAAAAGTTAAGATCTGGCGACTTATTAGTCGAAGTAGCCGACAGTACACAAGGAACAAAACTGTTAAATTGTACCACATTTGCGGACATCAGTATTCAAGTCACCACACATAACACCCTGAACTTTTGTCGTGGTGTGATATCTGAGGGTGAACTTTTTAACGTATCTGAGGAGGAAATTTTAGACGGCCTAAAAGAGCAACATGTTTGTGGTGTTCGCCGTATCACAATTCGTCGAGATGGGAAGCTTCTTCCCACAAAACACCTGATCTTGACCTTCAACTCACCATCTTTGCCTTCTCATATTACTGCAGGTTACCTTAGATGTCCTGTACGCCATTACATCCCCAATCCCTTGCGCTGCTATCAATGCCAACGTTTTGGACATTCCAAAACGTCATGTCGTGGATCCATTACCTGCCCACGTTGCGCAGAAGTTGGCCACGACGGCAATGACTGTAAATCTGATTTTAAATGTATCAACTGCAAAGGGAATCATCCAGCTTATTCGCGCACTTGCCCAAAATGGAATCAAGAGAAAGAAATTCAGGCCATAAAAATTAAAGAAAAAATTTCTTATCCAGAAGCTAAAAAACGTGTCACTGAGTGCACTCCCCGACCTGGAGTAACTTATGCTGCAGCTGTTAAAGAATGCAGATCAATTAGCACTCAAACTGAGAATAAGCTACCTGTCACCAATAGTCCTAAATCTTCGCGTTCTAATCCTCCTAATTCCGAAAATAAACCACTACAAGTTCAAAATATTTTTGTTCAGAAACCTCTCAATGAGCGCCTCCCTAAAAACATGTTACAACCTAAGGTTCAAACATCCAAATTATCAAAATCTAAATTAACTAGTATTCCATCTAAACAGAAAGTATCTAAAACTAAATTAACCGCCACAAAACTTAGAGAAAAATTAAAAAATAATAGTTTCAGCGTTTTAGATGATTCTGACGAATTATCTAAAAAGCCTTTAAAATCCAAATTATCCAGCAAAGACTTTTTAAAAAACCGTCCGAATGCTGAAGATGACTCCTTAAAAGTGTACCTTACATCTGAAGAGGAAATGGTAACAGAAAACTCGGACTCTGAGGGCATGTGGGTTAATCCCCCTGCCTGATTTCCACTTCTTTTCTCCTCCACCTTTTAATATGGCTCTTCTGTCTTGGAACTGCCATGGCTTTAAATGTCACGTCCCTGACATCAGAGATCTTGTAAATAAATACCATCCCATTTGCTTTGCTCTCCAAGAGACGCTTCTCGATAACAATAAAACTGCTAAACTAAAACGTTATAGTACCATCAGAAAAGATCATGTGGAAGGGGGTAAGGCCTCTGGCGGTGTTGCCCTCTTCACTTCCCATGACTACCCTACCACCACTTTAAACATTAATACCGAACTTCAAGCCGTTGCTGTGCAGATACACATACATTCTCTAATAACTGTTTGTAATATTTATCTCCCTCCAAATAATAATATCAACCAGACTTCTCTTAATAACCTAATTTCACAACTTCCAGTTCCTTTCATTATAATAGGTGATCTTAATGGCCACAGTCCATTATGGGGTAGCCCCCGTCTTAATAAACGGGGTCGTAAAATAGAAAAACTTATTTCCGACCATGATCTGTGCATTTTCAATAGAAACGAAGTAACTTACCTCCATTCTCCCACCAAAACCTTTCACTCATTAGATTTGGCACTCTGTAGTCCTCAAATATTTCCTTTTTGGAAATTTAATGTAGATTCCTACCTGTACAATAGTGATCATTTTCCCATTATCTTAACGCATAATTTTGGCTCTCATGGCAGTCAGCGGCTGCCTCGTTACATACTTGGTTCCGCTGATTGGAAAAAATTCCGCACCCTAGCTAATATCTCTCCAGACATGGTCGAAAATAACAATATTGACCAAGCAGTTCATGAAATTTCTAATACAATAGTTTCTGCAGTCCGACGCTTCTATTCCAAAATCTTCTTGCCATCGTTATAAGCAAACAAAGCCGTGGTGGAACGAAGACTGTAGACTGACTTACAAGGAGAAAAGAAAAGCGTTTTCAGTGTTCAAACGATATCCAACCACTGAAAACTTCATTGCATATAAAAAGTGCAAAAGCATTTTCCGTCGCACTTTAAGACGTAGCCAGAGAGATTCGTGGATTAACTATATTAGCAGTATTTCTTCACCTATTTCCAGTAAAGATTTATGGGCAAAAGTCAAGCGTTGTTGTGGCGTTTACCCAAACAACCAAATTCACATTTTAAATTATAATAACAACTTAATATCTTCTCCTGCTGATATTGCCAACACAATAGCCTCATCTCTTGCTGAAACCTCTTCATCCTCAAATTACTCACCCTTTTTTATGAAACTCAAAAGCATTGCCGAGAAAAAACCCATAAACTTTAAAACTAAAGAAAGCTTTGATTACAATAGGAATTTTACCATTTTTGAATTAAATACAGCTCTGCATCATACCCATAAAACTTCTGCTGGTCCTGACAATATCTCTTATGAAATGATAAAACATCTTTCCACAAATTCATTGTCCAATCTGTTATCACTTTACAATAGGATCTGGAAAGAACATAGCTTTCCTTCCTCGTGGAGGGAGGCTATTGTAATCCCCATTCTAAAACATGATAAAGATCCCACGAATCCTCTCAGTTACCGTCCAATTGCTTTGACGAACTGTCTATGCAAAATATTTGAAAAAATGATAAATGTTCGTCTCATGCATTATCTGGAAGATAATAATTGCCTATCTAATTTCCAGAGTGGTTTCCGTCGTGGAAGGGCCACGCTAGACAACATGATTGACCTGGAAACCAGAATCCGGAATGCTTTCGTTAAAAGAAACCATCTGGTTTCCATTTTCTTTGACATAGAAAAGGCATATGACCGCACTTGGCGTCATGGTATTTTACGGAAGCTTTACGATTTAGGGCTGTGTGGAAATATGCCTATATTCATACAAAATTTCTTGGCATTAAGGACTTTCAAAGTTCGTATAGGAAGTCACTTATCTCGCACATTTACACAAGAAGAAGGGGTTCCTCAGGGAAGCGTGTTGAGTGTTACTTTATTTATCGTAGCAATTAATGGGATTCTTGATGAGATACCACCCTCTGTAAAGGGGAGTTTATATGTTGACGACCTCCACATCTCATGTGATGGAGCTGATATGAGATATATAAATAGACAACTTCAAACTGCAGTTAACAAGATCAGTAAGTGGGCGAGCGAGAATGGTTTCAGCTTTTCTAGTTCAAAGACATCCTGCGTGCATTTTTGTAAAAAAAGAAGTCTGCACCCCGACCCTGAAATCCAGTTTCTTGGTAATAAGATCACCATTGTGAATGAGGTGAAATTTCTCGGCGTCATCTTTGACAAAAAACTTACTTTTGCACCTCATATCACAACTTTGCGGAAAAATTGCGAAAGGAAGCTCAACATTCTAAAAGTCCTTTCGAAGACCTACTGGGGAGCTGATCGGGCTTCCCTAATTAAGATCTATAATGCTCTCATCCGCTCCAAACTGGACTACGGATGTCCTGTATATGGTTCAGCCCGTGTTTCTGTTCTGAAAAAAGCTGAATACCATTCACCATTCTGCTCTCAGATTATGCTCAGGGGCTTTCAGAACATCTCCTATAGAAAGTCTCTATGTTGACTGCTGTGAGGCTCCTCTTGAATTACGTCGTCAGGTGCTGTGTCTACAGTACTACTTCAGAACAGCATCATATGTCAATCATCCCATTCATCAGCATACTCTCAATACTTACCTCACACGCCTCTATGATGCTAGACCTTCTTGTGTTCTGCCTTTTCAGGGAAGGATAAAAGGAATTTTAAGAGATCTTAACTTTGACAATATTGATACTATTCCCACAGATATTAGAATTCCTCCATGGTACACTCCTAATTTTACTATTATTAACCCATTTAAGTCATTTGAAAAAAGTTCAACTGCCAATAGCATATATCAACAAATTTTTCAAGATCACAAACAATACTTTACAACTTACACTCCTGTTTTTACCGATGGCTCCAAATCCACAAACTTTGTTAGCTGTGCATACAGTATCGAAGAAAACATCAATAGCTATAGACTACATTCTAAACTCTCCATATTTTCCGCTGAAGCCTTTGCTATTTTGAAGGCTTTAGAGGAAATGACGCACCACAATAGTAAAAATTTCATTATCTATACCGACTCTCAAAGTGTTTTAAATTCATTAATCTCTCCTAATTGTAATAACCCTATTATTTTCAAAATTCTCAATTTAATAACCAATCTTAAATCCATGGGAATCTCGTTAATTTTTAGCTGGGTTCCCTCTCATGTCGGCATCAAAGGAAATGAACTTGTGGATTTAGCTGCCAAGTCTGCAGAAAACTATCTGAACACTGGCCTTCCTTATCCTGACCTGAAAATTTACATCAAAGATTTAGTTCACTCTAAATGGCAGAATTCTTGGGTAAACACACAGTCAAATAAATTGCGAGATGTAAAAGACAAAATTTCTAAATGGCCTCAACTTCCTTCTAGAAGACACGACGTGATAATCACTCGTCTACGAGTGGGTCACTGCCGACTCACACATGCTCATCTCTTGCTTGGTGAGGCACCTCCACAGTGTGCGTATTGTAAGACTACTTATACAGTCGCACATATTTTAACGTCTTGCATTTGTTTTAAATCATTGTACATAAAATTCTTTGGAAAATCATCACCTAATCTTAATTCAATCATTGGAAAAATCCCACATCCAGGCTTATTCCCATTTCTTCGCTGTACTGGCTTGTACTTTGAAATCTGATTTGTATTTTTCTAACTTTTAATGTTCAATTTTGTAATTCTTAATTCTTAATTTTTAATTTTTTTTTTCTTCAATCTTAAATTAATTTTCAATCTTTGTAAATAAATAAATTTCATTGTTGTTTTGTACCTTTTTCAATTTCTCATTTTCTGTTTTACATTTTTAAAAAAAATTAATTTTTAATCAAACTTTGCTAATTATCGTTTTGTTCTGTTTGTGTTTCTAAATTTTCTACTAATTTGTTTTTTCTTAAATGTTTTTCTTTGGTTTTGGGCATCTTTCATTTTACGGTTTCATCAAAATTTTTCAAAATTGTGTTGTTCTTTTTGATTTTTCGTCTTGTTTGGCGCAGTTTGTCCCTTGAGGAATTAGCGCCACTAAATTTCAAACAACCAACCAACCAACCTGAACCCTGGCCTTCCTTATCCTGACCTGAAAATTTACATCAAAGATTTAGTTCACTCTAAATTGCAGAATTCTTGGGTAAACATACAGTCAAATAAATTGCGAGATGTAAAAGACAAAATTTCTAAATGGCCTCAACTTCCTTCTAGAAGACAGGACGTGATTATCACTCGTCTTCGTGTGGGTCACTGCCGACTGACACATGCTCATCTCTTGCTTGGTGAGGCACCTCCACAGTGTGCGTATTGTAAGACTACTTATACAGTCGCACATATTTTAACGTCTTGTATTTGTTTTAAATCATTGTACATAAAATTCTTTGGAAATTCATCACCTAATCTTAATTCAATCATTGGAAAAATCCCACATCCAGGCTTATTCCCATTTCTTCGCCGTACTGGTTTGTACTTTGAAATCTGATTTTTTTTTTCAATCTTAAATTAATTTTCAATCTTTGTAAATAAATAAATTTCATTGTTGTTTTGTACATTTTTCAATTTCTCATTTTCTGTTTTACATTTTTAAAAAAATTAATTTTTAATCAAACTTTGCTGATTATCGTATTGTTTTGTTTGTGTTTCTAAATTTTCTACTAATTTGTTTATTCTTAAATGTTTTTCTTTGGTTTTGGGCATCTTTCATTTTTTCGGTTTCATCAAAATTTTTTCAAAATTGGGTTGTTCTTTTGAATTTTTCGTCTTGTTTGGCGCAGTTTGTCCCTTGTGGAATTAGCGCCACTAAATTTCAAACAACCAACCAACCAACCAACCATCGGTAGTAAATTTCAATAACAAAATAGTTGTAATAAGAATTTTAATTGATAAATGTTTTAATATATCTATAAAGTTTCATTTATAAGCTATTTGTATTTATCGAAGTGATAAATGATGTTATATTATTGATATTAATATTATCTTAGCCGTTTTATTTATTGATATTTTAAATTTATCTGCAAATATTATTTTAGCTTTTTGATAAATGCAAAATGTATAGATATTTTGGTTGCTTTTTCAAACTTCTGTTTATTTTTAATTTTTATTACATATCTTAGCACTAGCGACAAAGAGATAGTTATTTTTTCTCACTGTAAAGAAGTAATAAAAAATATGTAATATAGCCACTTATATTAAAAAAAAAATCTTAATAAAAAAAGAAAACCTGATGCATATCTCTTAGAATAAACGAACATGTTTGGGAAGAATCATCTAATTATTATAATGATGAAAGAATTCTACCAAGAACACCAGCAATTTCTGTTTTAGGAAATAAGGTAAAAGTAAATAAAAATTACTTGGTTACTCATTAATCAATTTATAAAATTGCAGATAACATGATTAAATAATTTTAAAACCATATATTTTAACAATTTAAAAACCAGAAAAATATCACAGGCTAGCATTATGGCAAGAACTTTATGTAATATAGTATAGAGATTTGGTATGTTCCCCTAAACTTGGATTCAACTTTTATTTCACACATAAGCAACATTTAAAAAAACAGTTATGATATAAGAAAAAATGAATTTGAAATTACATATGAAGTAAAGAATCATAGAAGTGAATATTATTCTAATAAATATCTATTTAGTAACATCACAGACATGAAAATAAATGTTGAATTTTCTGAAATCTAAATAAACACACAAATTTAATGTACAACAAAAGCTACAATTTTATCAAGAAATTACATATTATTAGTTATTAAGCAAAACTCTACATATTATTAAATTCAGTTAGGGATAACAGAAATTCAAGGCAAAATATAGTATATAAACATTAAAGTAATAAAATAAGTTTTCTTAGTAATGAATGTTTGAGTCATTATAAAAACAATGTAAAGAGAATCAATAAGATAATTTCTACAAATTCAATGAAAATGTATTTAGAGTGACAAATAAAAGTACACATACAGAATAAAAATGTTCAAGACATCAAAATAATTAAATTTTAAAAAAGCGAAACAATTTCCATATATTATATACATAAACATTAATATTGTATATAATAAAGATGACTATAATAAACTAGCATATGACAGGCTTTATTTAAAATAAATCAAACATGGAATAAATTTGGGTAAAAGATAGAAGCAGAAAATGATAACATATAGAGTTGAAGAAACTAATTCCAAAACACTTTGGTACATTATTTCTACTGAGTAATAATATTTGATTATAATGATTTAACACTGGTACAACATAACCAAAATATGAATCAGATACTCATATTATCAGTCTTATTCGAAAATTATCTACATCTCACAAATTATTCAGCTATATTGATATAAATAAACTGTTAGGAAAAAACCCACTATGAATTATAATTTGATTTCTCTATCCCTCAAAAAAAGTGTGTGCGTATTTGATGGTACACAGATACATATATTACATACACATGAATTTGTGTTGTGAAATAAAATTAATATATTGAAAACACCACCTACTTTTTAACTGCATATACAGTGCAATTTATGCATTTCACAATACAAATTAGCAATGTGACACTCATTACACAACTATTTTGGCAAAATTATTATAAAAATGTATCACAAAGAGCTAAAGACAAATATTTTGAGATAGATAAATTGACTGTCTAGTAAATGAGTATTTACACAATTTAGATAGCGAAAATAAGCAGATTACCTGTTTGATAAATATTCAATATTTTGTAAAATGTCAACTGAGATTTTACTCACCTTGATAGATAAGTACTGAATTCTTAATTGAATATTATATACTGTAAAATATTTTCAAATGTTTATAAAACACATGAAAGAAAAAAATATAGGGTAAATTACTCTTTGATGCATAATTTAAATTAAGTAATTATACTTGATATAATTATTAAATACAAGTGTAACAGCATACACAAATATTATTAGACAAATTTCTATATATCTCCCAAATTGTGTACTTGTATAAATTTAGGTTAAAAGAAAGAACACAAATTCATGAGGATAAAATTAAAGCGATCTGTATGCTTAGTCTTGAGTAAATGATTGTTTACCCAATTTAAGAAACAAAGATAATATGCTAAATACCTGTCAGATGGATATTGAATGATATCCTCAATCTCCTGTACAATATTGACTGCTGACACTTTATTCACCCTGAACCTTTTTTTTAAATTCGCTTTCATCAAATAATTCCAAGAAATTCTTTCTCACGAAAGTTATGCGCGTATTTCTAAAATCATCCTTATCAGAGTCGGAAAATAACACTTGATGTATCAAATCCGCCATGTTGAAATAGAGCTTAAACTCAGTTTAGAAACGCTAACGGCCCGAATTTGGCCAGTTAGGATTAAGTACCGCTAAACGGAAATCTAAACTCGGTTTAGGTTGGTGGGACGCAATTTTCTGTTTAAACCGAGTTTAACCGCTAAACGAGATTGGTGGGACCGGCCCTTAAAGGGCTGGCGTTTTTCATTAGATCCCAAGCCAAACCCTGACATGGCCAAGTTAATTCTTTCTTCACCTTCTGTTTCTGCCTTCAGAAAAGCCATAATGTTTGTTAATCGCCCTTTGGCGTCAACAGATACTACGCACGAAGAACTTCGGTTCCATGCCTTTAAAAACTCTTCTTGGAAACAAGATTCTACCATAGGGAATAGAATGGAGGCGCATTTATCGGTTGTAACACCTAATGTTTCTAAAGCTCTAAGGTATGACTCTAGCTTATCATAAAGAGAAGTCACAGATATTTTTTCATGCTTTTGAACGGAAACTATGAGCTTCAAGAATTCCCTAACATAAACTTCTACCAGAATGTCATCCTTGCCAAATCGCGCTTTAAGGCTATCAACTGCTTTGGCATAATTCGCAGCGGTTGTCGGAAAGCTTTCTACAACTTCTCTAGATCTAGATCCAACAGTTGTAGCTTGAATCAGGTATTGAAATTTATTTTCAAGGGCAAAATCTGTACCGTTATGAATTTGTTCAAATTGTCCCCAAAATGGTAGCCAATCTTTTATATCTCCACTAAATTGTCTAAGTTCTAATTTTGGCAAAGTAAACTGTTTTCTGGCACTGGCACTAATAATATTTGAAGAAGACTCACCGGTTCTAAGTGACGTGGCTTGAAGTTTCGACAACTCCATCTCATGTTTTCTTATATTTTCTCTCTCTCTTCATATTCTTGAAGTTTCAATTTTACTTCATATTCCTGTTGTCTTAATTTTTTCATATTCCTCCTTTTGGCGACGAACATTGACAGTAGCTACCAATATACTTGTTACAAATTCTGGATCGGCTAAATATTCTTTACTTTTCAAAATAATTGTTTTCAGATCCGATACAGTAGCTTTTTAAGGTAATACTTCGCCAATTTCTTGGAGAACAATAATAAGATCTTCCTTTTTAAATCCTTTTGATGCTGAGAACATTTTTCAAATCAGAATTAGTGTATCAAGTGTCCTGTCGCGGACGCCACAAAATGTCGTTAATAAAAAATTTAAATAAATAGTGCGGACGCCTTTTAAACTAAATCAATCAAATGAACTACAAGTTCTACAGATGAATGACAAACAAATATAAAACTTTAATCCTTTAATAACCAATAATCTAGTATCAAAAAACGGATTCTAAACATATAAAAAAGAACAACAAAACAAATCAGGTTGCCACACACCTTAAATGAAATTTTTGCAAACGATAAAACCTAAAGAAAATGAAAGGTGGCACTTCTGATGAAAACACGCGTTAATGGCTTAAAATCCTAAACATCAGGAAAAGCATGTAAAATTTTTTGAGTTAAAATAAGCCCGTAAGCATTTGTGAAGAATTATCCTCTCTTTTATTCAATAACTGGCTATTATGATCTGGAAATGATGGAGAATCGCTTTACATAAATTTCCATGGTGAAAATAATCCTAATAGTGATGGATACAAGAAGATTTAAACTTCACAAACATTTATTAACACAACACATGCCATTTTTTTTCCAACTGATATCTCTGGAATATTTTCCTTACTTCTCGTACAGCTCGCTCATGCGCAAAATAAATCTGCGCTTACATGCTGAGCGTAGGGATATTGGTGTTGCCACACATTAATATCCTCTCCTAAAGCGATTAACGCCTGTATTCTTCTATTACATTCAATAAACACTTCAATCAAGGCAGTGGGAGTGGGGTTTCGTGTTGGCGAAATACTTTCCAAAAAGTCTAAATGTGCTTGAATTATTCTGTTTTTGTCGCCGTATCGATTTTGGAGAAGTGCTTTTGTAGTTTCATATGTGGTGGCACTAATACTAATTCTATCAACTAAGCGTCTTGGCTCGTCTTCTAAATAACCTCTTAAAAACACATGTTTATAAATTACTGATAAATTTTCATGATCATCAATCGACGATTTAAATTGCTCCCAGAAAAAATGCCATTGTTCAATATCACCTCGGAAAGTATATAGTTTAATAGTTGGTAATTTTACTGCACGAGTTTGAGTACTAAGTGGAGTGGTACTAGGATGTGCATTCGTCACCAAATTTTTATTGCTTGAATTTAATGAATCATTTATGGGAGTAACTGTTGGCACTGAAATAGACAAATTATTTTTGATGATTTTACGGGCTTTGAAAATCGCCAATTCGGCCGTGTCAATGTAACTTTCACATGGCGTAATATCGTTTTCATATTCTTCATTCGAAAACAAATTTTTTATTTCGTTATCCACAATTTTTAAATCATTTAAAACTGTTACTAACCTGCCATATGTATATTCAAGCTTCTCAAAGGAGTCCTCATCTTTAAATTTGGTGATTTCAGTTGAAAAGCGTGTTATATTAGCTCGTACATTTCTTCGTTTCCGTTTCAACAACAATTTTAATTCTTCTGGCGTCACCATTTTCAAACACAGTTGAAAAATCAAAATTAATAAATTCTTTTACAATGAGTTTGACGGGTAATGTTTCTGCAATGAATTCAGTGATGAATTTATTTCGGGAAATGAATCGCCTTAGTGCGAGAAGGAAACTTTGTGTGGAGATATCGAAGACAAGTTCGTAAATCACAAAAATGTACACAGCACACGTGAAGATTGCAATCCAAACTTTGTCATGATTCCAAAGTACGAAAGTACCAGCTAGGTCTACTCCGGATGTTTCGAAAACTGCCGATATTCCGACATGTTCCTCAGGTAGTGGAGCGAACATCGTCGTGGTAGAATTAGACCTAAATCTTTGGCAAGTAACACACTTGGAAACAACTGATCGGACGGTTTTCCGTAATTTCAAAATCCAGTATTTTTCACGAAGGGTTGTGAATAGTGTCTGGACACTTAATGACTATAAGTCCGATGAGTCTCTTCGATGAGCTTGAAACAAGTTCATACTTGTCTGACAACCGGAGACATCCTACTTGTCTGACAACCAAGTAGGATGGGATGTCTGAAAAAATCCCCGTAACCTGTCAAGACTAAAAGTAAATTGACCCCTAAAACCCAAGTTTCAAATAAGCTCATATCTAAAGCTAAAATTACCAATTTTCCATCTAAGCAAAAGACGCCCAAACATCAAAAAATTACAGCTGCAAGATTAAAAGAGAAATTAATAGTCCCCAATAGTCCTAAACCTTCTCGTCATTCACCCTCAAAAATAGAAAATAAACCTGTTACAGTTGAAAACGTAATTATGCCAAAACCAATAAATGAACGCGTACCTAAAAGTAAACTAACACCTAAAACACAAGTTCCAAATAAACTTATATCTAAAGCGAAGATAAGCAATTTTCCATCTAAGCAAAAGACGCCCAAACATCAAAAAATTACGGCTGCAAGATTAAAAGAAAAATTAAAAAATAAAAGTTTTAATCTCCTGGAGGATTTCGTCGAGGACGAATCCTCTAACAAACCTTTGAAATGTCAATTTTCGAAAAAAGACTTCTTAAAAAATCGTCCAACTGCTGAGGACGATTCAATCAAAGGATATGTCACATCCGAAGAGGATATGTTGACAGATCAATCGGACTCTGAAGGCATGTGGGCTAAGACCCAACCTGCATAATTTCCATCCTTTTCCTCTCCAAATTTTACAATGGCGCTTTTATCTTGGAACTGCCATGGCTTTAAAAGTCACGTCTCTGATATCAGAGACCTCGTAAATAAATAACATCCTGTTTGTTTTGCACTTCAAGAGACCCTTCTTGACAGCAATAAATCAGCCAAATTAAAACTCTACAGTACCATCAGAAAAGACTATATAGAAGGGGGCAGGGTTTGAGGTTGTGTTGCCCTCCTCACTTCTCATGATTACCCTTTCAGAACTTTAAACATTCACACTGACCTCCAAGCAGTTTCTGTTCAAGTAGACATACACTCTCTAATAACTGTCTGTAACTTTTATATCCTTCCAAATAATATTATCTCCCAAAGCACTCTTAATAACTTTGTTACTCTACTCCCATTCCCTTTTATTATTGTTGGGGACTTGAATGGCAACAGTCCATTGTGGGGTAGCCCCAACCTTAATAAACGGGGTCGCCAAATTGAAAAACTAATATCCGACCATGATCTGTGCATCTACAATACAAATCAACTTACTTACCTACATTTTCCTACAAGAACCTTTCATTCAATATATTTCGCAATATCCAGCCCTCAAATTTTTCCGTTTTGGAATTTTTCAGTAGATTCATACCTCTATAATAGTGATCACTTTCCCATTATCCTTACTGATAATAATGGCTCTAATGCCAATCAGCGTGTTCCCCGTTATATTCTAGGTTCTGCTGATTGGGATATATTCCGTATCCTAGCTAATATTTCTACAGATATGGTCGACAATAATACCATTGATGAAGCAGTAAATCCGATAACGAAAACAATAATTTCTGCAGCTGACATTTCTATTAAAAAATCATCCTGCCATCCTCAAAAGCAGACAAAGCCATGGTGGAACCAAGAGTGTAAATATACTTATAAGGAGAAAAGAAAAGCGTTTTCCATGTTTAAAAGATATCCTACGGCGGAGAACTTTATAAATTATAAGAAATGCAAAAGTATTTTCCGCCGCACTTTAAGACGTAGCCAAAGAGATTCGTGGGTGAACTATATTAGTAGTATCTCTTCCTCCATTTCTAGAAAAGATTTATGGGTAAAAGTAAAGAGCTGTTCTGGCGTTTACCCAAACAACCAAATCCAAATTTTAAATTATAATAATAACTTAATTACTTCTCTTGATGACATAGCCAACACAATAGCCTCATCTTTAGATGATATATCTTCAAGTTTAAATTACTCTGCCTCTTTTACAAAACTCAAAAACCTAGTCGAAGATAAACCAATAAACTTTAAAACTACGCTTAACTTTCCCTATAATACTGATTTTACCATTTTAGAACTAAACAGAGCCCTTCATAAAGTCGATAAATCATCTGCTGGTCCCGATTATATATCCTACGAAATGATAAAACCTGTCTTCAGTTTCGATGTCCAACCTTCTTAAACTTTACAATAGAATATGGAGTGAACATAGCTTTCCTTCCTCGTGGAGAGAGGCTATTGTAATCCCCATTCTAAAACCTGATAAAGAACCCACGAATCCTCTCAGCTACCGTCCAATATCTCTGACGAACTGTTTATGCAAAATTCTGGAAAAAATGATAAACGTTCGTCTGATATACTACCTGGAGGAAAATAACTGCCTATCAAATTTTCAGAGTGGTTTCCGTCGTGGAAGAAGCACGTTAGATAATATAATGGAGTTGGAAATCAGAATCCGGAATGCTTTTGTTAAACGGAAGCATTTGGTGTCGGTTTTCTTCGATATAGAAAAGGCATATGACGGCACTTGGCGTTATGGTATTCTCCAGCAGCTGTTCGATTTAGAGTTGCGTGGTAATAAGCCTATTTTTATACAAAACTTTTTAGCATTAAGAAATTTTAAAGTTAGGGTAGGAAACACTTTTTCTCGCACTTTCATTCAAGAAGAATGGATTCCTCAGGGAGGTGTTTTGAGTGTGACCATTTTTATTGTTGCAATTAATGGGATTCTGAACGAGATACCCCCCCTCTGTTAATGGAAGCTTGTATGTCGACGATCTCCATATCTCATGTGAAGGAGCGAATATGCGATTTATTAACAGACAACTCCAGACTGCAGTTAACAAGATCAGTAAGTGGGCGAGCGAAAATGGTTTCAGCTTTTCAAGTTCAAAGACATGTGTATATATTTACAAAAAAAGAGGTCTGCACCCTGACCCAGAGATCCAGTTTCTTGGAAATAACATCAACATTGTGTATGAGGCGAATTTTTTCGGAGTCATTTTTGACAAAAAAAACTTACCTTTGCACCCCATATCACAAACTTGCTGAAAAATTGCGAAATTAAGCTCAACATCCTCAAAATCCTTTCTAAGACCTCATAGGGAGCTGATCGCGCTTCCCTTATTAAGATCTACCATGCCATCATCCGCTCAAAACTGGACTATGGATGTCCTGTATATGGGTCAGCACGCGTTTCCGTCCTTCAAAAGCTGAATACCATTTACCATTTCGCTCTTCGATTGTGTTCGGGAGCTTTTAGAACATCTCCTGTAGAAAGTCTCTACGTTGACTGCTGTGACGCTCCTCTTGAATTACGTCGATAGATGTTATCTCTTCAGTACTACTTCAGAACGTCATCTTATATCAACTATCCCGTTCATCAACATACACTGAATTATTACCTTAAGCGATTATACAATGCTAGACCTCTTGTGTTCTGCCTTTTCAGGGAAGGATAAATAAAATTTTAAAAAATCTTTACTTAGTCAATATAGATACTATTTATCATTTATCAACAAATTTTTGAAGATCACAAACAATATTATAAAAATTACACCTCTGTTTTCACAGATGGTTCAAAATCCACTAACTATGTCAGCTGTGCCTACCTTATTAAAGATCGAATCAATAGCTAAAGACTTCCTCCTAAACTCTCCATCTTTTTCGCTGAAGCCTTTACTATCTTGAAGGCTTTAGAAGAATTGATGAATCACCATAGTAAATACTTTATTATCTATACAGACTCCCAAAGTGTTCTTAATTCATTGCAATCAAATAACTGTAATAATAATATTATTTTCAAAATTCTCACAACAATAACTAACCTTACTTCCATGGGAATCTCGCTAGTTTTTAGCTGGGTTCCCTCTCACGTCTGCATTAAAAGCAATGAACTTGTGGACATGGCTACCAGGTCTGCAAGTGATTTTCTCAACACCGGTCTTCCTTATCCTGACTTGAAAAATTACATTAAAGATCTTTTATACAATAAATAGCAGATCTCCTGGGATAACATTCCTTCAAATAAACTGCGAGAAATTAAAACAAAGATAAATAAATGGCCCCAACTTCCTTCTAGGAGACATGACGTAATTCTCACTCGTCTACGAGTGGGTCATTGCAGGCTCACCCATGCCCATCTCTTGCTGGGTGAAGCTCCTGCACAGTGTGCGTATTGCAAGACTCCTTACACAGTCGCACATATTTTAACATGCTGTGTTTGTTGTAAGTCAATGTATATAAAATTTTTTGGTAATCGTTCTCCTAATCTTAATCTAATCATTACGGAAACTCCACATCCAAATTTGTTCCCCTTTCTTCGCCGTACTGGTTTTTATGCCGAAATATGATTTTTGATTGTTTTTCAGTGTTCTAATATTCAAATTTTAATCATTCAATTTTTGAATTTTTTTTTTTACTTTTCTTAATTTTTGATTTGTTTTCTAACTTAAAATCTTAATTCTTCACTCAATTTCCAATTCTTGTTCATTTGTATATAACTCAATCTTTTTTCGTGTTTGTGTTGAATGTTATATTTTTGTTGTTACTTTAATCCGTTTTAGAACCTTTCATGTTATATTTTGTCAAAAAATGTTTTTCTCTCTAAATTTCATCTTTTGTTTATTGCCACATCTTGTTTGGCGCTGTTTGTCCCAAGAGGATTTAGCGCCATTAAACTTCAATCAACCAACCATCCAACTAATCTAGCTATGTACATATTTCAAAACATTATTAATATATGCAGAAAATTGTGATTATAAAATTAATGTATTGTACGTATGAAAATCTAATTTATAGATTTTCTTGAATAAAAAGCAATGTTGAGTTGTGTTAAACAAAATTTTTAACCTTTTTTGTATTTGACGCTAAAATCATGTATTGCATGAATCATTTGATTTAGAGTTAAAGTAAATAGAAAAATCTTAATATTATCATCTGTAATCAAGAGGAGAAAAAAATCGCTTATTTTTAATGTTTAGTCACTTTTTAGTCACTTATTCTGTATTATTTGTCACTTTCTTAACCATATAAATTTTAGAAAATTTCTATTCAACATGAAATACTACTAAAATTATGCATAATCCCCTATATAATAATAGCCTAAGGTGTCTGTCGGCAAATTTTTGAAGCGGTTGTACCTGGAATGGATTCCTCGGCTAAGGGCAGGCGATTAAATTTATCAATTTATTCACGTAATATTTATTACGTGAATAAATTGTAAATAGGTAAAAATAACATTTTTTTTTCTAGCATTATGACGTCATTCCTTTAACCATCTCATATAATCATTTCTTGTTTTAAATTATTTAAATATCGCGTGCATTATTTTCATACGTTTTATCGCTGAACTTACATATTTTAAATTATTTAAATATCGCGTGCATTATTTTCATACGTTTTATCGCTGATCCCCTATATAATAATAGCCTAAGGTGTCTGTCGGCAAATTTTTGAAGCGGTTGTACCTGGAATGGATTCCTCGGCTAAGGGCAGGCGATTAAATTTATCAATTTATTCACGTAATAAATAGGTAAAAATAACATTTTTTTTTCTAGCATTATGACGTCATTCCTTTAACCATCTCATATAATCATTTCTTGTTTTAAATTATTTAAATATCGCGTGCATTATTTTCATACGTTTTATCGCTGAACTTACATATTAAGCAAATAATTTTCTTTTATATTTGACTTAAATAATAGATTAAGTATATAAGTGATAATTTTAAATTCAATCATCGATTATTTTTTGTTGTAATGAAAATTTTATCATCGGTATTAACAATAAATTCTTTTCATATAAGTCGAGGACTACTAAATATCTAACTTTTAATTTATATATATTTGGAAATTAAGAAGTTTGTTTGTTTGTTATACATAACCACATGGTTTGACTAAATGAATTCCATGTGATTCTAAACTGCATTACAGGATCGGGAGACTCTAGAGGAGTATGACGATAAATAAACTATTGAGAGTGAACCAGATAATTCTCAGCCAAAAAACAAACCATTTTATTACCTGCCTCATTGGGTACTTAACAGTTCTGGAATATTAAAAATTTTACTGATCCCGTCATATGATGGGCTATATGCTAGTTAAGTTTATAAGGATATACCATTTGGATGGAACTTCGAAAAAGACCTTTTAAACTTTTAACAATGCATGCGGTAACGATCCGTTTCAAGACCCGAGCGAAAGAAAAAGAAGGTGACCTTTCGCAGCGGACCATTATGGTTAGCGGTAAGTAGACACGCGTTGTCCGGACAAAGCCGTTTGTGTAGTAACGTTTCAGGCACAATACCGAGGCAGTCGCTTAGGCGGCGGTACATTAAGAACTGTCAGTACGCAGGAGCCAGTGTGTCTGCGCTCTTATGATGTCTACTACTGTCAAAGGACTCGATTAATATTTATTAATCGAACGATGCTGTTGTGTACATCTGGGCCCCGTTACCGGTGCTGCAAAGGAATTTAAGTTGTTTTGGTCGGTTGACTTGAAGACGTCCTTTTGGCGACATCTGGAAACGGATCAGCTGATCCAGGCGGGGATTTGACCTCAAGATTGCGTCACCCTAGGTCTGGAGAGTTCCGGTAGAATCACATAAAGGGAACCGGGACTCCTATAAAAGAAGATTGGCTGAGCCAAGGGGGCCCCTTAGCTGTTTTGGACAGAAGCATAGAATGAATTCTATTGGCCTGTATCAGCCAATTTCTTTTCTCCTCTCTCTCAGCTGAATCCCAAACGATTTTCGTGTTATCTTACCCTTAGAAATAACGCACAAATTCTATTGGCCCTCAAGAGCCAATCAAATTTCTCTCAGCATTTAGCTGGATCCTCAGGTTTCCTAGACTAGAACTGCTATGCTTCTTGCTCCTACTTTCTCTTTGATTTACTTTAACATGGGGAAAAAAATCCTTTAACTGTTTATTCTATCATTATCTCAGGATTAGTCAACTTATTTAATCCTTCATATTTTTGCTTACCTAACTGTGTACTTATTTTGCTTAAATTACAGTGTAATTATTGTCAACCTAACTTTATGTGTATTTCTTGCCCCCACTGAACTCGTGAACCTCAGCTTATTTTAACCTAATTTTTAACTTATACTCTTAACTTAACATCGACTTTTTAATCCTCAATATCGTTGCAATATATCTGCTATGTCTCATACCATGCATCTACAGTAATCTGGCTTAGAGGGCTTGGCCCAGGGAAGTCAGATCCGAGAGCTCCAGTGCGATGTCCAAGAAGGGGGCTTTTTTTTTAGAGTTGCTTTGGAGTTGTTTTGCGGAGCTCGAGAGGAGTCCACTCGTCTCTCCGATTGCCGGAGCTTGCTTTGTTTTAGAGACTGCCAGAGTCTCTGCCTTGCTAAGAAGTCGACTTTCGATTTTGGGATCCCATTCCCGTTATCTCTAAACTTTTTTTCTACTTCGTGCTTAGAAGTAGGTCGTTGAGAGTGTTCCTTACTCTCATTTTGGATCATCCTGCATCCTTAGTTTTCTTCAACGAACTCCAGCGTGATACGCACTCTGAGCGTTTGAACCTCAGTGTGAAAGCCAACGGTACTGATCGTCAGCCCGGAGATTATAGTATCAGCGTTTCGTACCGGCACTAATTAGCGAACTGTTCCAGTGTTCGAGGACTAGCTTCACTGAACCCATGTATTGTAGTTGTGTTAACGTTATCTCAGCACGAGATCTCAAAAGATTTAGAATCTACTGAAACCTGTACATAGCTGTGCATAATTATTCACTCGAATAAAATATTTAATCCTGTATAAACGGTCCAGCATGTATCATTGATGCCTTCCCATGCTTCAGGACGTCACAATGCTCTTACATTGTTGTCACTACCTATTAATACATATGACAAAGTGTTCCACAAGTTGGCTCTGGCTGTCATACCAAGATGGCCGGCCAGCTCTATAAATTGTTCTTTGTCTCGTTCAATGAACAGGCTACCTTGAGCCATTGGACTTAGATTACTACCATGTTCGATCTCTCTTCTTTGCTCGGTGAGGAGAACAAGGAGCTGCATGAGAGGAAGAACCTGGAGATTTTGGGGATGAGTTTGGAATTTCTTCATAAGCAACGTCTTTAAAGTTTAACTCCTCACCACTGCTACCAATTACTTTTATTTTTCTTTAAAGGTTTAAACAAATTGCATCCTCACAACGTCGGGTGCACATGCCTCTTAAATTCTAATCAATCAAATCGATAACTATCCACTTAACAATTGTAATCTAGGTATCAACTTTAATGGCGATACCATACTTTCGAATCGACAAAACTTGCTCCTATATTGCCATTCTTACAAAATGCCCGTAAATAAACACAACCATACCCTCGTTTCAAACCATCTGCTAATTAATTCTGATAATACATTTAGAATATTGAAAAATATCAATTTAAAAAAATTGAAGTTTAGTAAATCATAGTTTAATAAATTTAGCATATTTTTATATTGATTTTACTGCTACTGTAGTGCAGTGCATCATTTAAAATTTTTAAAGCTTTTATTATCTTTTATGTGCTAAAAGCTTTTAATTTTTTTTCTTTTAAGAAAATTTGGGAAATAGCTCTCTAAAACTGAAATATTAAATCGCAAATTCATGAATTAAAGCAGGATTGGATCAGAATGATATGCTATTCATCCTAATCAGAGAGCAGACAGAGGACTTACGAATGTGCAGAGAATTTTTACCCTTTATGGTGTGTGAAAAAAAAATGGAAATTTTCCAGAAAATAACAAGATTTTTCCACTTTAAAAAGTATCTGAAAATTCAAAACTCCATATGATTTTAACAGAAATTTAGAGTATTGAAAAATATCAATTTCTGTAAAAGAATTGAAGTCTAGTAAATCATAGTGTAATAATTTTAGCATATTTTTGTATTGATTTTACTGCGACTGTAGTGCAGTGCATCATTTAAAATTTTTAAAGCGTTTTATTATCTTTTGTGAGCTGAGTGCTTTTTTAATTTTTTTTTTCTAAAATATTTGGAAATAGCACTCCTAAATCGAAGTGTGTAAAATCGCAAATTCACGAATATTATCCTGGATTGGAGCAGAATGTTATGCTAATCACCTTAATCAGAGAGCAAAGGACTTACGAATGTACAGACAATTTTTACGGTTTATGGTGTGTGAAAATAAAAATCGAAAATTTCTGGAATATGACAACATATTTTGCTTTAACAGTATCTGAAATTTCAAAAATCCATTTCCTTTTACATCTTCTTTGGCGCAGTTTGTCCCTAGAGGATTTAGCTGACTAAACTCCAATCAACCAACCAAGCATTTTATTTTAGCAGAAATTTAGAATATTGAAAAATATCTATTTCTTTAAAGAATTCAAGTTTAGTAAATCATAGTGTAATAATTTTAGCATATTTTTACATTGATTTTACTACGACTATAGTGCAGTGCATCATTTAAAATTTTTAAAGATTTTATTATCATTTATAAGATAAGAGCTTTTAATGTTTTCCCAAAAAATTTGGGAAATAGCTCCCTAAAACTGAAGTATTAAATCGCAAATTCATGTATATAAAGCAGGATTGGATCAGAATGATATGCTATTCATCCTAATCAGAGAACAGACAAAGGACTTACGAATGCGCAGAGAATTTTTATGGTTTATGGTGTGTGAAAATAAAATCGAAAATTTCGAGAAAATAACAAGGTTTTTCCACTTTAAAAAGTATCTGAAAATTCAAAAGTCCATTTAATTTTAACATGAATTTAGAATATTTAAAAATATCCATTTCTTTAAAAGAATTGAAGTTTAGTAAATCATACTTTAATAATTTTAGCATTTTTTATATTTATTTTACTGTTAGTGTAGTGCCGTGCGTCATTTAAAATTTAAAAATTTAACTATCTTTGGTGAGTTTAAAACGTTTAATTATTTTTCTAAAATATTTGGGAAATAGCTCTCTCAAATCGAAGTGTACAAAATCGCAAATTCACGAATGTAGGCCGGGATTGGATCAGAATGATATGCTTCTCACCCTAATCAGAAAGCAAAGGACTTACGATTGTACAGAGAATTTTTACGTTTTATGGTGTGTGTAAACAAATTAAAAATTTTGAAACAGTTCAAAAATCTATTTGATTTTGGCAAATTTTTATAATATTGAAAAATATCAATTTCTTCGAAAGAGTTGAAATTTTGTAAATCATAGTTATAGAAACTTTTAAATGTAATGATTAAATTGCTTCAAATTAAAAAAAAAATATTTTTGTTGAAAGTTTATGAAACAAGCTTGCCAATAATTTTATTTATGACTTGCATATAATTTTTACTATATGTCAGTAAAGCATATATTATGTGTTTTTAAGTACTCACAAGTTACCTCTTCCCATTAAAGGAAACTTTACTTGAAAAAACAGAGTGCAATGTAAATGTATTTGGAAAAGAGCAGGGCTCATCGGCACTTAAAGTAAGAGAGGGTAAGGCGCGGTGTCCTTTGAAAAACGTCAAACTTGAACAATATACATCGTACGTTTTTCTTGAAGTCTTTCTAACCACTTCCAACTTCGTTTTTAATAATCCAACCAACAATTTAATATTTTTATCACGAATTTTAAAGGAAAACTTCAGTTTTAGATTCAATTTAAGCAAAAATAAATTGCAATCGTCATTAATTTCACTTATGTTCTCCAAATAGTAAATGAAATTACTTAAGGAAAGAGGAACTAGAAACGGCCGCGGAAATTTATTAAGTAGCATTATCTCCCTTGTTTCTGTTCGGTTACTTTTCAGGCCCGTATGACTGAAGTCACTGTAAACATATTATTAAGACTCTTTCCTTCGTCTGCTCAGTTTAGTTTCAGAAGATTTCAAAACCATAAATCCTTGGTAAGAGTAGACGTTATTTCAGGGCGAAACAACACGTTTTTGGAAGGAGAAAAGACATTTACCGAACATGCTAAAATTTTCCCCTAATTTTAAGTCACTGTGGTCAAAAGTCATACTCGTATCGGAAGCAACAGTGCTTGATGGTTATTTTGAGTGCAAAACAATGGTAAGAAGAAACCATTGATATGCATTGAATTTTATAAAATCGTTGTTAAATATGACCTTAGTAGGAGGTTTCTATTCTCTTCGACGAGAAATGTAATTTTCATTATTTCAAAGCATTTTTCCTCCTGTTATAGTTTCACGCACATACAAAATACCTGAACACAAAATCCCAACATAATTGTTAGAACTAAGTCAATATATATGTTTTGCAATTTTATTTTTACTTTAATATCCTTTTCGGCACAAAATCTTATATTATTTAGAAATAGAATTTTAAAGATCACGATTTTAAAGTAATATGATTACTATCCTTTCTCGTCACCATTACCAGCCCACCCCCCTTTGATCTGGATGGCTAAGGTTGGGGCAGGGTTTTACCACTCTTACAAAGCCGTCTTAAGATCCCTTAATCTTATATACTGTAAATTTGATTAGGAACATTGTGATAATCTAAAACTATATATCTCCTATAAATATCACAATTTATACATATTGCTATTAAATATTATTTCCATTTAAAAGTAATATTTGTGAGTAATGTATATTCCTAACTAGTGTTTTTTTAATCTTTTAAATGGAATTTTATTTATTTAATAAAAATAATTTAATATGTTTAAAATCCACCACTCTTATATTGATGGTCTGGAATATACATTTTTAACAGTATATAAAATATGTAATTCCTAGAAATTAGCATTTTGTTTAGTCATTGTTCCTATTTTAGATGTTGAGGATTTCTTTTTGTTTTCTTAATTATTTAAAATTTAAGAATGTTTTCTGAATGTTTGTTAAATAATTGCAACTTCATTTTCTAATAATTATATAAATATTCATGTCATTTTCCTCTACAAACTGTTTAAAAGGTCTTTTTTTTTAATAATTTACCCTTTTTTTAAGTTATTAATAATTATGGATCTTTTAAGAATTATTTTAATCGCATCTGAAACTGTAAAAAAATTTAGAATTAAAAACGTTACTTAAAGTCTAAATATGCAATAATGCATATATAATTTTATATCTTCAATATGTTACTTTAAAATATATATCTAAGCAGAATAAACAAGAAATACGCAAAAATTACTATTTCGCGTTCTCGTCCAAGCCTCGGCATGTGACGTCACGAATGCGTGTGTCTGGCTTGGGGTCTTAAGACGGCTTTGACTCTTACCACCCTACCCCTCCTTCGAATTAGAGCGCTTCCCCACTTACCGACACGACAGCGAACGACTGTCGGTCTTCGACATCGGCGCACGCAAAATGCACCAAGATGAACTACTCGCTTTCCCACCAACCGATTCAATGACGATTTTGTCGATTTCGAACGTTTATCGGGCAGTTTTGTCGTTCCGCAAGCGCTATTCCTTTTGAATCGGTTAGACATTTTTAGAGCTATCTTTACGGTGCCTAGTATCCAATGTTTTTAAAATGTGTGCAATGAAACAGCGTTAAAATTGACTTTTCTATCAATAATTGTTGTAGTAAGTCTATAAAAGTTACTACTCCAGTCATTATAAAACTTGTGCGAGCTTACCGCCATCTTTAAATGAAACGATATCGGTACAGTAGAAAAACTGCTTTCTGGACGACACGATACCGTTTTGTCGTTGCATTATTTGTCGGCCGATTCAGACGTTATCGTGTCGGTAAGTGGGAAAGCTCTCTTATTCTGTATCCATTTCTTCCTATCAGGATGCAATGCAATTAAGATACAATGGGATTCCAGATAACATGCATAAAGCTGTATGGACCATATGAAAACTTAAGAAAAACTTTTTTATCTAAAACAATGACTCAAAAATTTTGACTAGGAACATTTATTAATTTCCTATTGTATACATTTAATAATAGTTTTCCAAAAGTAGTTTTAGAAAGTAGTTTTCACAGCTTTGAAAAGTGAAACATTTTAATAGGTTTAATTAACATGCTTTAATATATGAATAGCTTACGAAGATACTCATCTACAAATAAAAATAACCACCCCGACCCGAAACAAAATTTTTTATTTTGTTTGGGGGGGATTGTAAGCTTGCTCGCGAAACACCTCAATGAAATCTCCGTCAGTGAGTTCGAGATCTCGTGCGGTGTCTTCATCGCCAATTCGTCTTCCCTCAAATAAGAAACGGAGTTTTGAAACAGGTTCTCCCTTCTTTTTACTGAAGAAGAGCTTGACGCTGCGCATTTTACTATTTTGTCTTCGATTAAAATAAACAAAAAAGCCGTCTTCGTGGATTACATAGAATTGTACTCTTCCAGGTACACGACGACGGACTAAGAACTTCGGTGCCATAACTTTCGTAAATCCGAAACGTTCGTTTCCAACTGAAAGAAGAAAAGTTCAGATGATAAATATATTATAAATAAATATACAGAAAAATTAAAGCTCATAAATTTTAAGAAAATAATTTAACGACTTCACTCAAAAGAAAAAAATTCATAATACACCAAAGAGCCATTATATTATGGCCGTCCTCCATTTACAACAATCGGCTCGCTTAAGGAACAAAACCACTTTGCGAGAGCGTGCATTATGTCGAAGTGTATAAAGCGGGTATGAATTGTCTTTCCAAACATAGCGATTAGCGACATAATGGAAAAAACAGCTGATTTTATCGGACTTCGATAAAGGTCAAATCGCTATGGCTCGGTGACTGGGAACATCAATATCAGAAACGGCGCGTTTAGGGCTGTTCACGTGCAGTTATTGGGCCTAAATATCGAAAATGGTGTATGAATGGTTAGACGATAATTCGCTGGCCAGAGGTGTGTCGTCCAAAATGCATTGATTCCAGAGAAGAGCGGAGACCGAAGAGCTACAACAGTCGAAATTACCCTCAGCTATAACAGTAGAGCCCCAGACAGCTTTAATTATTTTATTTTTATTGTATTTTATCTCATAAGTGATTGCTTCAGTTTTATTAAAGTGAGATTATATTGAATAAGAGATGAAGTTTTAGAAAATGTTCTGTATAATTTAACAAAACATATAACAAAATTTAAACAAACTAAATTTTTTTCCTTTATATAATAAATTTTCTTTACTTTACACACAAAAGAATTAATCAATAAAAGACAGATGTATACAACATAACATAAATTCAACATTTTCTGTAATACTAGTAGTACTCGTGTAAAACAGTCTATAATGTCAGTACTCACGTTGTTTCACAGTCAGTAGTCATGTAGTACAGTCTGTAGTACTCATAAAATTCTAGTAACTGTTAGTTTGTTAATATTTACTACTTCAAGTGCTACATATTATATTTTAAAAAATTATTTGAGTCTCTTATTTACTTTTGGGACATACAATCCTCTGAAATGTTTTTCATCTGACAATCTTATTACCAATCTAAATATTAAGGTTCTCTTATTTATTTTTAGGACATAAAATTCTCTGAAATATTTTTCTTCTACCAATCTTATTACCAACCTCAAAATTTACGGTCGCTTATTTACTTTTGGGACATACAGTCCTCTGAAATATTTTCTGTCTTACACTTTACTGCCAACCTGAATATTTAGGTTCCCTTATTTACTTTTGAGTCATCCAATCCTATGAAATATATTTTGTCTGATAATCTTATAACCAACCTGAATATTTAGGGTCTCTTATTTTCTTTTGGGGCATACAACCCTCTGAAATGTTTTTAATCTAACATTCTTATTACCAAACAGACTATTTAAGGTCTCCTATTTACATTTGAGACATATAATCATCTGAAATATTTTGTCTTATTACCAACCTGGATATTTAGGTTTCCTTATTTACTTTTGGGTCACCCAATTTTGTGAAATATCTTTTGTCTGATAATCGTCTTACCAACTTGAATATTTAGTGTCTCTTTTTTACTGTTGGTAATACAATCCTTTGAAATATTTTCCATTTGACAATCTTATTACCAACCTCAAATTTTAGGGTTTTCTATTTATATTTGGGATATACATTTCTCTGAAATGTTTTTCGACTGACAATCTTATTATCAATTTAAATATTAGGCCTCTTTTATTTAATTTTGTGACATATAATTATCTTAAATAATACAAAATCTTAATTATCTTAAATAATACTGCACTCAACATGCTGTGCAACGTAGAATTGCTGCGTATGTTCTTACGCAGTTAGAGGCCGAAGCATGTCCATGCACTGACGGCACGTCATCGTCAGCTGTGTCTGCAATAGGGCAAGAAAATTCGGGAAAGGACAGAAGAATGGATGCATGACCCGACGAATCCCGTTTTCTGGTCCATCACATCAACGGGCGTGTGCGAATACGCCGATTTCCAAAGGAAACCCTAGATCCCGGATGCAGAGTTGGACGGAGATAGAGAATGAGAATATCAGAATTAATAAAAATGTGTATATAGACCTCACTGAGTATTTGCAAACTATTTTGTTCCTCAAATATAACTGAAACTTTGCGATTCAAGGATACACTAAACTTTCTCATACAGAAGGTGATGAAAGACTACTGACATGGCTAATAGTGTAAATTGAAATAGTATGTAAGATATTTGAAGGATTAAATTATGAATTTAACCCCCCCCCCCAAAAAAAAAAGAAAGTAAAATCCATAAGAGATGAGAATTGTTTACGGAAGACATACCAGAAATCCGTAACGTAAATTGATTCATGTCTCGTGTTTTAAAACGAAAGGCTTTTTAATTTTGATAGAGAATTTATTTTCCTTTCTTTTTTTTTCTCGATCCCCCTGTTGTTAGCAAACAACGTATGTGTGTTATGAAAATTTACGACTTCTTTCTAGTTTCTCTCAGATTAAGCATAATTAGCTATTTTTTAGAAGAAATCCTGGTAAAAGTTCAAATGTATCAATATTGTACTTAAAGCTGTTATTCTTAAAAAGTAAATAATATTCTATTTTTAAATTTTTTTTATTTATTACTTCTCATAAGGAAATCTTAGTTATTTCACTATATTACGGGTTAAAGTACTTGTTAATAAAATGGTAAAACCTGGTATTATAAATAGATTATAAACAAAAAGTAAAAATGGTGTGGATTTATATTATGAATTGCTTCTGACTTATGGTTGGCCATCAAAATTCTGGATCTTAAATCCTCAAAAATGGGGTAAAATTGACCCTTAGTTTATTTACTCGACGAACAAAACGACTCTTGGTATAGTATTTTTCCTAAACCATTTAATCCTCTGTCGTTTCACCAGGTCTGCAAGCGACTTTCTCACACTGGTCTACCTTATCCTGACTTGAAAATTACATTAAAGATCTTTTACATAATAAATCAGATCTCCTGGATAACATTCCTGCAAATAAGCTGCGGGAAATTAACAAAAATAACTAAATGGCCTCAACCCCTTCTAGGAGACATGATGTAATACTCACATCGTCTACGAGTGGGTCATTGCAGGCTCACCCATGCCCATTCTTGTGTGAGGCTCCTTCACAGTGTGCGTATTGCAAGACACTTACACAGTACATATTTTAATTGTGTTTGTTCTAACTTGTATATAAAATTTTTGGTAATCAACTCCTAATCTTAATTTAATCATTGGGGAAAATCCACATCCAATTGTTCCCTTTTCTTCGTCAAACTGGTTTTTATACCGAAATATGATTTTTGTTTGTGTTTCAATTTATTCAAATTTTAATTTTTATTTTTATTTTCAAATCTTGTTAATCTGTAATAATATTTGTATTGTGTTTTCTGTTGATTTATTTTTTTTCTGACTTTTAATCTCAAAATCCTGTCTTTTCTTTTTGTCAAAATTGTTCTAATTCCGTCTTTGGTTTATTTCCTCATCTTGTTTTTTTTTGTCCCTTGAGGAATATTTTCCAACCTCTGTCGTTTCATTCTTTTTTTTAAACAAATACTGGATTTGTAATAAAATGTTTCTGTGCAGCATTGAATAGGTTCTATACAACTTTTCATTAAAGAAACATATCTATCATCTTATTTTCAGTAAAGGCGATTATTTTAGACCTCGTCAGACCAAATACTCTACATCAGCGGTCGGGGAACCGGGGTAAATTACCCCAAATGGGGTAAAAATGAAATTTTTGGAGGTAAAAATGAAACTTTTTTGAGTAAAAAGTATATATTTTTAATTTGCTATTTTATAAACTTGTTAGTATTTTTTTAAACTTAAACAATTTAGCGACATATGCACGCCATCTCACTACCCACCACTAAAGTGTTCTCTTTGCGCAATAAAGCACATTTTATTTTACTTTAAATTGAGTACAAATAAAGTGACAAGTCAGAGAGCTAGTTTTTATTAGTTAGTTGCTGATTTTATCATTAATCATCGATATATCGATAAAGGTAAGCCGCAATTTAGAAATTTAATTTGAATATTTTACAAATATTATTTTCTGTCTCCCTCCAGATGGCAGCAAATAGAAAAAGAACATACCAAGAAGAATTCCTTAATTACGGTTTTACACAAATAGAAGACAATGGTACAATGAAACCACAGTGTGTTGTATGTATGAAGGTACTGACTTCAGAATCTTTCAAAAAAAGTCAATTGAAGAAACATTTAGATAATTTGCATTCACACCTGTCTTCCAAACCACGAGAATACTTTGCAAATTTAGAAATATCTGTTAAATGACAAAGATTGAATAGCAACTTGTTTGGTACATTCGATCAGCGTTCAGCATCAAGGGCTAGCTTTGAAGTAGCCTGGTTGATTGTTCGAAATAAGAAACCATACACTATTGGTGAAGATTTGGTTAAACCAGCTGCTGTAAAAATGGCAGAGATTATGTGTGGTCAAAAAGAAGCAAAGAAACTGAATTCAGTGCCCTTGTCTGCAAAAATTGTGAAAGAACGAATTTCTATATTAAAGCTATTATTATTAGCAGAAAATGTGAAGGATATATTTTGGGGTAATGATTAAAAAAGTTCCCCGACCGATGCTCTACATAAATATGTCAATATCCCTAATACCTTGCTTGGACCGATATCTGAACAGCTCTTTCTGAACTTCATGTCACGTTTCATTGAAATATGCATATTTTTGTGTTACTTATAAAAATATATGTATTAAAAAAAAGATCAAAATTGAAACCTATTTACTTTTTTGTGATGGTTTCCCCTCGTAATTAAAAAAAAAATCGCTTTTACTAGAAAAAAAAATAAACCCTTGGTAGAAAAGTTTTCACTGGATTATTTTACAATGTACAAATTAAAGTATTGGTTTCAAGAAGCATAGATTAAGCTATTTTAGTGCAGATAAAATAACCATGGTTCCTTTGCAAATATGTTTATACTACATCAAGAATTTTTATTTTCAGAGAATTTCAAGAATTATTATTTTTATTTTTTTTATTTTCAAGGTTGTAAGTGATATTTCCATTTTAAAAAAAAGCCGAGCGATGGCCGGTTGGTTAGGGTACTGGCTTTCAGTACCGGAGTTCATGGGTTCGAATCCCACTGTGACTTAGATGTTCGTAGCCGTTCAGAATCGACTTTTATCTGTAGGTCCCAGTCTCAAAAGCCCTCGTGTTGCAAAATAGTAGACTGTAGCACTTCAAACCAAACAATTAAAAAATTATTTCAGAAATTTGAACTTGGAGAATATTAAATATTTGTAAAGGAAAAGTAATAATTATTATTTTATTTAACTGTTTGAGTGCTGAAGAGTTTTCTTATATATATGCTAATAGTGCGGAATGAAATGTGTAGTAATTTTTTTTTTTTTTGCAGAACAATAGAAATGTTTATAATTAACACTAATTATTATGTAATAAGTAATTTTTACCAACAAAAATATTCTTTATTCCCAATTGTTACAAGAATGTTTTGCAGCACAAATTCCATGAATTCCTTTTTTACATTTTTTAGCGCAAATTAAGTTGGATTGTCTAATTCCATTACCATTTTTTTTTTTTTTTTACTGCATACATCACATTATAGCAGGTTTCGCACAGGCAATTTTTCTAAAGAAAACTTTGTACTTATTGGTAGTCTTCCTGTGGCATTTTTGGTTGCTAACCATTCCTCCTCTGGATCATCAATAATGATCAGTATAACACTTGTTGAGAAAGTGAAAAGTTTTTAATTTCTATACAATAACGAAAAGCTTTTTTTTTACTAGAAATAAATAAATAAATAAAACACGCTCATTTTGTCTACTGTACCACAACCCACGGCTCTACTGCATTACTATTTACCACTGTGTTTAATTCTTATATTATTAAAAATCCCAATTGAGTAAGGAATCTCGCTAGTTCTTAGCTGGGTTCCCTCTCACGTCGGCATTAAAGGCAATGAACTTGTGGACATGGCTACCAGGTCTGCAAGTGACTTTCTCAATACTGGTCTTCCTTATCCTGACTTGAAAAATTACATCAAAGATCTTTGCATGATAAATGGCAGATCTCCTGGGATAACATTCCTTCAAATAAACTGCGGGAAATTAAAACAAAGATTACTAATTGGCCTCCACTTTCTTCTAGGAGACAAGACGTAATACTCACTCGCTTACGTGGGTCATTGCAGACTCACCCATGCCCATCTCATGCTGTGTGAAGTTTCTCCACAGTGTGCGTATTGCAAGACACCTTACACAGTAGCACAGATTTTAACCTCTTGTGTTTGTTTAAAATCAATGTATATAAAATTTTTTGATAATCCATCGCCAAATCTTAATTTAATCATTGGGGAAAGTCCAAATCCAAACTTGTTCCCCTTTCTTCGTCAAACTGGCTTTTATACTGAAATTTAATTTTTGATTGTGATTCAATTTTCTAATATTCAATTTTTAATCTTTCAATTTTCAATTCACTCAATTTTAAATTCTTGTTAATCTGTATATAACTAAATTTTTTTTCGTGTTTTTTTTAATGTTGTTTTTTATAGTTTGTTTAATCTGTTTTTGATCCTGTAATTTTTTCTAAATTTTGTCTTTAGTTTATTTCTTCATCTTTTTTGGCGCAGTTTGTCCCTAGAGGATTTAGCGCCATTAAACTTCAATCAACCAACCAACCAACCCAATTGAGTAAAACTGCGATTGATATGAATTTGACTGCTCTCAACACATGCAAAAATTATACTAACCAACAGCATTTTCGGTACTAATCAAGAGAAGCACTATCGCACATAACAAGCGAAGCGCGATAGCGCTTTTCCTTATTCAAACAGTTAATATGTTTCGAGAGGCTTATGTTAAACATATTTCAAATGTCCATCTTAATCTTATAACAAGCGATTGAAAACAATTTTTCACATAAGTTTGAAGTATACTCAAGAGCTAATATTTAATTACTCAAATAAGCTTTTATTTTAAGTAAGCGAGCGAACAATGACTTACTGAAATCGCAACATGTTCTTTCGTATAAATTATGATTTTCATACCTATCTTGTAAAAAGGAAGCAACCGTACTTTAACATTATTTTGTCAAAATTATTTTCATGAAATCCTTTAGAAAAAAATTTGAGTTTTGTACCGACTGGCTAGAAATCAACAATAGCATAGATATTCATAAGCAGTTTGGAATCATTAACATTATCTTGATCACATTAGCTTTAATGATCTTTCTTGTTTGGAGCGCTACCCCTACTTATCTTACAACACGAACAAATGAGGAAGGGACTTACTGCTTAAAGACGATTACGAACGGCTACGAACAAGCATACCACAATGGGAACCCATGAACTCCGGTACCAAAGATCAGCGCCTTAACCATTCGGCTCTCGTTCGGCAAGTTTCTGTGCAAAAAGTAAACAGTAGCTCACCAAATCAAAACCAAACCCTTACTTTGTGCGACATTTTGGTGCATTTAATGAGTTAAACTAATTTAGTCTCTATTACACCCTTTTTTCCTTTGAAATCTTTTCAGCAAGTCGTATTGAAATCATAGAGAAATTTTAACAAAGGTGAGAAAATGATGAGTTCGTTTTCTTTTAACTTCTGTAACAAGTGAAAGAACAGCGGCTATACAATTAGTCAGCCTCCAGCATGAGATGTAGCATCGTCATTATTTCGGCGTGTTAATTATTTTATGTTTTAATTGTTTTGTACCTAACTGTTTTAGTGGGTCAGCAGATTTTAAATATAGTATTCGAACTAGTCATTAAAGTCTTTCTCACATTACTAAAATTCGTGATTCTTACTCTTAATAAAAACAAGAATAAATAAAGCAAAAATTAAAACAAAGATTTTAAAGAAATCAAAACGGTTAAAATAAAATATGCTGATATTATATATATACATATATATATATACATATATATATATACATACATTATATATATATATATATATACATACATATATATATACATATACATACATATATATATATATACATACATATATATATACATACATATATATATATATACATACATATATATATACATACATATATATACATACATATATATACATACATATATAAATAAAATACATATATAATACATACATATATATATATATATAATATAATTATATATATTATATATATATATATATATATATATATACATATTATTTAATATATAATTACATACATATATATACATATATATAATACATATATATAATATATATATTAAAATTATATATTATAAAATATATATATATACATACATATATATAAATATATATATAAAAATATATAAAATATATAAATATATATCATATATAGTATATAATATATTATATTCAAACATAGTTACTGACAATTGTATTTTTAAATCTAAAAAATTTTATGTAAATATTTAAAATTATTTTTCAGCTTTATGTGTCTTTTTTATAGATTAACACTATTTAATATTTAGAAAGAGGAAATTAAGATTATTAGTAAAGTAGAGGGTTTGGTTTGAAGCGCTAAGGTCTACTGTTTTGCTCACGAAGGTTTGAGACCGAGATCTACTGCTTAATTGACATAATTTTCATTTTTTTTTTTTTTTCCAGAATTCGATAAAAAAAAAAGTCATTTTTATTGCATTTGTTATTCATTTTAGAATTTTATTTAAAGATGTTATTCAAAATAACATTTCTAATATTTTTAAGCATTTATTACAACTTTTTTTTTCTGTCTATGAAAGCATCATAGATCAGAAGTTTACCTTTAGTCTCATCAATATACAAGTGAATTTTTGGAATTTCAGTGAAAGCAAATCTAGGAGGCGGATTCGAAGGATTATCACAATTTCAAAAAATTGCCTTACTTGACTGATTCTATCTGTATTACTATCAGTCACTACTATCCAGGTCATCTAGTAAACTTTCGCTACTATCATTTACAGATAATTCAGTTTCTGATTCCGTGTCACAGTTCGAATCACAAGAAATTAGCTCCATACGCTCTGAATTATCCATTATTTAAAAGTAAAAATATATTATTCAACTCTTACATCAATAAAATTATCAGGCGGTTAGTAAAATATAACCAGAAAGCTATACACTGACAGATAACAGTTCGTCTTCTGATACAATACCCGCGCTTTTGAACCAATCAGAGTAGAAAATACAATAAACAGCAGACTGTCATTTACTGGCCATCTATACGAATAATTTGTTACTAAAATTGGGAAAAAATACGGCCGAAACAGTACAAGCGAAATAGAAATCAGATTGACCGTACGCCGTACGGGCAAATCAGTAAAGGCCCGAAAGCTGTGCCCGTACGGCGTACGGACAAAACAGGGAAGGGTTTAAAGCCGATTCCGAATGGCTACGAACAAACAATCTCCAGCGGGATTCGAACTCGCGAACTCCAGTACCGAAAAGCAGCGCTCTATCATTCGGCCATCGTTCAGCGTAAAGTAGTAAGATGGTATACAGTGTGACTTCATTCTAAATTGGCTACCCGTGCTCTGTAAGAAACGTGGGAATCTAACAAGCTTACACAAATAAAACATATCACTTAAATTAATAAAATGATAACGCATTTTATGATCCCCTTTAAAAATATGCAGTTAATAATTTTTTTTATTAATTCATATCATATAATATACTACACAATATTTTTATTTGATATTTAAAATTCTTAATTTTGACACTAACACTATGTTTTGTTTCTTTATTGTATTGTAATACTGTGATGGTTTATTTTTTATATTACGGGGGGGTTTTCAAATAAAGACCGAAATTTTGCTATAATATCTATTATATTATTTTACATAATTAATAGTCTCTTAAATAATCTTTATTGGCAATAACGCTTATTTCTTCCGGTTTTAGAAAACTTCCTGGGCCGTACATTCTACGATACCGTGAAGGTATTTGTCACATTCTCCTGAACTTGTAAATAAAATTTTTGGTAATAATCTTATATTTAATATCGGGGAAACTCCACATAAACTTGTTCCCCTTTCTTCGTCAAATGGTTTTTATACCGAATATAATTCTTGTTTGTGTTTCAATAATTTTTATAATTTTTCAATTTTCAATTCATAATTTTTCAACTTGTTAACGTATATAACTTAATTTTTTTTTTCGTGTTATGTTGTATGTTTTATTTTTATAGTTCTATCTGTTTTTGAGCCTGTAATTTTTTTTCATCTGTTTGGCGCAGTTTGTCGCTAGAGGATTTAGCGCCATTAAACTTCAATCAACCAACCAATGAAACTTCTGTAGGTTTGCAAATGATGTTCATTCAAGATGGTTTTAACACTCTGACTGTATCGATTTCCACGGGCATTAAAAGCACATTCCGCCTTTTTACCGTTTAACCAGTCGAATAAAGTATAAACAGTATTAGACATTTAATTTGGTAATAAATAGAATTATATGACTAGAACTATAGTTATATTAGATAATTATAGATAGTATGTTATAAATAGAAGTTAACTGTATTCAATTCTCAATATAAATTATATATATATATATATATATATATATATATATAAATATATTTATAATAATTTATATAAAATACATAAATATATACATATATATATATATATATATATGTATGTAATATATATTTATATATATATATATATATATATATATATATATATATATATATATATGTATGTATATATGTATGTATATATATATATATATATATATATATATATATATAAAATATATATATATACATATATATGTATATATATAATATATATATATATACATATATATGTATATATGTATATATGTATGTATATATATATATACATATATATATACATATATGTATATACATACATATTTATAGACATATATATATATATATATATACATACATATGTATATCATATATACACAATATATACATATATATATATACATATACATATATATGTATACATATATATACATGTCAGATTTAAAATAAATAAGTAATTTAAGTTATTTAATTAGGGATTCTTTTAATAATAAGCGCCTCGCGTTATTAGTCACATAAATATCACGCAGTGATATGGGCAATAATAAGAGAGAGAGCGATAAGCAATTACTATAAGCAGACGTTCCTCGAAGTAGTAAATACTGCCTTTGTTTGCAGTATGCCAAAATGAGACGCATTGTGAATAGCGTGTGAAATATTTAATAAAGATATGAAGCTGATGTCAGGACTCTAGTGTGTTTACTGACATGTCATATAAATTTATATATATATAATATATATATATATATATATATATATATATATACATATATATACAATAGAATATTATATATATATATATATATAAATATATATATATATAATATATATATATACTTGAACTATACAAAAAAACGCAATTTTAAAAGAGATCTCGGTTTACAAATTGAGCAGTCAGAGGGTTAAGATTGTAAAACTGGAAAGAGTCCAGAGTATAGTGTTCATGGGGACACAATGGGAATATTATGTTTTACAGATAATTGCAGAAAACGTTATTCGTAAGCCGGCACATTGTCATATAACTGTCCCTTCACTGAATTTAAATTAATAAAAGCTTTACGCCCAAAAAATCTTCCATCGGTTCTTATCACAAGTATCAAATGCTAAAGCATCTAGCACACAGCTTCTAAACCTTTTACGATTATGTAATGAATGGGCAGAAATTTCCAATTCAGTAATTCTGTTATCATTATCCTTATCTCCAAAATAGGAAACGATACTTCTAATAGCAACTATCGCCCAATTGTCACTAGCTGCCTTTGTAAAATATTTGAGAGAATGGTCATTTCTTGTCTGTGCTACATTTTAGAAACCGAAAACTAATATAATTTACTTAGAAATGCTTTTGCGAAAAGGAACCATTCAGTCACAGAATAACTTTCCCCATAAATAACTATAGATGACTGCTATGAATCCAATATTACTGGCACCCAACTACCTTAATCACGTTACAGGATGTTGTAAGACACAGTATACTAACACAAAATCTGCAACATTTCCAATTCTGTAATTCCCTAATTAGAATTCTCTCCTAACTGAAATCTAGGGTATGTATATATAATATATATATATATATATATATATATATATATATATATATATATTTTATATATATGTAATATATATATATATATATATATATAAATATATATATATATATATATATATATGTTAAATATATGTATATATATATATGTATATATATAAATATTTATATATATATGTATATATATATACATAAATATATATATATTATACACATACATATATATATATATATATATATATGCATATATATATATACACATACATATATATATACATATAAATACATATATATATACATATATATATATATATATATATATATATATATATATATATATACATATATATATATATATATATATATATACATATATATATATATATATATATAAATATATATATATATATATAATATATATATATATATATATATATATATATATATATATATATGGCGCAGTTTGTCCCTTGAGGAATTAGCGCCACTAAATTTCAAACAACCAACCAACCAGTTTCTTTCTTTTTCGACATCGAAAAAGCTTATGATCGGACATGGCGCTATGACATTCTTTGCGATGTTTTTGAGTTGGGATTTCGGGGTAACTTGTCGATCTTTATAAAGAACTTTCTTTCGCATCGTCCAGGATTGCATCAGAATGTTATGCTAATTACAGGATTTCCGCGCACCTGGAAAATCATGGATTTAGACAATGGATTAATTTTATCATGGAAAGTCATGATTTTCTAAGTAAAATGAGTAAAAGTCATGGATCCGTAAAGCTACCAATTAAAAAAAATAATCAAAAGATGCGAATAAAAATTATATAAAGAGTTACTAGGAGTTTCAGTAAATAAGAGATTTTTATTTTGATTCATTAAATTTTGAGATTTATATAGAAATGTTAATAATTGTTATTGAAGGTGAGACACTAAATATTTTGGCAAAATCATTGCATTGAATTATTTAATAATACTTTTACTTGTCATTTGGCTGAAGTTACTGAGTTTGGTACTCATATATTATCCCACTGACCATATTGCCAAGTAAAATTTGTTCGCCAAGGAAACTCAAAACAAGCAAGCTTAATTTGTGGGTAAATGTATAAGTATATTATTCTGGTTTTTTCTTAAATTATAGAAAATTAGTTAAGATTTTTATACAAAATATAAGTTTATCTTTAGGGCTATTATATATAAACATTATAGGGTTATTGTGTTTGGCTATTATTCATGGTCACCTCGATAATACCCTGAATTCAAATTGGAAATTTTTTTCATTGCATTCAGAAAATTGCTATATGATTAAACTTGGGTATGCAGGTACTACAACAATTTATATATATATATATATATATATATATATATATATATATATATATGAGTTTATAAACATTTATAATGTATTTTTTATCATAAGTTCTTGTAATTTCTCTTAAAGCATACATTTTATTTGTATGTACATCAGAAGTTTTATTCATATATACCTTAACAAAATATTTTTAAAGTCATGGAAAATGATCTGCTAAAATCAGGGAAAGTCATGGATTTGAAAAATTTTATTTTGGCGGATACCCTGTAATTATTCTAATCAGAGAGCAAGGACTTACGAATGTACAGAGAATTTTTAAGTTTTATGGTGTGTGTAAGTAAAATCGACAATTTCGAGAAAATAACAAGGATTTTTCACTTTAATAGTATCAGAAAGTTCAAAAATGCATTTCGTTTTACATCTTGTTTTGGGCAGTTTGTCCTAGAGGATTTAGCGCCACTAAACTTCAATCAACCAACCAACCATTTCATTTTAGCAGAAATCACCTATATAATAATAGCCTAAGTTGTCTGTCCGCGAATTTATGAAGCGGTTGTACCTGGAATACATACAGGCATCCATATTGGATTTTTTATGAGTTAGGGTTAGTGAAATTTAAAGCGAGTTCGAAATCCACCTCATTCCCTACTTTTCGAGCATTTAATGCTATTATTTCAAGCCTTATTCTATACTAAATTCATTATTATAGGATGGCGAGGGCGGAGTGCAATATTTAAATTTCATGGACTGTTTTTACTTGACTTATATATTCTAACCATTTCCTTCACCACATGTAAGCTGGCACGTGGGGTAGAGTGTCTGCCCATTTGATCGTCGTACTTCTCAGATTAATGGTTCTGCCCCTGACGTAACCGAATTTTTCTAAATGTCTAATTAATTTAATAATTTCTGCTTTTTCTTTTGAATTCTTATTCCTGAAGCTGTTTTATTATTTTTAAATTTTTACAATTTTTCAAATTTTTATGATTTTTTTTTTATTATTATTAAATTCACGTATTACCATTATTATATCAAGCTCCATTTTAAGAGCATGTGATTAAATGTATCGATTTATCACATAATAAATAGGTCAAAAGAAAAAAAAATTTCTAGCATTATGACATCATTCCTTTAATCATCTCATTTAATCATTTATTTTAGATTATTTAAATATCTTCTGCATTATTTCCATACGTTTTATCACTAAACTTAGATATTACGTAAATAATTTTCTTAAGGTAATATTTTGTTGTAAAATAATTCTCAGCCAAACAACAAACCATTTTTTTTTTACCTGCCTTAAAGGGTACTTTACAATTCTGGAATATTGAAAATTTTGCATATCCCGTCATATGACGGGCGATATGCTAGTTTAGAATATTGAAAAATGTCAATTTCTGTAAAAGAATTGAATGTTTAGTAAATCATACTTTAATAATTTTAGCATATTTTTATATTGATTTTACTGTTACTGTAGTGCAGTGCATCATTTTAAAATGTTAAAGCTTTTATTATCTTTTGTGCTGAGTACTCTTTTAATTTTATTTTTCCTAAAATATTTGAAAAAGCTCTCCAAATCGAAGTGTAAAAATCACAAATTCACGAATGTAGGCAAGGATTGATTCAGAATAATTCAGAGAGCAGACAAAGGATTTACGAATATTCAGAGAATTTTCATGGTTTATGTTGTGTGAAAATAAAATCGAAAATTTCGAGGAAAAAATACCAGAATTCAATTTAAGAGAATCTGAAAATTAAAAAAAAAATCCATTTCATTTTGACGAAAATTTAGAATATTGAAAAATATCAATTTCTTTTAAAGAATTGAAGTTTAGTAAATCATAGTTTATAATTTAGTATATTTGTATGTTGATTTTGCTGCTACTGTAGTGCAGTGAATTATTTAAAAAATTTTAAGCTTTTATTATCTTTTATGAGTTTGGTGCTCTTTTAATTTTTTTCTTAAAACATTTTGAAATAGCTCTCCCAAATTGAAGTGTGCAAAATCGTAAATTCATGAATGTAGGCCATGATTGGATCAGAATGATATGCTAATCACCCTAATCAGAGAGCAAATGGCTTACGAATGTACTGAGAATTTTTACGGTTTAGAGTGTGAAAATAAAATCGAAAATTTCTAAAAAAAATAACGATAATTTTGACTCTAACAATATCTAAATATTCAAAAATCCATTTAATTTTACATCTTGTTTGGCACAGTTTGTCCCTAGAGGATTTAGCGCCAATAAACTCCAATCGTCAAATCAACCATTTCATTTTAGCAGAAATTTAGAATATTGAAAAATATCAATTTCTTTAAAAGAATTGAAGTTTACTAAAACATAGTTTAAAAACTTTAGCATATATTTATATTAATTTTACTGCGACTGTAGTGCAGTGCATCATTTAAAATTTTTAAAATCTTTCGTGAGCTGAGTGCTCTGACAATTTTTTTTTTTTTTTTTTTTTTTTTTTTTTTTTTTTTTTTTTTTCTAAATTATTTGAAAATAGCTCGCCCAAATCGAAGTGTGGAACAACAAGGTTTTTCACTTTAATAGTATCTGAAAGTTCAAAAATCCATTTCATTTTGACAAAAAATTTAGAATATTGAAAAATATCAATTTCTTTAAAAGAATTGAAGTTTACTAAAACATAGTTTAAAAACTTTAGCATATATTTATATTAATTTTACTGCGACTGTAGTGCAGTGCATCATTTAAAATTTTTAAAATCTTTCGTGAGCTGAGTGCTCTGACAATTTTTTTTTTTTTTCTAAATTATTTGAAAATAGCTCGCCCAAATCGAAGTGTGGAACAACAAGGTTTTTCACTTTAATAGTATCTGAAAGTTCAAAAATCCATTTCATTTTGACAAAAAATTTAGAATATTGAAAAATATCAATTTCTTTAAAAGAATTGAAGTTTACTAAAACATTGTTTAATAATTTTAGCATATATTTATATTAATTTTACTGCGACTGTAGTGCAGTGCATCATTTAAAATTTTTAAAATCTTTCGTGAGCTGAGTGCTCTGACAATTTTTTTTTTTTTTCTAAATTATTTGAAAATAGCTCGCCCAAATCGAAGTGTGGAACAACAAGGTTTTTCACTTTAATAGTATCTGAAAGTTCAAAAATCCATTTCATTTTGACAAAAAATTTAGAATATTGAAAAATATCAATTTCTTTAAAAGAATTGAAGTTTACTAAAACATTGTTTAATAATTTTAGCATATTTTTATATTGATTTTACTGCTACTGCAGTGCAGAGAATCATTTTAAAACTTTTAAGGCTTTTATTATCTTTAAGGGCTCAGAAATTTTGATTTAGTGTTTTTTTTTCCCCAAAAAATATTTTGGAAATAGTGCTCTAAAACTGAAGTGTGCAAAATCGCAAATTCACGAATATAGACCAGGATTGGATCAGATTGATATGTTAATCACCCTAATCAAAGAGCAGACATAGGACTTAAGAATGTACAGAGAATTTTTACGGTTTATCGTGTATGAAAATAAAATGAAAATTTTCGAGAAAATAACAAGGTTTTTCACTTCAAAAGTATCTGAAAATTCAAAAATACGTTTGATTTTATCAGAAATTTAGAATATAGAAAAATATCAATATCTTTAAAAGAATTGATTTTTCTGCTACTGCGATGCACAGCATCATTTTAAAACTTAAAAGCTTTTAATATCTTTTGTGAGCTAACAGCTTTCGAAAAAAAAAATCTTTTTCAAAAAAATTTTTGGGAAATAGCTCTCTAAAACTAAAATGTGGAAAATCGCCGCCTTTTTCTTCTCTTTGTTGTTGTTAATTTGGGAAATAGTTCCCCCAAACTGAAGTGTGCTATATCACAAAATCAGGACTATTGGTCAGGATTGGATCAGAATGATATGCTAATCACCCTAATCAGAGAGCAGAGAAAAAGCTTAGGAATGAACTGAGAATTATCTTTTGTGAGCTAAATTTTGCACACTTTAGTTTCCGAGAGCTCAAATTCAGGACTGTAGGCCAGGATTGGATCCGAATGATATGCTTATCTTCCTAATCAGAGAGAGGCTCACAAAGGAGGATAAGAACTTTAATCTGAGCTGAAATAAATTCAAACGTCCCTTCCACTAGGGCGTGGTTATTAGGCACGCCCACTCAACCGAGGGGCGTATCACAATCTTCAAGGCACCGAATCTCCCAACCGAAGAACGACTAATGATGTCCCATTTCAGTGAACCAATGGGACAATGGCTGTGGATGTGGGTTGTAAGAGAGTGAATTTTATCGCTTTTTTGGCAATAATTATTATTTTTGGCTTAACAAAAAGAAAATGAGGGTGGAAATAAATCTCCTCTTTCTCTATTTTGTTCTCATTCTACACATTCACACACTTATATATATGTGTTAAACGGTGAAAATGAATCAGCTGGTTACCCCAAAATTAAGAGAAAGTTTAGCCCCTATTTTTTTCACTTCCCCGAGCAAGAATAATCCTAGTTAAAACGCAGTCGGGCACCATGAAAAGAAGCACGTGGAACTTCACTTTTATTTAAGGTGTAAGAAGATGACATGTTTCACTGGCGATAACACAGAAGGGAAAGAAACATGAGTAAACAGAGTCTGCCCTACAGCGAGAAGAGACGAATTCTTTTCCAAAGAAACCAGCAGCTGAGTCAGCGTTATTGTCGCAATGAGTCATTGTAGGAGTGAGCTATTTGTAGAGTTGTGAGCAGTGGAAAAAACCCAGTTTAAATCCCGGAAAAAACCGGGTTTTTTGGGAAGGGAATTTTGAAAATTTCCAAAACATGGGAAATTTGAAGTC
>CM063507.1:101984757-102007728 GCA_032207245.1 Pardosa pseudoannulata | reverse complement strand
TACCATGTTTATCAAATATCTTGCTTTGCAATAAATATAAATATCCATATGAAAACATTTATTAAATATACATAAAATGTTTAGGAAAAGGATTTTATAACTTTACTATGAGAACATCTTTACAGTATTTCTTACTGTGGGACTGTAAAAATCACGTTGAAATAATTTAATAGTTATTTGCTTGCTATTTTAATCAAGAAAAATTTGAGTTATAAATATAAAAAATAAACTGAATATTTTTTTTTTAAAGCATAACTTCTTATGGATATCAATCAATCACCTTGTGAAAAATCCATAAACATGGCCCAGAGCAAAGTTTCACATCATACCTCTTTCATACGCATCTTATAAATACTCATATTTTAATACAGGAAACAGTTGCAAAATGCAATTAAATATGTCAGTATCATTGGATCTACTTTCAACAATGGAATTTTCCTCTTTGTTCCATATGTAATGCTGACCATGCAGACATGAATATATCAAACATATAAGATGCAATACCGACTAAAAAGGAGTAAATATTTTAACATAATTATTTACCAATATAAAAAGAACTTACAGTTTCCTTCAGCTGTGATGTAGAAGCTTTTAACTCTGCAAACTGCTTAAGCCCTGTAGAAAATTTCTTTCTTGTCATCCCTAATTGTCGATTATGTAAAAGGTGTACAATGTTGGGAGGATCATCAACATCCTATAACATATAAATAAAACATGAATAATGTTTAGAATAACATAACTTCAAGCAAAAACACAAAATAAGCATATTGTTTTCCATAAAAGTTTTATAATATCACTGCAGCTAATATTATAATGAACTTAAAGGTTAATTATACAACACTGTTCCAAAGTATATTTTACAGATAATCCAAACAGTATGGGCATTTATGGAAAAAAAATTGGCAAATATTACAAATTAACATCAAAAAGGGGATGCAATCATTTTGCATCCCCTTTCATCTATTAATTTGTACAGCAAAGGACATTTTGGTTAGGGAAAAATAAAGCACCCCTAAAAAAACAGAAAATTTAAAAAATTCTTTTAAAGAAATGAAAGTATGCAACACCCATTTAAAAAGAATACATTTAACTCTTTAAAAATTAAATAAAACCAGATTTTTTTAAATTATCAGAATTACTTCTTTATATAAATAGAAGCATTCAATTTCTTTTGTTAATATGACAAGTATGATCTTTTAACTTTTGCCTGTATTTACATTCAAATTCAGTGCAAATGGCATGTCTTTTACAGTGTTAATCGATAAATGCATGGTGTTTTAGTCGACTCCCAATCGTGATGTAATTAAATAACGTAACTACCATTTATTCGAACTGAACATTTAGCAAAATAGACTACATACATAAAATATTATCGTAAAACCTCACGAAAAATAACATTTTTAGTAAAAACCCTACTTGAGCTATTTTTTAATTTTCCCTGTTTCTTCGTATCATTTACTAATACCCGCACGCAGCGCCATGATGTTGCTCTTGAAAAAGCAACATATAGCATACCGTGAGAAAATACAGGCTGAGGTAAATATATCCCAACTTTTCGAAGAGTCTGTCCCTGAGATTTATTTATCGTCATAGCAAAACCAAGCCGGACCGGAAATTGCCGCCTCTGAAGTTGAAAAGGTAAATTACTATCTGATGGAGAAAGCGTTATCCTTGGAATAAACACACGCGAGCCCTTTGTATGTCCAGTTAAAATTTCAGCATCTATGACGTTAGGCATAAGCAATCGAATTATTAAACGCGTTCCGTTACAAAGTCCTGCCGATGGGTTCAAATTTCTGAGTAGCATAATGACAGCTCCTACTTTCAGGTTAAGTACATGTGGTGGCATTCCAGATGGAGTAAGTGAGTTAATAAAATCCATTTGAAAATTTTCCTCGTTTTCTTGATCTTCGCAGATTATTCTGTCTGCACTGAAATACGCTATATTCTGATCAGGAAGTTTTTTTCAATACTTGTTCATTTATATTCAAGGAATCTTCGTTCTTTGGACACAAAATAGCTTTTTCTGATATGTTTTCCGTACCATTTAAAGACAATTCAAAAACTTCGTCAACAATGGACTCCCTCACAACACATTCTTCGGGAATTTCTATGACGTCTTCTCCGAATTGACAATTATTACTTAAAATACCATTTCCAAGATGCAAAAGCCAGTCCGCAAAATCTTGCGAGTTTGCGAGTTTCATTTGGGTAGTCACAGTCAGATTTTAATATATAAGACAAGCACAGAAAGAAATTATGTGTTTCCTTATCACATTATATTTAGAGTTCTTTATTTTCATTAAACATAAAAATCAGTGAAGCGCAGTACATGAAAATTTTCAATTTATAAAATGCTTCACATTTTTAAATTCCTTATAATTAATGGTCTAAAGTGGTGCTGTTTGGTCTACTGTTTTTCAAAAAGAGGAAATAATGAGACCGGAACCTACTAATTAAATCCAATTTCGATCGACTACTAACATCCATGCCTCAGCGGGATTCGAACCCATGAATCCAGTACCAAAGAACAGCACCCTAATTAGTCGTCCGTCGTTCGACTCTAATTACTGGCAGTACAGTATGGAGCGATGCATACGTTTTTTATATTTTCGACTTTTTTTTAGTCTGTGTAATTTTAGTTTGTCTAATGTAACAATTTAAACGTAAAAGCCACTTACTTCTTTAACGGTAATAATTTCATTATTAGACGGTTCCTGCAAAAAAGAGAAAAATCAATAAACACGTCTATAAAATAAGTTTCGATTTATTTCAGTTTCATGTTTGTTTATGAAATATATGGACACAAAGCTCTTTAAAATGCTAGTAATCGAAAAAACGTTGGAAAACGAAACCACCACTAAGAGATAAAACAGCGTTGCAGGAGGTGGAACGGGTTTTAGAATTCTAATGGAGTTCTGATTTCGGTTACAAAATGCCCTACATTAAATTAATGTTCTTCCCTGTCAGACGGTGAAGACAGGAATCAAAACATCCTTTTTCATTATATATATATATATATATATATATATATATATATATATACATGCTTTATGGGAGGTATAACTATGTTAATTTAGAAAATGAATTTTAGACTCAACAGCAATAGGGTCTACCTGGGTTACGTTACAAATAATCAGCCAAAAAAATTAGTTAACAGCACTAATGCAGACGATTCGGATACATTGAATTTTGTAAGACAAATGTAAAATCATAGTTAATTGTAGACCGTTGAGACATCTTCCTGCTGTATAAGTGTCGCCTCAAAGGCCAGCTAGCAAATGTCTACTCTGTTACGTATGATGGCTATCTACTAATAAATTTATAACTTTGTGAAAAAGCCTTTAAGTACTTACTCTTTTTGGCCAGTAATGTTTTAGAAATCTGTATGCTAAATATCCACCGCCAACGACACCGGTAAAGATTAAAACATTTTTTAATGTCGCCATTTCTTCTTCAAGTTGTAAGTGAATCAAACTGTAAAATTAGCAGAATTGTAATATTTCCATAAAATGAGTATTGTTAATACAACAGTGATGATGGTTGAAATGTGTTCTTTCTTGTTCGATTTCATTGTTTCAGACGGTACTTCAACAGTGCAAATGTATTCTTTTGTTACAATGATAGTAATCTATATATATAAAAATGAATTTGTGTCTGTCTGTATGTACTCGATAGACTCAAAAACCATGCATCCAATCGCCGTGGAAATTTGGGAAATTATTAGGTACATCCCTGGGAAGGTTTTTGTAAATTTGTAACTTTTGAAATGCCTTCCTGCCCCCCTTTTCCAGCATTTTATGCCATTATTCAAAGCATAATTTTCCCCGGTTAAACGCAAACGATTAATTTTTTAATTTATCGCATCATAACTAAGTGAAAGAAGCAATATTTCTAGCAATGTGACGTAATCCCAAGTAATTGTGTTAAACTCTGTTTTCCTCGGTTAAAAGCAGGAGATTAAACTTTTCAATTTATCACATAATAAATAGGGGAAAATAATATTTTCAATCATTATGACGTCATTACTTTAAATATCTGATTTATCCATTTCTTATTTTATATTATTTATTAAACATCGTCTGCGTAGTATCAATTCGATCTGACCTGGAAATTGAGATATAAAGTGATTAACTTTCATTTCTATGTGATGCAAATTATAGCATTTATATGAGAACTTATTTTAAATTTAATTCTTAATTAGTGTTTACGTTACAATAAAATGTGTATCAACAATATTTTAACAACAAAATGTACAAATTTCAATTTCTCTCATGGTTAAATAAAAACCTATCATTTTATATAGTTATCTTCATATTCGTGTGGTTGTCGTTATTATATGCGTTTCTTTTTCATACAAAACTATGCGGTTTGTCATAAATTTCCTTAATTTTAAAAAAACATTTATTATTACCAACAAATTTAGCACTGTTGCTGTCAAAACCTCTGCTTCCTATTCTACTACGTACTATGTCAATGTATATTAATGTTGCTAATCAACGTATGGGTCAGAACGCGTTTCTGTCCTTCAAAAGCTGAATACCATTCACCATTCCGCTCTTCGATTGTGTTCCGGAGCTTTTAGAACATCTCCTGTAGAAAGTCTGTACGTTGACTGCTGTGACGTTCCTCTTGAATTACGTCGACAGATGTTATCTCTTCAGTACTACTTCAGAACGTCATCTTATATCAACCATCCCATTCATCAACATACACTCAATTATTACCTTAAGAGATTATACAATGCGAGACCTTCTTGTGTTCTGCCTTTTCAGGGAAGGATAAATGAAATTTTCAGAGATCTTAACGTTGACAATATAGATACAATACCTACAACTATTGGAATTCATCCTTGGTACACCCCTAATTTTACTATAATAAACCCCTTTAAGTCATTTGACAAAAGTTCAACTAGCAATATCATTTATCAACAAATTTTTGAAGATCACAAAATATTATAAAAAATTTCACCTCTGTTTTCACAGATTGTTCAAAATCCACTAACTATGTCAGCTGTGCATACCTTATTAAAGATAAAATCAATAGCTACAGACTTCATCCCAAATTCTCCATCTTTTCTGCTGAAGCCATTGCTATCTTGAAGGCTGTAGAAAACTTGATGCATCACAATAGTAAATATTTTATTATCTATACAGACTTCCAAAGTGTTTTAAATTCATTGCATTCAAATAATTGCAATAATCCTGTTATTTTCAAAATTCTTACAACAATAACTAACCTTACTTCCATGGGAATCTCGCTAGTTTTTAGCTGGGTTCCCTCTCATGTCGGCATTAAAGGCAATGAACTTGTGGACATGGCTACCAGGTCTGCAAGTGACTTTCTCAACACTGGTCTTCCTTATCCTGACTTGAAAAATTACATCAAAGATCTTTTACACGATAAATGGCAGATCTCCTGGGATAACATTCCTTCAAATAAACTGCGGGAAATTAAAACCAAGATAATTAAATGGCCTCAACTCCCTTCTAGGAGACATGACGTAATACTCACTCGTTTACGAGTGGGTCATTGCAGGCTCACCCATGCCCATCTCTTGCTCGGTGAAGCTCCTGCACAGTGTGCGTATTGCAAGACTCCTTACACAGTCGCACATATTTTAACGTCCTGTGTTTGTTCTAAATCATTGTATATAAAATTTTTTGGTAATCAATCTCCTAATCTTAATTTAATCATCGGGGAAACTCCACATCCAAACTTGTTCCCCTTTCTTCGTCAAACTGGTTTTTATTCCGAAATCTAATTTTTGTTTGTGTTTCAATTTTTAATCATTCAATTTTCAATTCACTCAATTTTCAATTCTTTTTAATCTGTATATAACTTAATTTTTTTTCGTGTTTTTATGTTGTATGTTTTATTTTTTTAGTTGCTTTAATCTATTTTTGAGCCTGTAATTTTTTTTTCATCTTGTTTGGCGCAGTTTGTCCCTAGAGGATTTAGCGCCATTAAACTTCAATCAACCAACCAACCAACCTAATCCAGTGGCTCTCAAAATAAAACAATCAGAGTTATGTCTAGGCTCCGCTGATTGGGAACGATGACTGAGTGTGTAAAAATACTTATAAAGAAAAAAGAAAAGCGTTTTCCGTGTTTAAAAGACATCCTACGACGGAGAATTTTACAAATTATAAGAAATGGAAAAGTATTTTCCGCCGCACTTTAAGACGTAGCCAAAGAGATTCGTGGGTGAACTATATTAGCAGTATCTCTTCCTCAATTTCTAGTAAAGATTTATGGGTAAAAGTTAAGCGCTGTTCTGGCGTTTACCCAAACAACCAAATCCAAATTTTAAATTACAATAACAACCTAATAACTTCTGTTGATGACATAGCCAACACAATAGCCTCATCTTTAGCTGATATTTCTTCAAGTTCAAATTACTCTGCCTCTTTTACAAAACTCAAAAACCTAGTCGAGAATAAACCAATAAACTTTCAATCTACGCTTAACTTTCCCTATAATACTGATTTTACCATTTTAGAATTAAACAGAGCCCTTCATAAAGTCCATAAATCTTCTGCTGGACCTGATAATATATCCTACGAAATGATAAAAAACCTGTCCTCAGTTTCGATGTCCAACCTTCTTAAACTTTACAATAGAATTTGGAGAGAACATAGCTTCCCTTCCTCGTGGAGAGAGGCTATTGTGATCCCCATTCTAAAGCCTGATAAAGACCCCACGAATCCTCTCAACTACCGTCCAATAGCTCTGACGAACTGTTTATGCAAAATTCTAGAGAAAATGATAAACGTTCGTCTGATATACTACCTAGAAGAAAATAACTGCCTCTCCAAATTTCAGAGTGGTTTCCGTCGTGGAAGGAGTACTTTAGATAATATAATGGAGTTGGAAACCAGAATCCGAAATGCTTTCGTTAAACGGAAGCATTTAGTGTCTGTTTTCTTCGATATAGAAAAGGCATATGACCGCACTTGGCGTCATGGAATTATACAGCAGCTGTTCAATTTAGAGTTGCGTGGCAATATGCCTATTTTTATTCAAAATTTTTTGGCCTTAAGAAATTTCCGTGTTAGAGTAGAAAATACATTATCTCGCACTTTTATTCAAGAAGAAGGGGTTCCTCAGGGAAGCGTATTGAGTGTGACTCTATTCATTATTGCAATTAATGGGATTCTGAACGAGATACCTCCCTCTGTTAATGGAAACTTATATGTCGACGATCTCCATATCTCATGTGAAGGAGCGGATATGAGATTTATTAACAGACAACTCCAGACTGCAGTTAACAAGATCAGTAAGTGGGCGAGCGAGAATGGTTTCAGCTTTTCAAGTTCAAAGACATGTTGTGTGCATTTTTGCAAAGAGGTCTGCACCCAGACCCAGAGATCCAGTTGCTTGGAAATAACATCAACATTGTGAATGAGGTGAATTTTCTCGGCGTCATTTTTGACAAAAAACTTACCTTTGCACCCCATATCACAAACTTGCGGAAAAATTGCGAAAGGAAGCTCAACATCCTCAAAATCCTTTCTAAGACCTCATGGGGAGCTGATCGCGTTTCCCTAATTAAGATCTCATGCCATCATCCGCTCAAAACTGGACTATGGATGTCCTGTATATGGGTCAGCACGCGTTTCTGTCCTTCAAAAGCTGAATACCATTCACCATTCCGCTCTTCGATTGTGTTCCGGAGCTTTTAGAACATCTCCTGTAGAAAGTCTCTACGTTGACTGCTGTGACGCTCCTCTTGAATTACGTCGACAGATGTTATCTCTTCAGTACTACTTCAGAACGTCATCTTATATGAACCATCCCATTCATCAACATACACTCAATTATTACCTTAAGCGATTATACAATGCTAGACCTTCTTGTGTTCTGCCTTTTCAGGGAAGGATAAAAGCAATTTTAAAAGATCTAAACTTAGACAATATAGATACTATACCTACAACTATTGGAATACATCCCTGGCACACTCCTAATTTTACTATAATAAACCCCTTTAAGTCATTTGACAAAAGTTCAACTAGCAATATCATTTATCAACAAATTTTTGATGATCACAAGCAATATTATAAAAATTTTACCTCTGTTTTCACTGATGGTTCAAAATCCACTATGTCAGTTGTGCCTACCTTATTAAAGATCAAATCAATAGCTGCAGACTCCATCCTAAACTCTCCATCTTTTCTGCTGAAGCCTTTGCTATCTTGAAGGCTTTAGAAGAATTGATGAATCACAATAGTAAAAACTTTATTATCTATACAGACTCCCAAAGTGTTCTTAATTCATTGCAATCAAATAACTGTAATAATCCTATTATTTTCAAAATTCTTACAACAATAACTAACCTTACTTCCATGGGAATCTCGCTAGTTTTTAGCTGGGTTCCCTCTCATGTCGGCATTAAAGGCAATGAACTTGTGGACATGGCTACCAGGTCTGCAAGCGACTTTCTCAACACTGGTCTACCTTATCCTGACTTGAAAAATTACATTAAAGATCTTTTACATAATAAATGGCAGATCTCCTGGGATAATATTCCTTCAAATAAGCTGCGGGAAATTAAAACAAAAATAACTAAATGGCCTCAACTCCCTTCTAGGAGACATGACGTAATACTCACTCGTCTACGAGTGGGTCATTGCAGGCTCACCCATGCCCATCTCTTGCTGGGTGAAGCTCCTTCACAGTGTGCGTATTGCAAGACTCCTTACATAGTCGCACATATTTTAACATCCTGTGTTTGTTGTAAATTAATGTATATAAAATTTTTTGGTAATCCATCTCCTAATCTTAATTTAATCATTGGGGAAACTCCACATCCAAACTTGTTCCCCTTTCTTCGTCAAACTGGTTTTTATACCGAAATATGATTTTTGTTTGTGTTTCAATTTTCTAATTTTCAATTTTTAATCTTTCTATTTTCAATTCACTCAATTTTCAAATCTTGTTAATCTGTATATAACTCAATTTGTATTCGTGTTTTCTGTTGAATGTAATTTTTTTTTCTTGTTACTTTAATCTGTTTTAAATCCTGTCTTTTTATCTTTTGTCAAAATTTTTTCTAAATTTCGTCTTTGGTTTATTTCCTCATCTTGTTTGGCGCAGTTTGTCCCTAGAGGAATTAGCGCCATTAAGCTTCAACCAACCAACCAACCAACCTTTCTCCTGTGTTTATTTTTCTTTTTTTAACTGTTACTTTGTTTTTTAATTTCGTCTTGTTTGGCGCAGTTTGTCTTTTCAGGATTTAACGCCATTAAATTCCAACCAACCAACCAACCAACCAACTTTTCTGCTGAAGCCTTTGCTATTTTGAAGGCTTTAGAGGAATTGATGGATCACAATAGTAAAAATTTTATTATCTATACAGACTCCCAAAGTGTTCTAAATTCATTGCAATCAAATAACTGTAATAATCCTCTTATTTTCAAAATTCTTACTTCAATAACTAACCTTACTTCCATGGGAATCTCGCTAGTTTTTAGCTGGGTTCCCTCTCATGTCGGCATTAAAGGCAATGAACTTGTGGACATGGCTACCAGGTCTGCAAGTGACTTTCTCAACACTGGTCTTCCTTATCCTGACTTGAAAAATTACATCAAAGATCTTTTACACGATAAATGGCAGATGTCCTGGGATAACATTTCTTCAAATAAACTGCGGGAAATTAAAACCAAGATAATTAAATGGCCTCAACTCCCTTCTAGGAGACATGACGTAATACTCACTCGTTTACGAGTGGGTCATTGCAGACTCACCCATGCCCATCTCTTGCTGGGTGAAGCTTCTCCACAGTGTGCGTATTGCAAGACACCATATACAGTCGCACATATTTTAACCTCTTGTGTTTGTTTAAAATCAATGTATATAAAATTTCCTAGTAATCAATCTCCTAATCTTAAATTAGTCATCGGGGAAACTCCACATCCAAACTTGTTCCCCTTTCTTCGTCAAACTGGTTTTTATACCGCAATTTATTTTTTGTTTGTGTTTCAATTTTCTAATTTTCAATTTTTAATCTTTCAATTTTCAATTCACTCAATTTTCAAATCTTTTTAATCTGTATATAACTCAATTTGTATTCGTGTTTTCTGTTGAATGTAATTTTTTTTCTTGTTACTTTAATCTGTTTTAAATCCTGTCTTTTTATCTTTTGTGAAAATTTTTTCTAAATTCCGTCTTTGTTTTATTTCCTCATCTTGTTTGGCGCAGTTTGTCCCTAGAGGAATTAGCGCCATTAAGCTTCAACCAACCAACCAACCAACCAGTCGCACATATTTTAACCTCTTGTGTTTGTTTAAAATCAATGTATATAAAATTTTTTGATAATCCATCGCCGAATCTTAATTTAATCATCGGGGAAACTCCACATCCAAACGTGTTCCCCTTTCTTCGTCAAACTGGTTTTTATACTGAAATTTGATTTTTGATTGTGTTTCAATTCTCTAATTTTCAATTTTTAATCTCTCAATTTTCAATTGTTGTTAATCTGTATATAACTTAATTTTTATTCGTGTTTTATGTTGTATGTTTTTTTTATAGTTGCTTTAATCTGTTTTTGAACCTGTATTTTTTTTCATCTTGTTTGGCGCAGTTTGTCCCTAGAGGATTTAGTGCCATTAAACTTCAATCAACCAACCAACCAACCAACCATACTATCTTTTGTAGTCCATCAGCACTTATACTATAAGTGCTGATCTTTATAACTGTGATAAATATATAAATATAAAAGATAGAGATCTCATTTTAAAGAAGGCTTTGGTTACATTTTGCTATATTATAGATGAAGGGAGAAAACTAATATAATGAGATTAGATGAGAGACACAATAAAAATGTGCTTTAACACATTTTGCAATAAAATGACTAAGATTCTACACACTGTTAAAAAGTGTATTAAATAACTAAGATTCTACACACTGTTAAAAAGTTTATTAAGACACAACAATTTTTATTTTTCAGATTTTTAAAAACTCTTGCTAGATGTTTTAAATTTTATGCAAATCTAATAAAAATATTATTTACTAGGGATGAAAGTTCTTGGGTGACTCCAGGAAAAAAAAAACCAATACAAGGGCACTTGATTATAATAGATATAGTTTATATGGACTATATTGTACCAATGTATTTCTCAGCAAACATCTTGATATCTTGGAATCATATCTAAAACAGCTGCATACACACACACACACACACACACACACACATATATATATATATACATATATATATATATATATATATATATATATATATATATATATATTTTTAGATATATTATATATATATATATATATATATATATATATATATATATATATATATATATATATATATATAAACAAACAGAATTTCTACGTTGTTTCCTACATTTCTATTACTACACAAACTACCTTTCAGATGAAAGCAAAAGTAATTTTAGTAATTACAACTGTATAGATTTTCACAGTAACAACAATGTTTATGAATACAATTAACATGCAAACATATATTTAAAAAGCGCGAGATAAAGTTATCAATAGAGCAGTTATAATGCACATTGATCAAAAATGTCAAACCTTTAACTAAACATCCTTTTAACAAGTTATTGTATATAATGATACATTAATGTAACATTTATGTGAATAAGAAAAATCTACTTGTGATAGTTAAAAAAAAATTAAGCATGGCTAACAAATGAATAAATTTTTTTTAAATGCTTTCTATATTGATGCCTATTTAAACTTTTAATGAACATGTAAAACTGTTCTGTCATTCCAAACCTTTCATTTTTTTTTGTCAATTTTTTTTTTCTAAATTTCGTCTTTTGTTAATTGCCACATGTTGTTTGGCGCAGTATGTCCCAAGAGGATTTAGCGCCATTAAACTTCAATCAGCCAACCAACCAACCATTCTGACCCGTCCGAAGCCACAAGGAACTAGATATATATACATCTATGTAAGCTGACCATTTTCAAGAATCAGGAGAATGCTAAATTCCTTTGTCTGAAAATCTACTGATACATTTGACCAAAATTCAAGTCATATGAAAAATATTAATTTGTAAAATATATTGTCATATATCGATACCTGTGCTTCCTTTTCATATCAGTAACTGTTTAGTATGTAACTGTAGTGTAGAATAAAATGATGTTGACACGTAGCTTGTGTAGTCATTATGCTCTGCTAATTTATTGAACCTACCTTATAAATTAGAAATATATAAATATGACATGTATTACCGTAAAGTTAATTAATCATATATGCTATGGCTTGTTATGCTACCTTTCATACTTTGAAATAATTATAGAAATATTACAAAATATGGAAAATATTGAGATTATATGACAAAAAATGGACGTACTGGCTTTCTGAGGTACCTGCCTGAGGTATTTTGTTCTCTTTTAAATGTTTAGCCATTGTCTACAAAACGTGCTTCTGTTTACGATGTCTGAATGAATCGAAACTTTGCGTGAAAGAAATTGATTTATCATTTCTCAGTACACATAAATTTATTAGAAAAAAGAATATTTTCCCTCCTCCGTCCAGTGGCCAAAAATTAACATTATAGCTAAATTCAAATTACTTTACCTCAAAATTTTTAATTCTTTAAGAATCGGGATTGAGTTTATAAAATTACCAGGAATAACTGAAGACACAGGTCACTATTGCACCTCGGACTCGTGACTCCCGTATATACATAAAGGAAGTATATCCCTGAAGTGTCTCTCATTTAGCACTACCCAGAGGACACGTACGGCATGAGCTCGTGGACGCTAGATTACAAATGAATTTTAATCCTCAATATAATTTATGGACTACAAAAGATAGTATAAGACTTATAATATCTTTTATAATCCATAAGTCCATCGGCACTTATACTATAAATGTTTATCTTATAACTGTGATATATGAAAGAACATATAAAAATAAAAGATAGAGAAAGGTCTGGTTTTAAAGAAAGCTTTGGTTACATTTGGCTATATTATGGTTAGCTGGAGAGAGAAAGCTAATGTAACAGGATTAATTAAGAGACACAATAAAATTGCGCTTTAACACATTTTGCAATAAAACAACTGAGATCTCAAGATTCTACAGGCTGTTAAAAGTTATATTAAAACACAACGTTTTTTATTTTTCCGATTTTTATAAATTTCTGCTAAATACTTTAACGTAGTTTCTGAGAAAAGGTGTTTTAAGTTTTATGCAAAAGTAATAAAAATATTATTTACTGGGGATAAAATTCTTGGGTGACGCCAGGAAAAATAACCAAAACAAGGGAACTTGTTTATAATAGGCATAGTATATATGGACTATATTGTAACTCTGTATTTTTCAGCAAGCATCTTTGTCTTTGAATCTCGTAATTACAACTATATGCATTTTTACAGTAACAACAATGTTTTTAAATACAAGTAACATGCAAACTTATATTTAAAAAGCGCGAGATAAAGTTGTCAATAGAGCAGTTACAATGCACATTGATCAATAATGTAAAACCTTTAACTAAACATCCTTTTAACAAGTTATCGTAAATTATGACTGTTGTAATGTACATACAACCTATACACCAGTGTTCGTTACAAGGGGGAAACACAGAATGAATATAATACCTTATATAGATTCAGACATTTATTCTATACATTTATTTACAAAAATATCCTTGGTTATCATAATGATCTATTTACAGAATAATTATCCCATATCACTTTATAAGGAATTATTATTATTAACAGAGGCCTAAGTCAAAGGACTGTAAATATTATTTATAAATTACCTCCATTAAACTCACAGGGGAGCAGGCAGGGGCTTTCCTCAAGGGCATAAGGGACGAGTTGGTGATGGTGAGCGGGGCGGTGTCGGTCCGGGCGCACGGGACGAGCTGGTGCTAGTGGATCCTTGTTCCACTTCTCTCGACTGCCCACTTCTAACTCACCTTTCACTCCGTTTCTAAAATAAACCTCACCTCGGTCCCAACGCCCTTTCTTTTCTTCTTATCCAATCCCTTCCTTCGGGAAAATTTTCCCACATTAAATTACCTTCGGGAGTGCAGATGGGCTCATTAAAGTAGCCCCTTTTTGTTCAAGCTGACATTACATTTTAGCCCCTGCTCCCATAATTCACGCTTACAGTTCTGTGCGAGCTTGACCGTTATGCTGCCATTCCGTGAAGTATCCTCTCTGCAGGGGTCCCTAAACTTGACGTAAATAATTGGGGTCTTAAATTCGTCAAGGAAAATCCTCCCACGGCTATGCATGCACGTGCAAATCACCGTGAGAAAGTACCTCGGTACAATGACACATTAAAGTAATATTTTTGTGAATAACAAAATTATATTTGTGATATTTAAATAAAAGCACGACTAACATATGAATAAAATTTATTTTAAATATTTTATATATTAATCTCTATTTGAATTTTTAATGAACATGTAAAACTGTGCTGTCATTCCGACTCGTCCTAAGCCACACGAAACTAGATAAATATACATGTATATAAGCGTACCATTTGCAGGAATCAGAAGAATGCTACATTTCTTTGTCTGAAATTCTACAGATAAATTTGACCAAAATTGAAGCCATATGAAAAACATTAATTTGTAAAATATATTACCCTAAAGTAAGTTAAATAATCATACGTGCTATAGCTTCTTATGCTAGCTTTCATATTTTGAAAAATTATAGAAATATTACAAATTATGGAAAATATTAAAATTATATGACAAAAAATGGACGTACTTGGATTCTGAAGTACCTGCCTGAGTTATTTTGTTATCTTTTAAATGTTTCTCCATTGACTGGAGAACGTGCTTCTGTTTACTATGTCTGTCTGAATCGAATCTTTGCGTGAAAGAAATCGATTTATCATTTCTCAGTACACAAATTTATTTAAAAAAAAAAAATATATATATATATATATATATATATATATATATATATATATATATATATATATATATATATATTAATCTCTGCCCCCTGCCGATGACCAAAAAAGAAACATTATAATTACATTCATATTACTTGTCCTCTAAATTTTTAATTGTTTCAGAATCAAGATTGGGTTCATAAAACTTTGCGACTAAACGGAGTCTGTTCAATCTTTTTTAACACGCTCGCTGCCACCGACGCACTGGCGCGTCAGAGCGGCACCTCCTGGTATGCCGACGACGAACTAACGCGGCGACGGACTTTGATAAGTTATATGCTCTGTGTTTAGTGTGGCTTTGGAAATTGAACGGCGAGGTTGTTTCGGCACGTTAGTGAAGCATTATTTTTTAATTTTTTTGTGGTTGGTTTTCAAAATTTTTGTTTGCATTATTTTTTTTTTACTATATCGTTTATGTGTTATATATACTTTGCTACATTAATTTAATATTTAGAGTTGATAGTAATTTTGCATTATTATGTTTAATTATTATTTTGCTTCAACATCTAGAAATAGAAGTAATATTTCAACAATGCCAATATCTGTATATTGTGCTTATTATTTGTAAATGTTTTCAGTATTGTTTCATAAATTTAATAAATGAATATATATGAACGGTATTCCGTTTTATTCCTTTTAAACTGCTATTTTATGCAATATACCAGTAATTTCTGAGAATATTCATCAGACGCGATGGAGCGTCAGTGGCACTCACGAAAAGAGGTTGAGTCTGTGTGCCACTGACGCTCCAGAGCGTCGGAAAAAAAAACGCCATTAAACTTCAATTAACCAACCAACCAATCTTTATTTACATGATTTTCCTCACCACATTTTAAACATCGGTCCTTATTTTTGCATACCTTGCTGGTATGACCATAAATACCACATTTATAACAGATAAGAGGTCGTATGTGTTCTTTAAAACTAATTCTCTGCCAATCTTGTTTCAACATTTTATCCTTCATTTTTTATATACTTGTGAATCGAGTTCGATCACCCAATTATTACCTCTCCTCGATTTAAAGCTGTATTTCACATTAATATCTTTGTCATGATCTATTTCTTCATTAACATTGTATAAAACAATGCCTGGTTGCCTAACTTTTGGCTTTGCGATATTATAATCTTTAACTAATTGGGATTTACTTTCCCATTCCAAAATTAATTTGTCGAGATCGTCCTTTGAGTCAGTGTTGATGAGGATGCCGCCGTCACGAATGTGGCGAACCTCCCTAATACTTACTTTGATGGCTTTCGGATTGACTGCGCTTTTAAGGTCTTTCAAGGTGGCATCACTACTTTGTCCATCCTTAGGTTTTACAATAGCCACATAATTTTTTCTAATTTTGCTTGCGCTTCTACTTCTAAATCTTGTTAACTTGATATTGTGTTTTTTAGTCATGTCGGCATAAGTGGGTTTCAATTACTTTGATTAATGATTATCTTCAGTAAACCTTGAATTTCTTTCTGGATCTTATGATGGAACTCCTTTTTAATATCTCTATGAGTTGTTATTTTTAAGTTCCGATTGAAGACTGAAAGCCGATTTTATATAGTCATCGTTGACGTCATCACCGTCCAATGGAAGATTATTAGGTCCATGATTTATTAATCCTTCAGCACAGCTAGAAGGCATCGCCTTGTCAACCTCCGTGGACATTACAAAATATTAAAATGTAATAAGACACGTGCAAGTAAAAATGTCAATGAGATTAATATCTCGTGCTCACTTATTAAATAGTTCAGTGAGAAATATTAATGCCAAAAAACATCGCCATTGGCGAGATTGTAGCTGAGTGTGAAAAAAATGGCGGAAAATAGAAAAGTATAAAAGTCAAAATAATAACACAGTAATAAAAAGAGCAGAAAATATACAAAATAAATGAGGAAAATAAGTAAAAAAGGAAAAAAAATAAAAATAATGAAAACAAATGAAGCAGAGAAAGATATGAAAAGATGGGCAAAATACTTAAAATATACACAGAATACATTATAAGAAAAATTATACAAATAGATAAATCCTATACTATAATACGAGGAATGGTTGTCAAGTCGAAAATCGCCCCAGAATTAATAAACTGTAGTAAACTTGGGGATCTGGGGTTTTTGGTCACGAGGAATCGATTGGCATCGGTTTTGACGCGCTAAGGTCACGTAGTTCGGCGCTACAGATAGGGCCGGGTTCGAACCCCGGTGTGGGCAAACTTTTTTCTCATGCGTTCAAACCAAGTGAAAATTGGTACCCGGGGTTTTTCGACCACGAGGAATCGATTGTGTGTAGTTCTGAAGAAATAATAATAATAATAATAATAAAAGTCTTTATTGATTTGTCTTTATTCCTTGATATCGGTTTCCATTTTTATTTTAATAGTAGTAATAATATTCTCCTGGCTGTGGGTTTGTTTACTAACCGTAGTTGGAGGTTCCGTTGATGGTTTGCAGAGTTGTCAGTCCCGCGCTGTCTCTCAGTTGGTAAACAGCAAGACGTCACCGCGTCTCCCCTCCACTCCGTCTCCGGTACGGTTACCTTGGGTCCAACGTACGATCTCTTCTCAGAAACACAAATGAAAACTACGAAAACTTTACATTCTTCTTAACATTCTGACGAATTATGATCACACAGTACTCACATTGATTCGGCTTGACATCCACATCAGGCGAGCCAGCCTACAAAGCCCCAGTCTGTCCCCGCACAGCATCTAGCTTCACCGACCGGTTCCGCCCATCTTAGCCAACCTGTGACTCCGGGCAGTCCCAATCATTAGAACCGGGGTTCGAACCCGGCCCTATCTGTAGCGCCGAACTACGTGACCTTAGCGCATCAAAACCGCCGCCAGTCGATTCCTCATGGCCGAAAAACCCCCGGATACCAATTTTCACACGAAATTCGCATATTCTGACATGTTCCTTTGGCTGTATATAAGGGCCGTAAGCCAAAAATGGCCTATCTGTAACTCCGAACTGCTCTACCGTAGCGCTTCAAAACCGGCGCCAATCGATTCCTCGTGGCCAAAAACCCCAGATCCCCAAGTTTACCGAGTTGATAAATCACAATTGAAAATTTAAATCTTCGAGTTAGCTTCGATTCCTGTTTTCTACGAGCGGAGCTCGGTCACCCGGTACTAAACATAAATACAAAAACACAAAAATGCAAATTAATAATAAATCAAACATATGTAATTTCTGCAAAGTTTAAAGAAAATAATAAAATTCAAACATCTTATTTTTAAATTATAGAGTAAAAAATAAAGATACGGCCAATTCAAGAGTATACATACCCCCTCCCCCTCCGAAATAAAAAAAAACATGATCTTCCTTACGTACATCTTTATAGGAAGAACCATTTCCCCTTTTATATTTAATAAATATTGTTTCGAACTTCAAAACTGGGTTTGGGGTTTGAATGGACTTCATAGACTACAGCACGGAAACAATGATTTATTGGCAATCACTTCAAAAATAGAATGTCATCGCGGAACAACTTGAGCATAATGCCGTGGGCTCACGTACCTCTTCCGCATCAAACAATCACCGGTGAAACACAACACACCGTGCGTACTTCTTACACTGAGAGATCCACTTAACGTCTCTCTGTTTGGTCAAGGTCAAGGGAATTGGGTTTAACGGAGTACCTAGTGAAGTGGAACGTCTTCACTTTAATCTCCGGACGTAATCAGATCAAAACATAAATTTAGGCCTCAAGACAAAAAGTCATCCAAACAAAAATTTATTACACTCCAGCTCACAAGAGAGCGAGGAGGTGAGAACGTTCTCATAAAAAATTATGAGTAACCAACGCGTTGTCTAATTAAAGGATAATTAGACTGTAACCTTGACAATGACCATTTGGTATGGTTAACAGCATTACACAGATTCTACAACATGATGCTCATAAAATAACACAGTTAGGTAATACAATAAGCAAAAATAGGGACTATAAAAATTGCAACTTGGTACATCAAATAAAAATTTGCAAAAGTGACAGCACTAACAAAAAGATATGTTTCTGGTTTTTATAAAATTTTATAATTTTTATTAAGCATTTTTTCAGTTTTTTATATTTTTTATAACATAAAACAAGACGATACATTACAAAAACAAAATAAGCTAGAGCAAAGTAGCGGAATGATATGATACCCAAAAAATTGGAAAAATTAAATAAAATAAGCCAAAAAATAAAGAAAACGGTACGTCACCAATAAAAAATAGTGGAAAACAATTTAAAAGATTAAAATACAAAAATCAGAAATATTGAAAAAATTGCCGGTAGTAGTCGTCGCCGGGGATCAAACCATCAACAGCAGGATTGAGCGGACACGCTACGCGTGCCACTCGGACTTAAGAAGTTATGTGTTAAAAGCAAAATTGACAAACAACCAAAATGAATTAATCTCTCTTTCGCTTAGAAGGAGGAAGAGCCATGTCAGAACGATATAATAAAGCTCTAGGCCTCTTTGCCGAGCTAGGAACTGCAGGATTATACACAGGCAGGTTGTGAAGTACAGGATTATGAATAAAATCAATGCTACGGTGAAAGCGCAGCGCAAGTCTTTTGAACTCAGGTAGAACAAACCTGACTTTAAGATTATTATGAATCATATCATTCCTCACGTACCAAGGAGCAGAAACACTTTTTTTAAGGACAGAATTTTGAATAACTTGAAGACTCTTGAGGTGGATAAGAGCGGCAGTTCCCCATACAGGACAACCATAAGTCATTATGGGTCTGATATAACTTTTATATAACAATAACTTTGTTTTCGTATGCAGGCGACTTCGATAATTGAGATATAAATTTAGAGTGCCAATTGCAACCTTCATTTTTCGAACAGTGTTTTCGATATGAAGTCTCCAATTTAATTTTGAATCTAGGATAACACCTAGGTATTTATAAGAAGACTCCCAGGGAATATCTTCATCGTAAAGTTTAAAATTATTGTGATCAATAAAATTAGAAACATTTTTCGTAGTAAAAAACATGTCAGCACATTTAGTTGGATTTACCTTTATGCGCCAGCAAGAAAGCCAATGTTCGTAAATTTTAAGATAATTCCAAATGGTAGAGAACGCACAACGTGTTTGTGTCGGGAGAGGATGGCTGTGTCATCTGCATAGAGGCAAAGCTCGATATGTGGATCAGATGGCATATCATTAATATAAATGTTGAACAGTTTAGGGCCAAGTAAGCTACCCTGAGGAACCCCTGAAAGAATAGGTCGAGGTGTTGAGAGAGTGTTGTTAACTCTGACAACGAACTCACGATTTTGGAGATAATGAGAGAAAATTTTAATAATCTGGGGGGGATTTAAGTTAAGGAGCTTTAAAATTAGCCCTTCCAACCAGATTTTGTCGAATGCTTTCGCAATGTCTATAAATATAGCAGCAGTAACATGTTTAACTGCATTAGCAGCATAAATTAGTTCTGCAAGCCTCCAGAGCTGATGTTGAGTGGAGTGCTTGCGACGGAAACCAAATTGTTCCGGTCTAATGATGTTATTAATATTGCAGAACTCGTCCATGCGATTAGCTAAGATATATTCATAGACTTTTGAAATACCCGACAAAAGACTGATTGGGCGAAAATTAGAGGGGACGGTGGTCGAGTCCCGGCTTCGGCAGGGGTACCACAACCGCTTTCTTCCAGACATTGGGAAAATAGTTTAGATGGAGAAGACTATTGATAATAAAGGTGAGTTAGATTAAAAAGTTAGCTGGAAGATGAATAAGCATATTAGTTTAGATAAAATCAACACCAGGAGCCTTATTCTTTTTGAGTTTCCTCAGGTAGATGAGAATCTCAGAGGGGTACGTAGGAGTGAGAGTGTTGTCTGTAGAAGAGTTTAAAAACTGTTCAACAACAGAGTTAACGTTAAGTAAAGTACAATATCAAAAATATCTGAATTGGGAGTGAACTGACTTCTAAGACTGTCAGCTAAAAGCTCAGCCTTATCAGAGTTTAAATGAGCCACCGAATTGGGTCCTTTAAGGGACGGAATGTGTGTGCGTGACCTACGAAGACGTGAGGCTGCCCTCCAAATGCTGTTGTCAGAAGCCGTTAACGACTCAACATAAGTGTTCAAGCTTTCTCTACTGCATATCCTAATCTCTTTCCGGACCAGGGCTTGCAAACGATTGAGAGAAACTTTGAGATCAGGATCACAAGAATTCTGCCAGTCCCTCCTAACAGAGTTCCTTTCGTTGATTAAACGCCTGATGTAACTAGGAAGGCGATAATAATCAATGGTCTTGACATGAAGCTTGGTAGCTTCGGCGTAAGCAGCAAGAATAAAATCTCGGAACTTACAAACCGCATCCTCAGATGACTCAGGAAAGTCGATGGAATGGAAAGGAATACCTTTCGTGCTGAGAATATGCTCGTAGTCCTCCCAGTTGGTACGGAGGGTGAAAAGCGAGCGAATGTCAATCCCACTGATATTAAACACCAGCGCAACAGGGAGATGATCAGACGAAAGATCGTTAATAGTGGAAATTTCGTGGGGATATGGGAAATTGCGGGTGATAGCAAAATCAATTATAGAATAGGGATGGCCAATATAGGTAGAAGAATTAGGGGCGATAATTTGAGCCAAAGTATTATCAGCCCAACGACGAAGTTTGGAACCGCGATGATCAAAATTGCGACACCCCCAGAATAGTGGTGCGCGCAATAACAAAATTTGGATAATTTTTGGTAAGAATTTCGATATCTGGGACCAGCAGAGTATTTCTACCATTTCTAGCATAAATAGCTATCAGCGCAAATTTAGGTAAATTAGGAATATGAATTTCGACAATAGTGGCTTCACAATTTTGAAGCCGAGGGATAGGGATCCTAACATGCGAAATAGTGTTTTTGAGGTAAATACCAGTGCCACCCCAAACAGCATTATTGCAACTACGAGGCCTGTCGTCATGTTAAAATTCGTAGTTCACAATATGACAGTTAATACCCTGGGAGAGGTGAGTCTCCGAGACTAAAAACGCGTCAAAGTTATTGTCACAAATGAACTGCCTGACCTCTGAAATTTTGGGGTGAAGCCCGTTAGCATTCCAGAAGCCATTATTAAGAGCATTCAAGTTAGAAACATCTAACACAAAGCCGGAAAAAACAGGGGGGACAAGTCCCTAACATAAAAAGAGTGTACCGAAGTACACTAGGCCGAGAGTGTAACAACACTCTGATAAATTATGAAAACCCTGTCCATAGGGTGCGAGGCAGCCCTAAGATCAGGGAGTGCAGCTTTAAACGCTGTAATCAGAAGTTTTTTATCATAGTTAGCCTCAAGGGTAACTAAATATTTTAAGAAGTCGACATCTGCCTCACAACTGGGGGTCGACGATTTTTGAGAGGGCGCGGGGGGAGCATCCTTGGTAGGAGAGGTGGCTGCCGCATAAGACAGACCAGGTTCAGCTACTTTGCTGATGAAAGGCTTAGGCTGCGAGGACTCAGGCTTCCTAGCAGTAGACTTTGAATTTGGTTTGGTAGATTTCTTATCTACCGGCCACTTAGGGCATCTGCGAAAGTTCGCAGGATGAGGGCCACCGCAATTCGCGCACGTGCACTCATATTCGGGTTGTTTTTGACGAAGTTCCGAGCCAGTTTGGTGACCCTCACCGCATCGGACACACTTCGGGGCTAAGTGGCAGGAAATACTGGAGTGAAAAAATCCCTGGCAATTGAAACATTGCATGGGACCTTTACTACCCCGGAATTTCTCGACATGGATTTCAGTTCCATAAAAATCCGTTATGTTATAGATCTCCATCACCCGTTCATATTTTGCAACCTGAACGTGAAAGAGTGGCATTGGGATACGTTTTGCTTTAGGCCCCTTAGCTATGGCAGTAACCTTCACATTTGTGAAGTTTTCTGATTCAAAAAATTTTTTGATCAGTGCCACCGAAGTGCAAGCAGGTAAGTCTCTAACGACTACCTTAAAAGGCTTGTCTTCATCCAACATGTAGGTTTTGTTTTGAATTTTGTTGGCTTCTAAATATTTGGAGAGCGCACGATATTCATCGGCGCTACTGGTGGAAAGCGTGAGATACTTTCCTCTCATTGCAGAATATACAGATGG
>CM063507.1:101962657-101984657 GCA_032207245.1 Pardosa pseudoannulata | reverse complement strand
TAGTACTGAAGAGATAACATCTGTCGACGTAATTCAAGAGGAGCGTCACAGCAGTCAACTTAAAGACTTTCTACTGGAGATGTTCTAAAAGCATCGGAACACAATCGAATAGCGGAATGGTGAATGGTATTCAGCTTTTGAAGGACAGAAACGCGTGCTGAACCATATACAGGACATCCATAGTCCAGTTTTCAGCGGATAATATCTTGATAGATCTTAATTAGGGAAGAGCGATCAGCTCCCCATGAGGTCTTAGAAAGGATTTTGAGCTTCCTTTCGCAATTTTTCCGCAAGTTTGTGATATGGGGTGCAAAGGTTAGTTTTTTGTCAAAAATGACGCCGAGAAAATTCACCTCATTCACAATGTTGATGTTATTTCCAAGAAACTGGATCTCTGGGTCAGGGTGCAGACCTCTTTTTTTGCAAAAATGCACACAACATGTCTTTGAACTTGAAAAGCTGAAACCATTCTCGCTCGCCCACTTACTAATCTTGTTAACTGCAGTCTGGAGTTGTCTGTTAATAAATCTCATATCTGTTTCTTCACACGAGATATGGAGATCGTCGACATACAAACTTCCATTAACAGAGGGAGGTATCTCGTTCTGAATCCCATTAATTGCAATAATGAATAGAGTCACACTCAATACGTTTCCCTGAGGAACCCCTTCTTCTTGAATAAAAGTGCGAGATAATGTATTTGATACTCTAACTCGGAAATTTCTTAACGCCAAAAAATTTTGTATAAAAATAGGCATATTACCACGCAACTCTAAATTGAATAGTTGCTGTAGAATCCCATGACGCGAAGTGCGGTCATATGCCTTTTCTATATCGAAGAAAACAGACACTAAATGCTTCCGTTTAACGAAAGCATTTCGGATTCTGGTTTCCAACTCCATTATATTATCTAACGTACTCCTTCCATGACAGAAACCACTCTGAAATTTGGAGAGGCAGTTATATTCTTCCAGTTAGTATATCAGACGAACGTTTATCATTTTCTCTAGAATTTTGAATAACATTTCGTCAGAGCAATTGGACGGTAGCTGAGAGGATTCGTGGGGTCTTTATCAGGTTTTAGAATGGGGATTACAATAGCCTCTCTCCACGAGGAAGGAAAGCTATGTTCTCTAAATATTCTATTGTAAAGTTTAAGAAGGTTGGACATCGAAACTGAGGACAGGTTTTTTATCATTTCGTAGGATATATTATCGGGTTCAGCAGAAGATTTATGGACTTTATGAAGGGCTCTGTTTAATTCTAAAATGGTAAAATCAGTATTATAGGGAAAGTTAAGCGTAGATTGAAAGTTTATTGGTTTATCCTCGACTAGCTTTTTGAGTTTTGTAAAAGAGGCAGAGTAATTTGAACTTGAAGAAATATCAGCTAAAGATGAGGCTATTGTGTTGGCTATGTCATCAAGAGAAGTTATTAGGTTATTATTATAATTTAAAATTTGGATTTGGTTGTTTGGATAAACGCCGGAACAGCACTTAACTTTTACCCATAAATCTTTACTGGAAATGGAGGAAGTGATACTGCTTATATAGTTCACCCACGAATCTCTTTGGCTACGTCGTAAAACACTTTTGCATTTTTTATAATTTATAAAGTTCTCCGTCGTAGGATGTCTTTTGAACAATTGGAACGCTTTTCTCTTCGCTTTATAACAAATTTTACACTCTTGGTTCCACCATGGCTTTGTCTGCTTTTGAGGACAACAGGATGATTTTTTAATAGAATTATCAGCTGAAGAAATTATTGTTTCAGGTATCTGATTAACTGCTTTATCAACGGTATTATTGTCGACCATGTGTGTAGATATATTGGCTAGGGTACAGAAATTATCCCAATCAGCGGTACCTAGGTTGGTTGGTTGGTTGGTTGAAGCTTAATGGCGCTAATTCCTCTAGGGACAAACTGCGCCAAACAAGATGAGGAAATATACCAAAAAAAAATTTTGACAAAAGATAAAAAGACAGGTTTTAAAACAGATTAAAGTATTAATTCAACAGAAAACACGAATACAAATTGAGTTATATACAGATTAACAAGAATTGAAAATTGAGTGAATTGAAAATTGAAAGATTATAAATTGAAAATTAGAAAACTGAAACACACTCAAACATCATATTTCAGTATAAAAACCAGATTGACGAAGAAAGGGGAACAAGTTTGGATGTGGAGTTTCCCCAATGATTAAATTAAGATTAGGAGATTGATTACCAAAAAATTTTATATACATTAATTTACAACAAACACAGGATGTTAAAATATGTGCGACTGTGTAAGGAGTCTTGCAATACGCACACTGTGCAGGAGCTTCACCCAGCAAGAGATGGGCATGGGTGAGCCTGCAATGACCCACTCGGAGACGAGTGAGTATTACATCATGTTTCCTAGAAGGGAGTTGAGGCCATTTAGTTATTTTTGTTTTAATTTTACGCAGCTTATTTGAAGGAATGTTATCCCAGGAGATCTGCCATTTATTATGTAAAAGATCTTTAATGTAATTTTTCAAGTCAGGATAAGGTAGACCAGTGTTGAGAAAGTCGCTTGCAGACCTGGTAGCCATGTCCACAATTTCATTGCCTTTAATGCCGGAGTGAGAGGGAATCCAGCTAAAAACTAGCGAGATTCCCATGGAAGTAAGGTTAGTTATTGTTGTAAGAATTTTGAAAATAAGAGGATTATTACAGTTATTTGATTGCAATGAATTTAGAACACTTTGGGAGTCTGTATAGATAATAAAGTTTTTACTATTGTGATCCATCAATTCCTCTAAAGCCTTCAAAATAGCAAAGGCTTCAGCAGAAAAAATGGAGAGTTTAGGATGAAGTCTGTAGCTATTGATTTTGTCTTTAATAAGGTAGGCACAGCTGACATAGTTAGTGGATTTTGAACCATCTGTGAAAACAGAGGTGTAATTTTTATAATATTGCTTGTGATCTTCAAAAATTTGTTGATAAATGATATTGCTAGTTGAACTTTTGTCAAATGACTTAAAGGGGTTTATTATAGTAAAAGTAGGAGTGTGCCAAGGATGTATTCCAATAGCTGTGGGTATTGTATATATATTTTCCAAGTTAAGATCTCTAAAAATTTCATTTATCCTTCCCTGAAATGGCAGAACACAAGATGGTCTAGTATTGTATAATCTCTTAAGGTAATAATTGAGTGTATGTTGATGAATGGGATGGTTGATATAACATGACGTTCTGAAGTAGTACTGAAGAGATAACATCTGTCGACGTAATTCAAGAGGAGCGTCACAGCAGTCAACGTAGAGACTTTCTACAGGAGATGTTCTAAAAGCTCCGGAAACACGCTGATTGGCATTGGAGACATTATTGTGAGTTAGGATAATGGGAAAGTGATCACTATTATAGAGGTAGGAATCTACTGTAAAATTCCAAAAAGGAAAAATTTGAGGGCTGGAAATTGCTAAATCTAGAGAGTGAAAGGTTCTTGTAGGAGAATGTAGGTAAGTAAATTGATTTGTATTGTAGATGCACAGATCATGGTCGGATATTAGTTTTTCAATTTCGCGACCCCGTTTAATAAGGTTGGGGCCACCCCACAGTGGACCGCGGCCACTCAAGTCCCCAACAATAACAAAAGGGACTGGGAGCTGAGCAATAAGGTTACCAAGAGCGTTCTGGGAGATGATACTATTTGGAGGGACACAGAGATTACAGACAGTTACCAGAGAGTGTATGCGCACCCGAACAGCAACCGCTTGGAGGTCAGTGTCAATGTTTAAAGTTCTTAGAGGGCAGTCATGAGAAGTGAAGAGGGCAACACCACCACAAACCCTGCCCCCTTCTAAGTAGTCTTTTCTGATAGTACTGTAGCGTTTTAATTTGGCTGATTTATTGCTGTCAAGAAGGGTCTCTTGAAGTGCAAAACAAACAGGATGGTATTTATTTACGATGTCTCTGATATCAGAGACATGACTTTTGAAGCCATGGCAGTTCCAAGACAGAAGCGCCATTGTAAAATTTGGAGAGGAAAAGGATGGAAATTATGGAAGTTGGGTCTTAGCCCACATGCCTTCAGAGTCCGAGTGGTCTGTCAACATATCTTCTTCGGAAGTGGCATATCCTTTGATTGAATCGTCCTCAGCCATTGGACGATTTTCTAAGAAGTCTTTGTTCGAAACTTTATATTTCAAAGGTTTGTTAGAGGATTCGTCATCGACGAAATCCTCCAGGAGATTAAAGCTTTTATTTTTCAATTTTTCTTTTAATCTTGCAGCTGTAATTTTTTGATGTTTGGGCGTCTTTTGCTTTGATGGAAAATTGCTAATCTTAGATTTAGATATAAGCTTATTAGAAACTTGTGTTTTAGGGGTTAATTTACTTTTAGGTACGCGTTCATTTAATGGTTTTGTTGTAATTACGTTTTCTACTGTGACAGCTTTATTTTCATTTTTTTAGGGTGACTGACGAGGATGTTTAGGACTATTGGGTACAGATGGCTTATTTTCAGTTTGTGTGCTTATTGATTTACACTGCTTCACAGCTGCAGCAAATGTAATTCCAGGTCTTGGAGTAGGTTCGTCTATGCGCTTTTCTTTAGCTTTAATAGCTTGTATTTCTTTCTCCAGTAGCCACTTAGGGCAAGAACGGGAATAAGCAGGATGGTCGCCTTTGCAGTTGATGCATTTAGATGTAGATTTGCAATCAACGCCGTCGTGGCCAACTTCTGCACAACGAGGACAGGTAATTGATCCACGACAAGATGTTTTTGAGTGTCCAAAACGTTGGCATTTCAAACAACGCAATGGACTGGGGACAAATGGACGCACAGGGCATCGTATGTATCCTGCTTTAATGTGTGACGGCGATGATGGTGTGTCAAACGTAAGAATTAGATGTTTTGTGGGCAGTATTTTCCCGTCACGACGAATGGTGATACGCCGTACTCCACATACATGCTGCTCCTTTAGACCTTCTAAAATCTCTTCATCTGGGACATGATAGAGTTCTCTCTCAGAGATAACTCCTCTACTGATATTTAAAGTTTTATGAGCAGTGACTGTTACTTTAATATCTGCAAAGTTGGTGCATTTTAATAGATTTTATGCTTGTTTTGAATCAGCTACTTCAATAAGTAAGACGCCAGATCGTAATTTTTTAACGTTTTTAACTTGGCCAATGGATGTCGAAATGAATTTATGTACGAGAAAGGGAGAGACAGCCGAAAAACTTCCCTCCTTTCTCTGTACGGTGAAAAATCTTGCTCTACATGTGTCAATTTCGTGCCCCTTTTGACCCAAGGGGAGAGGTTGTGCGGGAGTTGAAGAATCCATAATTGAAAGGAAGTTGTTCAGATCCCGGCGGCACCACCCACCATGGAGCCCAACAAGGGGATGCAAAACGCTCCCAAAAAGGGACATAAGGACGCACCAGTGCTAACCGGGATCTATATGCGCACAGCTACCCCTTAAGCAGCCTCGACCCATTAAAGTGCCCAGCAGGTAACCGATTGCTTGGCCCAGGCCAGTGACAAATGTCGTCCGACCAGCCGATTGATGTAGACGGGACCATTCTACACCACCCGTTTACCCGAAGCAGGGGCCAAAGTAATGTGTTTGTTTCCCTCAATTACCAGGATCCCCCTTTCCGGGTACACGTATCTCCACGCACGGTTAACAAATCGCGAGATGTTATGTTCAGAAAGGAACACAACATTTCGCAATAAGCCCTCACCTCCGAAAAGGTAACCACAATGAGTGAGAAAGGTTGGTTGGTTGGTTGGTTGGAATTTAATGGCGCTAATTCCTGAAAGGACAAACTGCACCAAACAAGACGAAATTAAAAAAACAAAGTAACAGTTAAAAAAAGAAAAATAAACACAGGAGAAAGGTTGGTTGGTTGGTTGATTGAAGTTTAATGGCGCTAAATCCTCTAGGGACAAACTGCGCCAAACAAGATGAAGAAATAAACAAAAGAAATTTAGAAAAAAAAAATTGACAAAAGAAAAAATTACAGGTTCAGAAACAGATTAAACTAACTATAAAAAACAACATTCAACGAAAAACAAAAAAAAATTGAGTTATATACAGATTAACAAAATTGAGAATTGAGTGATTAAAATTGAAACACAATCAAAAATCAAATTTCAGTATAAAAGCCAGTTTGACGAAGAAAGGGGAACAAGTTTGGGTGTGGAGTTTCCCCGATAATTGAATTAAGATTAGGCGAAGAATTACCAAAAATTTTTATATACATTGATTTTAAACGATTACAAGAGGTTAAAATATGTGCGACAGTATAGGGTGTCTTGCAATACGCACACGGTGCAGGAGATTCACCTAGCAAAAGATGCGCATGGGTGAGCCTGCAATGACCCACTCGTAAACGAGTGAGTATTACGTCATGTCTCCTAGAAGGGAGTTGGGGCCATTTAGTTATTTTTGTTTTAATTTCCCGCAGTTTATTTGAAGGAATGTTATCCCAGGAGATCTGCCATTTATTGTGTAAAAGATCTTTGATGTAATTTTTCAAGTCAGGATAAGGAAGACCAGTGTTGAGAAAGTCACTTGCAGACCTGGTAGCCATGTCCACAAGTTCATTATCTTTAATGCCGACGTGAGAGGGAACCCAGCTAAAAACTAGCGAGATTCCCATGGAAGTAAGGTTAGTTATTGAAGTGAGAATTTTGAAAATAACAGGATTATTACACTCATTTGATTGTAATGAATTTAAAACACTTTGGGAGTCTGTATAGATAATAAAATATTTACTATTGTGATTCACCAATTCTTCTAAAGCCTTCAAGATAGCAAAGGCTTCAGCAGAAAAGATGGAGAGTTTAAGATGAAGTCTGTAGCTATTGATTTTATTTTCAATAAGGTAGGCACAGCTGACATAGTTAGTGGATTTTGAACCATCTGTGAAAACAGAAGTGTAATTTTTATAATATTGCTTGTGATGTTCAAAAATTTGTTGATAAATGATATTGCAAGTTGAACTTTTGTCAAATGAGTTAAAGGGGTTTATTATAGTAAAATTAGGAGTGTGCCAGGGATGAATTCCAACAGTTGTAGATATTGTATGTATATTGTCCAAGTTTAGATCTTTTAAAATTGCTTTCATCCTTCCCTGAAAAGGCAGAACACAAGAAGGTCTAGCATTGAATAAGCGTGTAAGGTAATAATTCAGTGTATGTTGATGAATGGGATGGTCCACAAAACTTGCTGTTCTAAAGTAATACTGAAGAGATAACATTTGTCGACGTAATTCAAGAGGAGCGTCACAGCAGTCAACGTAGAGACTTTCTACAGGAGATGTTCTAAAAGCCCCTGAACACAATCGAAGAGCGGAATGGTGAATGGTATTCAGCTTTTGAAGGACAGACACACATGCTGACCCATACACAGGACAACCATAGTCCAGTTTTGAGCGGATGATGGCATGGTAGATCTTAATAAGGGAAGCGCGATCAGCCCCCCAAGAGGTCTTAGAAAGGATTTTGAGGATGTTGAGCTTCCTTTCGCAATTTTTCCGCAAGTTTGTGATATGGGGTGCAAAGGTAAGTTTTTTGTCAAAGATGACGCCGAGAAAATTCACCTCATTCACAACGCTGATGTTATTTCCAAGAATCTGGATGTCTGGGTCAGGGTGCAGACCTCTTTTTTTGCAAAAATGCACACAACACGTCTTTGAACTTGAAAAGCTGAAACCATTCTCGCTCGCCCACCTACTGATCCTGTTAACTGCAGTCTGGAGCTGTTTGTTAATAAATCTCATATCTGCTCCTTCACATGAGACAGGAGAAAGGAATTTTGAGAATGAAATAGCCGAAACAATAAATTAAACATTAAAGGCACATAAAAATCAAACAAACAGAGATAGTATAAAATAGCAAATATATACAAGATAGATTATTACATTAAAAGAAAATTAAAAAACAAAATTGAAAATTGAGAAATTGAAAATCAAAAAATTGTTAAATTAAGAATCAAAAAGTTGTTAAATTGAAAATCAAAAAATTGTAAAACTGAAATACAGATTAACAGACAAAAAAACACAGGATTCAGATTTCATAATAAAAACCTGTACAGCGAAGAAAGGGAAACAAGCCTGGATGTGGCGTTTCACCGATGATTGTGTCAAGATTGGGCGATAAATTTTTAAAGAATTTTATATACATTGATTTCAGACAACAACACGATGACAAAATGTGTGCGACTGTGTAAGGTATTTTACAATAAGCACACTGTGGAGGATCTTCACCCAGCAAGAGATGGACATGGGTGAGTCTGCAATGACCCACTCGTAGACGAGTGAGTATTACATCTTGTCTCCTAGAAGGGAGTTGGGGCCACTTGGTAATTTTTAATTTTACTTCTCGCAATTTATTTGACGACACATTATTCCAACAGTCCTACCATTTAGCTTGTATTAATTCTTTAATGTAATTTTTTAAATCTAAATAAGGAATACCAGTATTAATGTAATTAGTAGCAGATTTTGCAGCTTTATCTACAAGTTCGTTGGAAAAGGAAAAGAACAAAAGATCGCTGGGGTATCTCGGGATTGCGACACCCGTGTTTACCTGAAGTAGGTAAACCCCCTGAGGGGGACCAAATTACGGAAACACTTATAAAAACACAAATTCTTAATACTTTAGAGGTTTACAAGACATTAATGATAATGGATTTGAGTGGAAAGACCTCGTAATTGCGTTAAAAGAAAAAAAGAGAGTTACAAATAAAAAGTAGATTTATTCTACAATGAGTTGGTAAGTGCGGTTAAATTTTGTCATAACTGAATATTTAATCAAAAATCATTTTTCTCCTATGTTACAGTATTGACGATCGCCGATCTTCTGATCATTCTAACTAAAATATTTTATTTCTGCAACAATCTGAGAAGGAGATACCACATCATGCAATTAATGTAACAATCATTTGAGATTATTCCAACTATGGGGAAGTCTTCCACGTTACTTCACATATTTTCAATCACTCATGACATATTTCAATATTCTCTGATCTATAACAATAATCGATAACATATGGTATGCTGATAGGGCCTGCCAGAATTAGACGGACGAAGAAAAAAGGGAAGTATTTTGATATTTAGTCTTACGAAGAGAAGCCCTGACATAAAATAAAAAACGTAAATTTTTAGCTCAAGGGGACAACCAAATCGTAATAAAACAGTATATTTTGACGAAAAAGGAAATCCAGAAACCATTGTTAAGGAATTAGAAAATATCTGGTCTGAGAAGGACTTTATCGTGAAACTCATCCGACAATCTACTTTCAGTATTCGATTACTAATTAATGATAATAAGTTTATAACTTCTGCGAAATTATTAATATATGGAAAATTTCCACCCTTAACAGGTAAATTAATACCTCAATAAAGTAAAAGATGGGGAAGAATTAGTACTGTTAACAATGATGAAACGTCATTATTTTCCAACGTAATATCTGGTAGTTCCACTACCACTTTGACTCTATGTGAATGTTCCAGTCATCGGTTCCAGGTTTTGAAACAATATCATTTATTTTGTTCCTTTGCAGCCACTATAATTACAATCATTAATAAAATCTTAGGCTCTCTTCCCTTTTAAAATATAGGAATCTTCTTGGAAAAAAAAGGAAAACATTTTATTTGAGATTACTTTATAAAGATCCAAGTTTAGGAGGAGTCTGCGGGACAAATATGTTACGTTTTTTTATTTATTTTAAGGTTTCCGTATTTCACGACAAAGTCTGACATAGTGAGATCTTGCCCTTGTGCAAATGATTAGTGTGGTTGCTCATCTCGTGCTTTTCTCAGTCCAATAAGTAAATTGCGATTATCCTGATCAAATTTGAATTTGCTCTGTGATTTTTGTTTATTTTTGTTTGTTGGCGCATCGTGGAAGTCGTCTAGCTGTTGACTTTATGTGGCGATACCCATCAGTAAGCCCGATGTGCCATACCTAAAGCTGCAAGAATAACGGAGTTTCAAACATCACTTTCTGGATCGCCTTCAATGTTAAGGCATGAGGTACGGTAAGGTATTCAGTAGCGTCTAGTTTCCCATAGCGTACGAAGCAGATTATAATTTCGATGAGGGAATGACCACTGAATGGCAGAGCTTCCTAAAAACTTGCTGACGCACTTAGGTGATAGAAATACACTTTGTACACTTTTACAAAGAAACTTTTTACAAATCTCCCTCACCACTATTAAATAAATTCGTGAGTATCCAAGGCCTGATCTACAATCTTTGAACAAGAATTTTAGCGTTAAAAACCCTTAATAGTTTGAAACTTTGTAGAAGATTTTTCTTGAGAAGATTCATCACTACAGAAAACAAAAGAAAAGAAACCAGCGTTACCTACCATGGATTATAACCTTATTTCTCCCTTAATAAATGATGATATCTACGATTTGCTCATACACAAGCCTAGTTACATCTGTTAATTAAAGCACTCAATGAAGTAAACATCTCTGCTAGAACTGTCAAGCCTAGCAAATAAAATTATAATTGTTTTCATAGTATTATTTATCCGAATGTAAAATCAATAATAAGAGCAAATTAATTGAAAAATACCTGAAAGATAAAAATATAGGTGTACTTGATCTGTATGAAATTAAAGAAACAAATCATTACAGAATTATTCTCGATGTTCCTGAAAATTTAGCGAATTTTGAGCTGAAACCAATTGTTCTGGACGGTAATTACTGATCCGGTTTCCCTATGGAGTTTTATTGTCGTGGCTGCCGCACAGAAGGTCACAAACAGTACCAGTGTCAACAGTCTTTGACGGAAAAACAGGGAGAAGACGGCACTGGAAATAGATGTGTTGAAGCCTCTTCAAAGAATCAAAGAAATTCTAAACAAGGAAATTTCGTAAGGCCTACTAGTTCAGGTAGGTGTTTCAAATTAATTATTACTATCTATGTGTTTAATATACCTTAATTTTTTGATGCAATGGAGATTTCGTAAAGAATTGGGAAATGGGGAATTCTGATTTATCAACTTCCGAAAGAGTTTATGGGAAAAGCAATAAGAAGTCTACCAAAGGAAATAAAGACCCAGTTTATTGATGAAAAAGGGTTGCGTGTGTACTTCTCTCGGAAAGAAAAGTGCGATGCATATATTCGCAGAAAATGGATTGATTTAGAGGGGATATTATTCTACATCTATTATTCTACATCTATAAATATATTAAACAGTATTTGAAAAATGAATTATCACATTCAGAACAGTATATATATATATATATATATATATATATATATATATATATATATATATATATATATATATTACTGTCCACAGTATTTTCAATTTGACTCCTACAATAAAAAAGTTGTGGAATTCGAAATTATTATGCAGCGGCTCACGAGCAACGTAGTAAGCTTACTGCACATTCAGTTATTAATAAACTGTCATAATCGTCATCAATATGAAGCATACGAGATTTATTCAATATTTCTATTAATACGTTTTATTATCCTTAATAGTGATTCTAAACCTTTCATCGAAATATTTTAAAACCCAGACCGAAGGCTGGGTGCGAAGCAGCTAATATATAAGATTTATTGAAATTAAAGCTTGATATAAAAATATTTTCTTTACGAAATTTCTGTTTCATATCACCACAGGCGAAGGTAGAATGGTTATTCTTTTATAGCTACTGTATTCTTTTATTTTGAATAGAGATAATTATCCCGGTATCTTTTATATGTATGTAAGCAGCGGGAGTGGAACTCTCACATATCAGTACTGAAACACAGCTCATTGCTATAGTGTAGTGCCTAGCGTACACTATGATTCATCGTAAAATATTTGGAAAGTGGAAGTATGTGATTTTTCAGGGTAACATTTTTCGGGTTTGGAGGGCGTGATAAAATCACTAACCTTATATATAACTTTATCCTGCAAATTATTGAAATATTTCGTATTCTCTCATTATTCAACTATATCTCTCCCATTAATTTTAAATTTGTTCTTCTGTGGAATATTTTTATTTTTGTAATGAATATTTTATCAACAAATTTTAAATCTAAAGAACAAATCAAGGCAGACAAAATCCTTTTTATCGGGGCCAAAGAATGCTGCAATTCTTAATTACGTGAAACGAACTCTGAGATTACCCCATCCATTTAGCCTGTTTCTTAATAATTGTTCCAAAAGGTTGGCATTAGCAAAATCTCTAAATTATTATTGATATTTTTTAGGATGATTAATAATTAATCTACACCGAAAATTTACATACAAAAACAAATAATTGTCATCGTTTTTGTGGTCATTTGATTAAATCTTTAAAATCTCCAATCTACTCCTCACCAAGGATGCATTCAATGATTTTATATAAATAATTAAATGTAACCATCTGTTCCATTTTAAGAATTTATATAACGATTAACTCATAATATTAAAAGTTTTCTTAAATTTTAGTTGGATATAATTGAAGACTTAAAGAACACATTATTTTAATTTTGAAACATATTTATTTCTAGTAACCGCGAGGTTCATCTAACATTAAAATTTAAAAAAAAATAGAGTTGAGTATGTTTCAGCGGTTCTTTAGTGGATATTTAAGGCGACAGACACAATTCAGAGCATTCAAATGATAGCTTTTACGTGGATTTTAAAACAGTGATAAATGAAAACTGAAGAATAGAAAAGAGACCCATTCCTTAGCTTAAAGGAAATTTTATTATACTTTGGTCACTTTCTGACTTGCCAAAAAAATACTAGTCTCTCGACATGAAACTAAAAGCAAAATAGGCTAAAAAAGAAGATAATGTTTCTCCAAAAAATGCAGGTGACTTCTTCCCCAATTTCTGCCAAAATGATGCCCACTCAACACCGCGCATGGCGAGGTCAGTGTAAAAAATCCCGCAGCTGGAACCCAAGACGATCGCCAAAACGTAGCATGAGTAGGAAGAACAGCCTAGGAATTTTATGGCTCCAAGCAACGCTCAAGCTGGACAAATGGTGAAAAAAGGGGAGAGCAAAACGTCAACCCCGGGATGGTCAGTGCGGGCAGATTGAAGATGACTTGGACATGGACAAGCCCGAATCCATAAAATAAGGGGCAAGGAAGCCAGCAATTCCTGGCATTCTTTTTGAAATAGAATGTGACTATACCACAATAGCAAAGTATAAAAAAATGCCAATCTCTAAGAGATGCTTTATAGAAATTTGATTAATTAATCGTCAAAGTGTCATTTCGTTACGGAACATGAATTCTTTTTCGGTATAAATAGAAATAGATTAGAAATCATGGCGGAAAATATAATCAGGTTCTTTTTTTTTGCCTTCGTCAAGTTCTTTTGTTTTTATTTAGTAATTTATTCTAAAATAAACATCTTAAACATTCCAATTTTAGCTCAAAAAATTTTCCCGAGAAAAAGTCAATTAGTATGTTTATAAAAGATTATAATATAGCAGAAATAAATAAATAAATAAATATATAAATATATATATTATATATATATATACATATATATACATTTACATTATATAATTATAAATATATAATTATATATGTATATAAAGATAAAAATAAATTTAGGTTCACACACACACACACACACACACATATATATATATATATATATATATATATATATATATATATATATATATATATATATATATATATATATATATATATATATATATATATATATATATATATATATGTAATCCAGAAATACTAAATCGACCTGTTATATTTAATTACACAGGCCTACAAAATTGAAATTTTTGAAAAATACAAGAGAAATTTTTCCTTATTTTTAAGTTATTTGGTATGTTGATTTCGAAAATGAGCTCCATTTTTTCCATCACATCAGGATTTTTTGCAAAATTGATATACATATTACTGGTAATGTCTTATATGGAAAAAATGCTCTTAAACTGTTTGCCTGTTATGACTGGCAACAGTGGGTTTTATCTATTCATGTGAGTTTATTTAATCTGTTTGTGATGAGGCATATTAATTTTTAAACGACAATTAAAATTAAAAACGTGTACATTTTGTATATGAGGAATGAAAACCATTGCAACCAGAACGCATGTACTGCACTGGAATAAAAATTCTAAAATATTGATAAAAACGAACAATTTTTGTCTAATTTCAAAGTTTAAAAGCCATTTTGGATTAGAACACTTCGAGATCTCAACATAGGTTTTAAAACGTTGATTTACCTGCTGCTTCCCATTGGTTGGTTGGTTGGTTGATTGAAGTTTAATGGCGCTAAATCCTCTAGGGACAAACTGCGCCAAACAAGATGAAAAAAATTACAGGCTAAAAAACAGATTAAAGCAACTATAAAAATAAAACACTAATAAAAATTAAGTTATATACAGATTAACAAGAATTGAAAATTGAGTGAATCGAAAATTGAAAGATTAAAAATTGAAAATTAGAAAATTGAAACGCAAACAAAAATCATATTTCGGTATAAAAACCAGTTTGACGAAGAAAGGGGAACAAGTTTGGATGTGGTGTTTCGCCGATGATTAAATTAAGATTCGGAGATTGATTACCAAAAAATTTTATATACAATGATTTAGAACAAGCACAGGACGTTAAAATATGTGCGACTGTGTAAGGAGTCTTGCAATACGCACACTGTCGAGGAGCTTCACCCAGCAAGAGATGGGCATGGGTGAGCCTGCAATGACCCACTCGTAGACGAGTGAGTATTACGTCATGTCTCCTAGAAGGGAGTTGAGGCCATTTAATTATCTTGGTTTTAATTTCCCGCAGTTTATTTGAAGGAATGTTATCCCAGGAGATCTGCCATTTATCGTGTAAAAGATCTTTGATGTAATTTTTCAAGTCAGGATAAGGAAGACCAGTGTTGAGAAAGTCACTTGCAGACCTGGTAGCCATGTCCACAAGTTCATTGCCTTTAATGCCAACGTGAGAGGGAACCCAGCTAAAAACTAGCGAGATTCCCATGGAAGTAAGGTTAGTTATTGTTGTAAGAATTTTGAAAATAACAGGATTATTACAATTATTTGAATGCAATGAATTTAGATCAATTTGAGAGTCTGTATAGTCAATAAATTTTTACTACTGTGATGCATCAAGTTTTCTACAGCCTTCAAGATAGCAATGGCTTCAGCAGAAAAGATGGAGAGTTTGGGATGAAGTCTGTAGCTATTGATTTTATCTTTAATAAGGTATGCACAGCTGACATAGTTAGTGGATTTTGAACCATCTGTGAAAACAGAGGTGAAATTTTTATAATATTGTTTGTGATCTTCAAAAATTTGTTGATAAATGATATTGCTAGTTGAACTTTTGGCAAATGACTTAAAGGGGTTTATTATAGTAAAATTAGGGGTGTACCAAGGATGAATTCCAATAGTTGTAGGTATTGTATCTATATTGTTTACGTTAAGATCTCTTAAAATTTCATTTATCCTTCCCTGGAACGGCAGAACACAAGATGGTCTAGCATTGTATAATCTCTTGAGGTAATAATTGAGCGTATGTTGATGGATGGGATGGTTGATATAAGATGACGTTCTGAAGTAGTACTGAAGAGATAACATCTGTCGACGTAATTCAAGAGGAGCGTCACAGCAGTGAACGTAGAGACTTTCTACAGGAGATGTTCTAAAAGCTCCGGAACACAATCGAAGAGCGGAATGGTGAATGGTATTCAGCTTTTGAAGGACAGAAACGCGTTCTGACCCATACGTTGATTAGCAACATTAATATACATTGACATAGTACGTAGTAGAATAGGAAGCAGAGGTTTTGACAGCAACAGTGCTAAATTTGTTGGTAATAATAAATGTTTTTTAAAATTAAGGAAATTTATGACAAACCGCATAGTTTTGTATGAAAAAGAAACGCATATAATAACGACAACCACACGAATATGAAGATAACTATATAAAATGATAGGTTTTTATTTAACCATGAGAGAAATTGAAATTTGTACATTTTGTTGTTAAAATATTGTTGATACACATTTTATTGTAACGTAAACACTAATTAAGAATTAAATTTAAAATAAGTTCTCATATAAATGCTATAATTTGCATCACATAGAAATGAAAGTTAATCACTTTATATCTCAATTTCCAGGTCAGATCGAATTGATACTACGCAGACGATGTTTAATAAATAATATAAAATAAGAAATGGATAATTCAGATATTTAAAGTAATGACGTCATAATGATTGAAAATATTATTTTCCCCTATTTATTATGTGATAAATTGAAAAGTTTAATCTCCTGCTTTTAACCGAGGAAAACAGAGTTTAACACAATTACTTGGGATTACGTCACATTGCTAGAAATATTGCTTCTTTCACTTAGTTATGATGCGATAAATTAAAAAATTAATCGTTTGCGTTTAACCGGGGAAAATTATGCTTTGAATAATGGCATAAAATGCTGGAAAAGGGGGGGCAGGAAGGCATTTCAAAAGTTACAAATTTACAAAAACCTTCCCAGGGATGTACCTAATAATTTCCCAAATTTCCACGGCGATTGGATGCATGGTTTTTGAGTCTATCGAGTACATACAGACAGACACAAATTCATTTTTATATATATAGATTACTATCATTGTAACAAAAGAATACATTTGCACTGTTGAAGTACCGTCTGAAACAATGAAATCGAACAAGAAAGAACACATTTCAACCATCATCACTGTTGTATTAACAATACTCATTTTATGGAAATATTACAATTCTGCTAATTTTACAGTTTGATTCACTTACAACTTGAAGAAGAAATGGCGACATTAAAAAATGTTTTAATCTTTACCGGTGTCGTTGGCGGTGGATATTTAGCATACAGATTTCTAAAACATTACTGGCCAAAAAGAGTAAGTACTTAAAGGCTTTTTCACAAAGTTATAAATTTATTAGTAGATAGCCATCATACGTAACAGAGTAGACATTTGCTAGCTGGCCTTTGAGGCGACACTTATACAGCAGGAAGATGTCTCAACGGTCTACAATTAACTATGATTTTACATTTGTCTTACAAAATTCAATGTATCCGAATCGTCTGCATTAGTGCTGTTAACTAATTTTTTTGGCTGATTATTTGTAACGTAACCCAGGTAGACCCTATTGCTGTTAAATCTAAAATTCATTTTCTAAATTAACATAGTTATACCTCCCATAAAGCATGTATATATATATATATATATATATATATATATATATATATATATATATATATATATATATATATATATATATATATAATGAAAAAGGATGTTTTGATCCCAGTCTTCACCGTCTGACAGGGAAGAACATTAATTTAATGTAGGGCATTTTGTAACCGAAATCAGAACTCCATTAGAATTCTAAAACCCGTTCCACCTCCTGCAACGCTGTTTTATCTCTTAGTGGTGGTTTCGTTTTCCAACGTTTTTTCGATTACTAGCATTTTAAAGAGCTTTGTGTCCATATATTTCATAAACAAACATGAAACTGAAATAAATCGAAACTTATTTTATAGACGTGTTTATTGATTTTTCTCTTTTTTGCAGGAACCGTCTAATAATGAAATTATTACCGTTAAAGAAGTAAGTGGCTTTTACGTTTAAATTGTTACATTAGACAAACTAAAATTACACAGACTAAAAAAAAGTCGAAAATATAAAAAACGTATGCATCGCTCCATACTGTACTGCCAGTAATTAGAGTCGAACGACGGACGACTAATTAGGGTGCTGTTCTTTGGTACTGGATTCATGGGTTCGAATCCCGCTGAGGCATGGATGTTAGTAGTCGATCGAAATTGGATTTAATTAGTAGGTTCCGGTCTCATTATTTCCTCTTTTTGAAAAACAGTAGACCAAACAGCACCACTTTAGACCATTAATTATAAGGAATTTAAAAATGTGAAGCATTTTATAAATTGAAAATTTTCATGTACTGCGCTTCACTGATTTTTATGTTTAATGAAAATAAAGAACTCTAAATATAATGTGATAAGGAAACACATAATTTCTTTCTGTGCTTGTCTTATATATTAAAATCTGACTGTGACTACCCAAATGAAACTCGCAAACTCGCAAGATTTTGCGGACTGGCTTTTGCATCTTGGAAATGGTATTTTAAGTAATAATTGTCAATTCGGAGAAGACGTCATAGAAATTCCCGAAGAATGTGTTGTGAGGGAGTCCATTGTTGACGAAGTTTTTGAATTGTCTTTAAATGGTGCGGAAAACATATCAGAAAAAGCTATTTTGTGTCCAAAGAACGAAGATTCCTTGAAAATAAATGAACAAGTTTTGAAAAAACTTCCTGGTCAGAATAAGGCGTATTTCAGTGCAGACAGAATAATCTGCGAAGATCAAGAAAACGAGGAAAATTTTCAAATGGATTTTATTAACTCACTTACTCCATCTGGAATGCCACCACATGTACTTAACCTGAAAGTAGGAGCTGTCATTATGCTACTCAGAAATTTGAACCCATCGGCAGGACTTTGTAACGGAACGCGTTTAATAATTCGATTGCTTATGCCTAACGTCATAGATGCTGAAATTTTAACTGGACATACAAAGGGCTCGCGTGTGTTTATTCCAAGGATAACGCTTTCTCCATCAGATAGTAATTTACCTTTTCAACTTCAGAGGCGGCAATTTCCGGTCCGGCTTGGTTTTGCTATGACGATAAATAAATCTCAGGGACAGACTCTTCGAAAAGTTGGGATATATTTACCTCAGCCTGTATTTTCTCACGGTATGCTATATGTTGCTTTTTCAAGAGCAACATCATGGCGCTGCGTGCGGGTATTAGTAAATGATACGAAGAAACAGGGAAAATTAAAAAATAGCTCAAGTAGGGTTTTTACTAAAAATGTTGTTTTTCGTGAGGTTTTTACGATAATATTTTATGTATGTAGTCTATTTTGCTAAATGTTCAGTTCGAATAAATGGTAATTACGTTATTTAATTACATCACGATTGGGAGTCGACTAAAACACCATGCATTTATCGATTAACACTGTAAAAGACATGCCATTTGCACTGAATTTGAATGTAAATACAGGCAAAAGTTAAAAGATCATACTTGTCATATTAACAAAAGAAATTGAATGCTTCTATTTATATAAAGAAGTAATTCTGATAATTTAAAAAAATCTGGTTTTATTTAATTTTTAAAGAGTTAAATGTATTCTTTTTAAATGGGTGTTGCATACTTTCATTTCTTTAAAAGAATTTTTTAAATTTTCTGTTTTTTTAGGGGTGCTTTATTTTTCCCTAACCAAAATGTCCTTTGCTGTACAAATTAATAGATGAAAGGGGATGCAAAATGATTGCATCCCCTTTTTGATGTTAATTTGTAATATTTGCCAATTTTTTTTTCCATAAATGCCCATACTGTTTGGATTATCTGTAAAATATACTTTGGAACAGTGTTGTATAATTAACCTTTAAGTTCATTATAATATTAGCTGCAGTGATATTATAAAACTTTTATGGAAAACAATATGCTTATTTTGTGTTTTTGCTTGAAGTTATGTTATTCTAAACATTATTCATGTTTTATTTATATGTTATAGGATGTTGATGATCCTCCCAACATTGTACACCTTTTACATAATCGACAATTAGGGATGACAAGAAAGAAATTTTCTACAGGGCTTAAGCAGTTTGCAGAGTTAAAAGCTTCTACATCACAGCTGAAGGAAACTGTAAGTTCTTTTTATATTCGGTAAATAATTATGTTAAAATATTTACTCCTTTTTGGTCGGTATTGCATCTTATATGTTTGATATATTCATGTCTGCATGGTGGGCATTACATATGGAACAAAGAGGAAAATTCCATTGTTGAAAGTAGATCCAATGATACTGACATATTTAATTGCATTTTGCAACTGTTTCCTGTATTAAAATATGAGTATTTATAAGATGCGTATGAAAGAGGTATGATGTGAAACTTTGCTCTGGGCCATGTTTATGGATTTTTCACAAGGTGATTGATTGATATCCATAAGAAGTTATGCTTTAAAAAAAAAAAAAAAAATATTCAGTTTATTTTTTATATTTATAACTCAAATTTTTCTTGATTAAAATAGCAAGCAAATAACTATTAAATTATTTCAACGTGATTTTTACAGTCCCACAGTAAGAAATACTGTAAAGATGTTCTCATAGTAAAGTTATAAAATCCTTTTCCTAAACATTTTATGTATATTTAATAAATGTTTTCATATGGATATTTATATTTATTGCAAAGCAAGATATTTGATAAACATGGTATCAGAAAGTATCTTTTACTTCGTACTTGGGTTCATTGTAAGGAAATCTGGAAATCAATGAACAGAATAACAGATGTAAGAACTCCTGAATGTCAAGGGAGAAAAAACTTACTGACAGAAATATTTTTCATTTTCTAATTCAGAATAGACCATTTTATCAATTAAAAAATGCTCTTAATGGCTTGGGAATTAAAAAAAAAATCTGACAGAGAAGAGGTTAAACAAATAATATTTCCCTTATAATGATTGTTAATTTTCTGTGTTTATCATGAGTACTGTAATTTGATGTAAGTGAAGTTTCAGGCTTTGAGATATCAACAGTGTTGTTACTGTATTAATGTAATAAAGATCAAAATAAACTTGACAGCTATTTACCCTCTATAAATTAACAGCTTTTAATTTGCATTTATGTTTGAGGTATCATCCTATAGACAAGACATATTAACCAATTGTTGTTTGTCATGAAATAAGCAGTGATGCAACTATGTGTTATTGGCTTATAGGGTTTTTCTTTATTGTGCATAATATTTTAACAAATTATGAGGATATCACCTTCTGCTATAACATGTATAAGACTTGACTGAACATGTGGGAGACCCCTAACAAATAGGCGATAATGCACCTAGTTTGGCAACATCATCCACTTGCTGCTCTCCTCGCTGTGTTTTAAGTGCATGCTCTTGTCACACTACTCTTCCATTGCATATGAAATGTGCCTCTTTCTCTTTGATGTCAACAATTTAAATTCATTGGTTCTTGACCAACAGCCAGTTAAAAATCGCCAAATAGAGGAGGAGGCACCTGGTTTTTTCGGTAGTACCCATGTATATTAGCTCATTCATGGTCTTTGTTATAATTGCGTGATCATAACATAATTTTATTTACAAGTAAACACTTCAGAAACGTATTCCTGATCGAACGATCATACAACCGAAAAAACGTCAATCATTTTATTCCACGCTCACTGCGCCATCTGCCGTTCGTCAGGGAAAGCACCTCAGTACCCCCTTCCCAGTGATAACGATGAGATTCTAAATAAAACTGAAATGAAAACATTAAAAAAAAATTATTAGTGGACGTAGTCTTTTAGGTGCTCTGGGAAACGAACAGTTCGTCCAGCACGAGTGCTACGTCGGTGAATCACACTAGAGGGGTTATCGTAGGTTGTAGGCACAGGTTCGTAAGGTTCACAGTTCACGAAGTATGCTGGTTTTAATCGGTCCAGTGAAATTGTAACAGTCTTTCCACGTATTTGAAGTTTAAAAAACTTGTCTGCTCTGTCCACAACAGGAAAAGGTCCATCGTATGGTGGTTGCAGGCTTTTTCGCAATCCATCCTTTCGGACAAACACATGGGTGCAAGTCTTAAAATCTTGCGAAACAAAAGTTTTTACAGCATGATGCGACTTAGTTGGCGTAGGCTGAAATTCTGCGAAAACTTCTCGTAGGCGTTGGATGATTTGTTCAGGGTTTTTTATTGAATTTTCGTGACCGAAAAAGTCTCCTGGCAGTTTTAAAGTTGTGCCAAAAACCATTTCAGCTGGAGAAGTCTGGAGATCGGTTTTTAAGGCAGCTCTGAATCCGAGAAGTATCAGAGGAAGAACTTCGGTCCAATGTTCAGTTCGCTTTGCTTTTAGCGCGCTTTTTAAAGGTCGATGCCAGTTCTCAATTATGCCATTGCTTTGCGGGTGATAAGGTGACGATCTGAATTTTTCTGCTCCCAAAAGTGTAGCTAATTGTCGGAACAACTCGGCTTCGAATTGTCTGCC
>CM063507.1:101959249-101962557 GCA_032207245.1 Pardosa pseudoannulata | reverse complement strand
AGTAAAATGTCCAATCCCCTATATAATAATAGCCTAAGTTATCTGTCCTCCAATTTATGAAGCGGTTGGACATGGAATCGATAGAGCCATCCATTCAAAGAGAATAAAGTTTATCTTCTCCTAAACTATCTATCCAATTCTAAAATAAATTTGTATAAATATGCTTCAAATCACAGCAAAAAATACTGTCGTCTTTAAAACGTTCGAAATCCAACCCTTTCCCCATTTTCGAGAGTTTAATGCTATTATTTCAAGCCCTATTTTCCCCGGTTAAGAGCAGGCGATTAAATTTATCCATTTATCACTTAATAAATAGGTAAAAATAACAATTTTCCTAGCATTGTGATGCCATTCCTTTAAACATCTCATTTAATCATTTCATATTTTAAACTATTTAAATATCGTCTACACTTTTTTAGTATCTTTTATCACTGAACTTAGATATTATGTAAATGATTTTCTTTTATATTTGGCTTAAATAATAGATTAGGTACGTGTGTGATAATTTTAAATTGAATCCTCGATTTTTTTTTTTGTTGCAATGAAAATTTTATCACTGGTATTAACAATAAAGGGTGCTACCATATTACAGTCGACATATGTCACTAGTGACTTCTGCGTCATAATGATGTCATAGAGGGAAATTTGGGGTACCGAATTCCCCTCTCTGGCGATTTCTGACGTCATTATGACGTAGAAGTCACCAGTGACATATGTCGACTGTAATATGGTAGCAGTCAAATTCTTTTCATATAAGTCTAGGAGTCACGGACTATTAAATATCTAACTTTTAATTTATATATTTGGAAATTTAGAAGTTTGTTCTTTTGTGTGTTTGCTTATTATACATAACCACACGGTTTGACTAAATGAATTCAATGGGATTCTAAACTGCATTACAGGACGGGAGACTCTAGAGGAGTATGACGATAAATAGATTATTGAGAGTGAACCAGATAATTCTCAGTCAAAAAACAAGCCATTTTTTACATGTCTCATTGGGTACCAAACAGTTCTGGAATATTAAAAATTTTACTAATCCCGTCTTATGATGGGCTTTATGCTAGTATATAATAATAGCCAAAGTTATCTGTCCGCCTGTCCTTGAATTTATGAAGCGGTTGGATCTGGAAAGGATAGGGGCATCCCTATAGGATTTTTGAGGAGTTAGGGTTAGCAAAATCCAAAGCAAATCTTTAAAACGTTCAAAATCCACCCCTTCTCCCCTTTTCGAGCGTTTAATGCCACTATTTCAAGCTCTATTTGCTAGAGCAGGCTATTAAGTTTATCATATAATAAATAGGTAATAATACATCCTTTCTAGCATTATGACGTCATTTCTTTAACCATGTTATTTAATCCTTTCTTATTTTAAATTACTTCAATATCTTCAGCATTATTTTCGTACGTTTTATCACTGAACTTAGGTATTAAGTAAATAATTTTCTTTCATATGTGGCATAAATAATAGATTAGGTACATATGTGATAATTTTAAATTGAATCTTCTATTATTTTTGTTACGATAAAAATTTTATCACCGGTATTAACAACAAATTCTTTTCATAAAAGTCTAGGAGTCTATTTCATAGACTAATAAAATATATTGCGTTTAACCCTCCGAGTGGAACACACCGATTAAGAAAAGTCTAAAAAATATACGCTATAGGTTTATTGTGTCAATGGCCAAAGCGTTCTATGATTTTTTACCTCACCCCTTGTCGACTAGAATGGAATACGGGAAACCCACCCTCATTATAGTCACTTTAATTCCGGTTATAAATAGATATATAAATAGATATTATAGATTGTTAATTTTTAATACACATAAAGATCGTCAAGTCTCGAAGATCATCCCATAAGAAATAATGTATTCTAAAAGTAAAAATAAAAATATTCTTTAAGAGAATTATTTAAAATCATTTTCGAAAGTTATCCAAGATACTTAAGTGGTGCAATTCGAGATACATCTGTTACCGCAAACGAAATACTTCGAAATAGAGGTTTACAAAGCCATGAAAAGCTATCAGCGTCTTTGTGCCTCAGGGATTAGGGGTGCATCCCTCAATAAATGTCAGTCAAAGAGGGATGCAATTTTTAAACAATCGACCTGACCCTCCAACCTCAAACACTGGCAGAAATGTACATTACATCCATTTTCGGAACGTTTTTGGACGTCGAAAATTGTAGTAGACAACCATTTTGAAGATATAATCGGTTTGGCGGAATTGTACGTTCGAACCGCTTAGAGGGTTAAGTTATATATCTTTGAAAGTTAATAAGTTTGTTCGTTTGTGTGTTGGTTTTTTATACATGACCACACGGTTTAACTAAATGAAGTCAAGGTGAATCTAAACTGCATTCACAGTATCGGGAGACTTTAGAGGAATGTGAAGATACACAAATTTTTGAGCATGTACTAGAGAATTCTCAGTCAAAAACCAAACAATTTTTTTACCTACCTTATAGGGTACTTTAAATTCTGAAAAATTGAAAATATTACTTACCCTGTCATAAGCTGGGCTACATGTAAGTTTAAAAGAGCATACAAAGTTTTATACACAATTACAGCCGGAATAGCCCCAATTTTGCTATATGTGAAAATTCTCCCTACTTGGCGCACAAACTATAAGTATTAAAATACTTATAGTTTGAGTATACAAACTTTGAGTACTTAGAGTATACAAAACATTTATACACAATTGCAGTCTGAATAGCCCTTAATTTGGCATATGTGATACAACTCATTACTTGGTGATAATAAATATTAGTAAAAAGTCAAATCCCGCTTTCAGTCTGAACAGCAGTGAAGACAAAAATAAGATGTTTAGCCTATCATGAAGAGTCGAAAAGATTGAATTTTTTCAAATTCCAAATTCAAGATACTTTTATTCTGAGAGCAAACATTTTCAATTGCAGTCTGAATAGCCCAAATTTGGCATATGTGAAAAAACTCATTACTTGGCGAAAATAAATATAAGTAAAGAGTCAAATTCCGCGGGCAGTCTAAACTGCAATGAAGCCAAATTAAGATGTTTAGCTTAACAGGAAGAGTCGAAAAGATTGAATTTTTTGAAATTCCAAATTCAAGATACTTTTATTCTCCCCGCAGAGCAAACATTTCAATTGCAGTCTGAATAGCCCCAAATTTGGCATGTGTGAAAAAACTCATTACCTGGCGAAAATAAATATAAGTAAAGAGTCAAATTCCGCGGGCAGTCTAAACTGCAATGAAGCCAAATTAAGATGTTTAGCTTAACAGGAAGAGTCGAAAAGATTGAATTTTTTGAAATTCCAAATTCAAGATAC
>CM063507.1:101939249-101954249 GCA_032207245.1 Pardosa pseudoannulata | reverse complement strand
GGTTAGGGTGCTGGCCTTCGGTACCGGAGTTCGTGGCTTCGAGTACCCTGGCATGGATGTCCGTAGCCGCTCGGAATCGTCTTTAATCTGTAAGTCCCGGTCTCATCAGCCCTCGTGTTGCAAAAAGTAGACTGTAGCGCTCCAAACCAAAACAAACCGAGGAATCGGTGTAATTTGAGTAGATCTTATAGTATTTAAAATTCTGCGAGATGCAAAGAGACTTCCTGTTTTAAAAGTTTTATGTGTTTAAATGTTTTTAAAATTTTAAAAAATGCAAAGTGACTTCCCATATCAACAGTTTCATGAATTTAAATATTTTAAAAATTCTGCGAGATGCAAAGTTATTCAGTATTTTAAAAGTGTTATGTGTTTAAATGTTTTTAAAATTTTGAAAAATACAATGTGACTTCCCATATCAACAGTTTTACAAGTTTAAATACTTTAAAAATTCTGCGAGATGCAAAGTGACTTCCTATTTTAACAGTTTTACATGTTTAAATGTTTTTAAAATTTTGAAAAATACAAATTTTTTTCCCATATCAACAGTTTTATAAGTTTAAATATTTTAAAAATTCTGCGACATGCAAAGTGACTTCCTATTTTAAAAGTTTCATGTGTTTAAATGTTTTTAAAATTTTGAAAAATACAAAGTGACTTCCCATATCAACAGTTTTATGAATTTAAATATTTTAAAAATTCTGCGAGATGCAAAGTTATTCAGTATTTTAAAAGTGTTATGTGTTTAAATGTTTTTAAAATTTTGAAAAATACAATGTGACTTCCCATATCAACTGTTTTATAAGTTTAAATATTTTAAAAATTCTGCGAGGTGCAAAGTGATTTCCTATTTTAACAGTTTTACATGTTTAAATGTTTTTAAAATTTTGAAAAATACAAAGTGTTTTCCCATATCAAAAGTTTTTAGAATACTTTACAATTTTGAAAAATTAAAAACTTTTCTGATCTCGTCATATGATGAACTAAATGCTAGATTTTAAATAATGTTACTAGATTTAAAAAATCTATTTTTAATATTTCAAGTAATATATTTTTTAAAATTAAAAAAATTATGATAAAGGAAAAATAAATTAAGTTCACTTAACAGCCAGATAATTTTTGAAATATGTGTATAAGAGAGCAGTTTTTTATTGCATTATATTGATATATCTTTACACAAAAACGTTAAAGGTATCATAATATATATAAACTGAAAAAAAAAGCAATTAAAAACTTGAAAAATTAATTAAAGATATTTATCTGGGTAAAAATAAAATGTATTACTAATTTTTGAAATATGTGTATAAGAGAGCTGTTTTTTATTGCATTATATTGATATATCTGTACATAAAAAACTTTAAATTTGTCTCATATATATAAACTGAAAAAAAAAACAATTAAAAACTTGAAATAATAATTAAAGACACTTATCTGTGTAAAAATAAAATGCATTACTAATTTTTGAAATATGTGTATAAGAGAGCAGTTTTTTATGGCATTATATTGATATATCTGTACACAAAAAACTTTAAAGGTATCATAATATATATAAACTGAGAAAAAAACAATTAGAAACTTGAAAAATTAATTAAAGATATTTATCTGGGTAAAAATAAAATGTATTACTAATTTTTGAAATATGTGTATAAGAAAGCTGTTTTTTATTACATTATATTGATATATCTGTACATAAAAACTTTAAAGGTGTCTCATATATATAAACTGAAAAAAAAAAACAATTAAAAACTTGAAATATTAATTAAAGACACTTATCTGTGTAAAAATAAAATGCATTACTAATTTTTGAAATATGTGTATAAAAGAGCAGTTATTTATTGCATTATATTGATATATCTGTACACAAAAACTTTAAAGGTATCATAATATATATAAAACTGAAAAAAAAACCAATTAAAAACTTGAAAAATTAATTAAAGATATTTATCTGCGTAAAAATAAAATGTATTACTAATTTTGAAATATGTGTATAAGAGAGCTGTTTTTTATTGCATTATATTGATATATCTGTACACAAAAACTTTAAAGGTATGTGATATATATAAACTGAAAAAAAAAACAATTAAAAACTTGAAAAGTCAATTAAAAACATTTATCTGTGTAAAAATAAAATGTATTACTAATTTTTGAAATATGTGTATAAGAGAGCTGTTTTGTATTGCATTATATTGATATATCTGTGCATAAAAATTTTAAAGGTGTCTTATATATATAAACTGAAAAAAAATTAAAAACTTGAAAAATTAATTAAAGACATTTATCTGGGTAAAAATAAAATGTATTACTAATTTTTGAAATATGTGTATAAGAGAGCTGTTTTTTATTGCATTATTTTGATATATCTGTACACAAAAACTTTAAAGGTATCATAATATATATAAACTGAAAAAAAAAACAATTAAAAACTTGAAAAATTAATTAAAGACATTTATCTGGGAAAAAAATGTATTACTAATTTTTGAAATATGTGTATAAGAGAGCAGATTTTTATTACATTATACTGATGTATCTGTACACAAAAACTTTAAAGGTATCATATATAAACTGAAAAAAAAAACAATTAAAAACTTGAAAAATTAATTAAAGACATTTATCTGGGTAAAAATAAAATGTATTACTAATTTTTGAAATATGTGTATAAGAGAGTTGTTTTTTATTGCATTATATTGATATATCTGTACATAAAAACTTTAAAGGTGTCTTATATATATAAACTGAAAAAAAAACAATTAAAAACTTGAAAAATTAATTAAAGACATTTATCTGGGTAAAAATAAAATGTATTACTAATTTTTGAAATATGTGTATAAGAGAGCAGATTTTTATTACATTATACTGATATATCTGTACACAAAAACTTTAAAGGTATGTGATATATATAAACTAAAAAAAACAATTAAAAACTTGAAAAATTAATCAAAGACATTTATCTGGGTAAAAATAAAATGTATTACTAATTTTTGAAATATGTGTATAAGAGAGCTGTTTTTTATTGCGTTATATTGATATATCTGTACATAAAACTTTAAAGGTGTCTTATATATATAAACTGAAAGAAAACAAATAAAAACTTGAAATATTAATTAAAGACACTTATCTGTGTAAAAATAAAATGTATTACTAATTTTTGAAATATGCGTATAAGATAGCAGTTTTTTATTACATTATATTGATATATCTGTACACAAAAACTTTAAAGGTATCATAATATATATAAACTGAAAAAAAATAATTAAAAACTTGAAAAATTATAGATATATATCTGGGTAAAAATAAAATATATTACTTATTTTTGAAATATGTGTATAAGAGAGCAGTTTTTTATTGCATTATATTGATATATCTGTACACAAAAACTTTCAAGGTATCTTATATATAAACTGAAAAAAAAAAACAATTAAAAACTTGAAAAATCATTAAAGTCATTTATCTAGGTAAAAATAAAATGTATTACTAATTTTTGAAATATGTGTATAAGAGAGCTATTTTTTATTGCATTATATTGATATATCTGTACATAAAAACTTTAAAGGTGTCTTATATATATAAACTGAAAAAAAAACTAAAATTTGAAATATTAATTAAAGACACTTATCTGTGTGAAAATAAAATGTATTACTAATTTAACTCAATTAAGGTTCATAAATTTTAAATGATAATTAGCGTTTGATGATATCTTTTAAGTTACATATGTTTGCGTTTAAGTTATATATCTTTGAAAATTAAGAAGTTTGTTCGTTTGTGTGTATGTTTTTAATACATAACCACTCGGTTTGCAATCGATTCGCCCAATTTTGTACATCATTCATATGTACCGCCAAATAATCATTGTTAATATTAAAACCTCTGCTGTCCATCCTATCACGTAATATGAAAGATAAATTAAATTTGGCAACTAACATTTGGTTCGTAAAGATTAAAAAAAATATTGAGAGTGTACTAGATAATTCTCATTGATAAAACAAACAACTTTTTTTTTACATACTTCATAATGCACTTTACAATTCTGGAAAATTAAAAATTTATTTATCCCGTCATATGACGGGCTATATGCTAGTAAGGAAATATTTATAGTAAAATACTAATGTGATATTTTATCGATATATGTTAAACACCCAACACTTTTATTTCTAATGATGGTCTAAATACTATATTTTAAATAATGGACTAGATTTAAAAAATCTATTTTTAATATTTCAAATAATATATTGTAAGAAATAAAATAAGAAAAAAGTTATGATAAATGAAAAAAAGATGAAGTTCACTTAACCGCTAGATAATTTTTGAAATATGTGTATAAGGGAACAGTTTTTTATTACATTATATTGATATATCTGTACACAAAAACTTTAAAGGTATCTTATATATATAAACTGAAAAAAAAACAATTAAAAACTTGAAAAAATAATTAAAGACATTGATCTGGGTAAAAATAAAATGTATTACTAATATTAAATAAAATGTATTAACTAATAAAATATAATAAATTTACTAATAAAATAAAATGTATTACTAATAATGTATTACGCTATTAAAATTCATAGAATATAAATGATAATTATCGTTTGATGATAGCGTTTAAGTTACAAATCTTTGCGTTTAAGTTATATATCTTTGAAAATTAAGAAGTTTTTTTCTTTGTGTATATGTTTTTTATACAGGCGACTAGAATCTGCTCACGGACAAAACGCATTAGAACTCTGATTGGTCAGGGGAAGTTTAACTTTTCTGATTGATTACGATGACTGTGTTGTGAAAACGTTCATTCCAAATTAAAAAAAACATGATCTATAATTATACATGGAAGTGCCGTCACCTTCCAAAAAACTGGTTAATAGTTATTTGTGAACTGAATATATCTACCCTGTATATATAGATTTCTCTGTAAACAAGTACCAAATATTTTTTGACATTATACAGAAACTTAAAAGTGTATACTGAAGCAACTTTTTTTTTTCATTTTATAGCATTAACAGGGTTTTAGGAGATACCTTTTATAAAAGTGTTGCATTATGATGGCTTAAATTCTTGAAAATTTTCCAATAAATGATAGGGTTGAACTAGAATAACTAATAATATAATATAAATTATAATACACTAAATTATTGGTAGGTATTTTACAAATTAATAAATAAATACCACTAACATTATATAAATAATGAACAATGTAGTCTAGAAAATAATAATTTAAAATAAATTTAAATCTTAATAAAATTAAAAAACTTCTTTTCAACATTCGTAGCAAGTTAAACCGCGGGATGATAAGTATTTCATTTTTAAAGTGAAATGTCCGTACAAAATTTCAGTTACTATTAATATTCTAAAACATTTTTTGAAAAAAACTTTACTATTTTTATTGAAACACTATTCTGTGTTATATTGATTCCACTGCTGGATGAGACAGAAATATTTCTTGGTTCTGGCGCTAGACAAGTGTATTTTTTAAAAAGGAGTTGGTGTTTATACTAGCCATCAGATCTCCAGTGCGTTTTGTCCGGTTGGCGTTTCTAGTCGCCTGTTTTTTCATGCATAACTACATGGTTTACAATCGATTCGCTCAATTTTGAACATCATTCATGTATACTGCCAAATAATCACTATCAATATTAAAACCTCTGCTGTCCATCCTATCACGTAATATGACAAGATAAATTAAAGTTGGCAACTAACACGAGGTCAGTAAAGCTTAACAAAAAATATTAAGAGTGTACCAGATAATTTTCATTGATATAACAAACAATTTTTTTACATATTTCATAAGGTACTTTACAATTCTGGAAAATTAAAAATTATACTTATCCGTCTTATGACGGGCTATATGCAAGTAAGGAAATATTTATAGTAAAATATTAATGTGATATTTTATCGATATATGTTACACACCCAAGACTTTTATTTCTTATTGCATAACCCATCATAATAACTGGCCCTTTTCTTATAGAAGTTTCTCACGCAATTTCTCTAAATCAGCATGCTAGTATATACTATATGCTAGTTGCTGTGGTGTAGTACATTGCTGTTGTTATTTCAAAGTCATTTATAACCCAAAGTTGCTTTATATAGTCTTTAATTATAGTATAATACCACTGATCTATATTACAATGTTCAAATATAGAACAAATAACAAGGAAATATGCAAAACAAATATATATATATATATATATATATATATATATATATATATATATAATTAAAAAGTAAAAGAAGTACTCCACGTGCTACGTCTAAAAAAAAGCCAATGTCCAAGAGAACTTTTAGAGAAAAAGTATGGCAAGAATACTTTTTAATGCACGCATACAAACACACACCATGGCACCATGATGGCACGGAAATGTTAAATACGGAATGGATGTGGACGGAAAGATGTATGTAGGGAATGGATTATAAATCCGATAAAATGTATGATTCTGAATAAGATAATTCTATACAACACTGTTTGGTAGCATTTTATGTAACATATAATAATATTTAACTTACATTTACAATGATGCATAACATTCTTAAAAAATATGAATACTAGTGTGAGAGTGCAGCTATGTTTGACATAAGGTTTGCGAAACTGATTTGCTCGTCGCACTCACACGTTGTGGGTTGAATGCCCAAGTTTTTTTTTCTTGACTCCAGGAAGCGTGTGGTGTGGCCAGTGAAAATAATTGCACTTAAACTTCACCAAGTTTTGGAGAATTGTGATTGGTCTCCAGGAGGCGATTCAGGAACATCCTTGGAGTCCCGGTCCTTCTGGGCAGAGCCGGGAAAGGATGCATTGTAAAAAAGGACAACGGAACAAAGAACACATCAGCACAGGATAATGGAAAAAGTATAGGATTGCCTAAGTAGAAAGAAGGAAGGAAAAGCATGCAGCGTTATCTTGGACATTGGCAATTTTGTTTTGAGGCGTAGCACGTGGAGTGCTTCTTTTACTTTTTAACTTTTTATATTATTTTTTTGCATATTTCCTTATCATTTGTTCTAATTTTGAACATTGTAATATAGATCAGTGCTATTATACTATAACTAGCATATAGCCCATCATATAACGGGTTTAATAAACTTCTTAATATTCCAGAACTGTTAAGTACCCAATGAGGCAGGTAAAAAATGGTTTGTTTTTTGGCTGAGAACTATCTGGTTCACTCTCAATAATTTATTTATCGTCATACTTCTCTAGAGTCTCCCGATCCTGTAATGCAGTTTAGAATCACATTGAATTCATTTAGTCAAACTGTGTGGTTATGTATAATAAACAAACACACAAAAGAACAAACTTCTTAATTTCCAAATATATATAAACTAAAAGTTAGATATTTATTAGTCCGTGAAATAGACTCTTAGACTTTTATGAAATGAATTTGTTGTTAATACCTATGATAAATGGTTCATTGCAACAAAAAATAATAGATGATTAAATTTAAAACTATCACGTATGTACCTAATCTATTATTTAAGCCAAATAGAAAAGAAAATCATTTAAATAATATTTAAGTTCAGTGATAAAAGATATTAAAATAGTGTAAACGATATTTAAATAGTTTAAAATATGAAATGATTAAATGAGATATTTAAAGGAATGACGTCACAATGCTAGAAAAGATTGTTATTTTTACCTCTTTATTAAGTGATAAATGGATAAATTTAATCGCCTGCTCTTAACCGGGGAAAATAGGGCTTGAAATAATGGCATTAAACTCTCGAAAAGGAGGGAAGGGGTGGATTTCGAACGTTTTAAAGACGACAGTATTTTTTTGTGACATGAAGCATATTTATACTAGTTTATTTTAGAATCAGATAGATAGTTTAGGAGAAAATAAACTTTATTCGCTTTGAATGGATGCCTCTATCCATTCCAGGTCCAACCGCTTCATAAATTGGAGGACAGACGTACAGATAACTTAGGCTATTATTACATAGGGGATTAAAGACGATATAAAGTAACTTTGGATTATAAATGTCTTTGAAATAACAACAGTAATGTACTACACCACAGCATTTTCAATTATTTTCACTGGCCACACCACACGCTTCCTGGAGTAGCAAAAAAACTTTGTATTCAACCCACAAACGTGTGAGTGCAGCGAGAAAATCTGTTTCGCAAACCTTATGTCAAACATAGCTGCACTCTCACACTAGTATTCATATTTTTTAAGAATGTTATGCCTCATTGTAAATGTAAGTCAAATATTATTATATGTTACATAAAATGCTACCAAACAGTATTGCATAGGATTATCTTATTCAGAATCAAACATTTTATCGGATTTATAATCCATTCCCTACATACATCTTTCCGTCCCCATCCATTCTGTATTTAATATTTCCGTGCCATCATGGTGCCATGGTGTATGTTTGTATGCTTGTTAAAAAGTATTCTTGACATACTTTTTCTCTAAAAGATTTCTTGGACATTGGCTTTTTTTTTAGGCGTAGCACGTGGAGTGCTTCTTTTTACTTTTTAATTATATATATATATATATATATATATATATATATATATATATATATATATATATATTACATATTTCCTTGTCATTTGTTCTATATTTGAACATTGTAATATAGATAATTGGAATTATACTATAATTAAATACAATATAAAGCAACTTTGGGTTATAAATGTCTTTGGAATAACAAGAGCAATGTACTACGCCACAGCAACTAGCATATAGTATATACTAGCATGCTGATTTAGAGAAATTGCGTGAGAAACTTCTATAAGAAAAGGGCCATTTATTATGATGGGTTATGCAATTAGAAATAAAAGTGTTGGGTGTTTAACATATATCGATAAAATATCACATTAGTATTTTACTATAAATATTTCATCACTAGCATATAGCCCGTCATATGACGGGATAAGTATCATTTTTTAATTTTCCAGAATTGTAAAGTACCTTATGAAGTATAAAAAAAAATTGTTTGTTTTTTCAATAAGAATTATCTGGTACACTCTCAATATTTTTTTAATCTTTACGGACCACATATTAGTTGCCAACTTTAATTTATCTCCTAACATTACGTGATAAGATTGACAGAAGAGCTTTTAATGTTGACAGTGATTATTTGGCGGAATATATGAATGATGTCCAAAATTGAGCGAATCGATTGCAAACCGTGTGGTTATGTATAAAACAACAAACACACAAACGAACAAATTTCTTAATTTTCAAAGATGTATAACTTAAACGCAGACATATGTAACTTAAATGCTATCATCAAATGCTAATTATGATTTATGTTCAACGAACCAAAGCAATTAATTGCATTAAATTATTAAAACATTTTATTTTTACCCAGATAAATGTCTTTAATTAATGTTTCAAGTTTTTAATTGTTTTTTTTTCAGTTTATATATATTATGATACCTTAAGTTTTTGTGTACAGATATATCAATATAATGCAACAAAAAAACTGCTCTCTTATACACATATTTAAAAAAATTAGTAATACATTTTATTTTTACCCAGTTAAATGTCTTTAATTTTTCAAGTTTTTAATTGTTTTTTTTAGTTTATATATATTATGATACCTTTAAAGTTTTTGTGTACAGATATATCTATATAATGCAATAAAAAACTGCTCTCTTATACACATATTTCAAAAATTAGTAACACATTTTATTTTTACCCAGATAAATGTCTTTAATTAATTTTTCAAGTTTTTAATTGTTTTTTTTTTTCAGTTTATATATATTATGATACCTTTAAAGTTTTTGTGTACAGATATATCAATATAATGCAATAAAAACTGCTCTCTTATACACATATTTCAAAAATTAGTAATACATTTTATTTTTACCCAGATAGATGTCTTTAATTAATTTTTCAAGTTTTTAATTGGTTTTTTTTTCAGTTTATATATATAAAATACCATTAAAGTTTTTGTGTTCAGATATATCAATATAATGCAACAAAAAACTGCTCTCTTATACACATATTTCAAAAATTAGTAATACATTTTATTTTTACCCAGATAAATGTCTTTAATTAATTTTTTAAGTTTTTAATTGTTTTTTTTCAGTTTATATATATTATGATACCTTTAAAGTTTTTGTGTACAGATATATCAATATAATGCAATAAAAAACTGCTCTCTTATGAACATATTTCAAAAATTAGTAATACATTTTATTTTTACCCAGATAAATGTCTTTAATTAATTTTTGAAGTTTTTAATTGTTTTTTTTCAGTTTATATATATTATGATACCTTTAAAGTTTTTGTGTACAGATATATCAATATAATGCAATAAAAACTGTTCTCTTATACACATATTTCAAAAATTAGTAATACATTTTATTTTTACCCAGATAAATGTCTTTAATTAATTTTTCAAAATTTTAATTGTTTTTTTTTCAGTTTATATATATTATGATACTTTTAAAGTTTTTGTGTACAGATATATCAATATAATGCAATAAAAACTGTTCTCTTATACACATATTTCAAAAATTAGTAATACATTTTATTTTTTTCCCAGATAAATGTCTTTAATTAATTTTTGAAGTTTTTAATTGTTTTTTTTTTTCAGTTTATATATATTATGATACCTTTAAAGTTTTTGTGTACAGATATATCAATATAATGCAATAAAAACTGCTCTCTTATACACATATTTCAAAAATTAGTAATACATTTTATTTTTACCCAGATAAATTTCTTTAATTAATTTTTGAAGTTTTTAATTGTTTTTTTTTCAGTTTATATATATTATGATACCTTTAAAGTTTTTGTGTACAGATATATCAATATAATGCAATAAAAACTGCTCTCTTATACACATATTTCAAAAATTAGTAATACATTTTATTTTTACCCAGATAAATGTCTTTAATTAATTTTTGAAGTTTTTAATTGTTTTTTTTTTACAGTTTATATATATTATGATACCTTTAAAGTTTTGTGTACAGATATATCAATATAATGCAATAAAAACTGCTCTCTTATAAACATATTTCAAAAATTAGTAATACATTTTATTTTTACCCAGATAAATGTCTTTAATTAATTTTTCAAGTTTTTAATTGGTTTTTTTTCAGTTTATATATATAAAACCATTAAAGTTTTTGTGTTCAGATATATCAATATAATGCAACAAAAAACTGCGCTCTTATACACATATTTCAAAAATTAGTAATACATTTATTATGATACCTTTTAAAGTTTTTGTGTACAGATATATCAATATAATGCAATAAAAAACTGCTCTCTTATACACATATTTCAAAAATTAGTAATACATTTTATTTTTACCCAGATAAATGTCTTTAATTAATTTTTGAAGTTTTTAATTGTTTTTTTTTTACAGTTTATATATATTATGATACCTTTAAAGTTTTGTGTACAGATATATCAATATAATGCAATAAAAACTGCTCTCTTATAAACATATTTCAAAAATTAGTAATACATTTTATTTTTACCCAGATAAATGTCTTTAATTAATTTTTCAAGTTTTTAATTGGTTTTTTTTTCAGTTTATATATATAAAACCATTAAAGTTTTTGTGTTCAGATATATCAATATAATGCAACAAAAAACTGCGCTCTTATACACATATTTCAAAAATTAGTAATACATTTTATTTTTACACAGATAAATGTTTTTAATTAATTTTTGAAGTTTTTATTTTTTTTTTCAGTTTATATATATTATGATACCTTTATAGTTTTACTTTAATTTCGCGAAAAAAAAACTTGGGCATTCAACCCACAACGTGTGAGTTCGGCGAGCAAATCAGTTTCGCAAACCTTATGTCAAACACAGCTGCACTCTTACACTAGTATTCATATTTTTTAAGATTGTTATGCCTCATTGTAAATGTAAGTTAAATATTATTATATGTTACATAAAACGCTACCAAACAGTGTTGCATAGAATTATCTTATTCAGAATCATACATTTTAACGGATTTATAATCCATTTCGTATTTAATATTTCCGTGCCATCGTGTATGTTTGTATGCGTGCATCTAAAAGTATTCTTGAAATGTAACAGTCTTTGTTATTCTTTAAACAAGGTTATATTTCAGTTGGAAGCTTTCCACGTCGATGCAGTACAAAGATGACTCACAGCGAAGGCTAAACGGAAAGCTGTAATTTGGCAAATCTGTTCTTGTGAATTATGAATGTTATGATATTCGTATTTAAGCAGAAAAACAGGAGGTTCGGTTAGTTTGTTTAACGAATAAAAGGAAACATTCATGAATAATACGGCGATAAACTAGGTCAAAATAATCTCATAATCTGAAATTTTATCGCTTTTTTTGTCATCATTTATAAAATTGTATTGACTGAGTAATATCTTGCAACAAAAATTATCGATTATTAAATTTAAAATTTATCACATTTGTACCTAATTTATTATTTAAGCGAAATATAAAAGAAAACTATTTACGTCATATCTAAGCTCAGTTATGAAAATAATGCTGACGATATTTAAAAAAATTTAAAATAAGAAATGATTAAATGAGATGGTTAAAGGAATGACGCCATAATGCCATAAAAATGTTATTTTTACATATTTATTAAGTGATAAATTGATATATTGAACCACCTGCTCTTAACCCTTTAAAGGTCACCAAAATAAATTCATGGGAATTTAATGTAATTTGTTTATAAATGTTATCTATAAGCCTTGTATATGTAAAATATATAATTTTTTTACATTCCTTAGAAGGGTTTGCCGTAGAGGATATCACATTAGGGTTTGAGAAGTGGTTTAGTTGAATAACCCCTACCATTATACAACTTGAACATTATGCCTTTTTAAAAGTTTAACTATACTGGAAGAACAATAAATGATAATCTTTAAACTGGTATAATAAATAAATAGCTTAACAACTTAAAAGTATTTTTTGTATAGATACTTTTATTTAAAGTCATAAGATAAATTGAATCTGACTTCTCAAGTACAGAAAGTTTAAATACATATATTTCAATAGAAAAGAAATAAGTTAAACGTGGAACTATCATCTGTTATATATTTAAAATATCAAATAATATAATATGTAAATATATATAATATTATTAAATATATATAAAATATTATATATATATATTTATATATAATATATATATATAAATATATATATAAATATATATATATATATAATATATATATAAATATATATAAATATATATATATATATATGTTTATATAATATATATATATATATATATATATAATATATATACATATATACATATACATATATATATACACACATATATATATATATATATATATATATATATATATATATATATATATATAATCGAAAACTCATCCATGTCTCCAAAAAGTTTTTTTTAATTGCAAAAGCTCTTGATTCTACATCATTGGCTTCCATATATCACAGATGTATGAGATTGGAGCCGTAAATAATTATAAAAAGATAAAGTAAAGTAATCCAAAAAGTAAAGTTAAAAAAAAAAAGATGTTTAATATGTGGTTTTGCAACGAAAACTATCCGTTATTAACCGGGGAAATAGGGCTTGAAATAATGGCATTAAACGCTCGAAAAGGGAGGAAGGGGTCGATTCGATTATTTTAAAGACGACAGTATTTTTAGTTGTGATATGAAGCCATTTATACCAATTTATTTTAGAATCGGATAGATAGTTTAGGAGAATATAAACTTTACTCGCTTTGAATTTTACTAACCCTAACTCATAAAGAATCCAATATTGATGCCTCTATCCATTCCATGTCCAACCACTTCATAAATTCAAAGTCAGACGGACAGATAATTTAGGCCATTTTTATATAGGAGATGTATGTATAAGTATAATTATGTATAGTATGTATAGTGTCACATAATGAAGAGTACCTTCAGTTCGCCGTAACTCGGTTGAGTGTTTAACTGCAGAATCGTCCATCCCTGGTTTGACTCACTGACAGTGCATTGTATACAAAGACTGGTATTTTAATTTAAATCATGTTATTTATTACTAGCATATAGTCGCCATATGACAGGATTAGTAAAATTTTTAATTTTCCGGAATGGTAGAGTACCTTTTGAGGCAGGTAAAAAAATGGTTTTTTTTTTGGCTGAGAATTACCTGGTACACACTCAATAATTTGTTTATCTTCATACTGCTCTAAAGTCTCTCAATACTGTGAATGCAGTTTAGAATCCCGTTGAATTCATTTAGAAATATAATTCAAAGTTTTCTTAGCTAAGTCGAAATTATCGTTAAGTTCTTTCCAATTTTTTTCCACAGTAATTAATGGAAGTAAAGGAATAAAACTATCATTTCCACTACACCTTGGAGGTAGATAGAATTCGTTGTTAATACCTGTGATAAAATTTTCATTGCAACCAAAAATAATCGATGATTAAATTTAAAAGTATCACATATGTACCTAATCTATTATTTAAGCCAAATAATAAAAAAGAAAATTATTTACGTAATATCTAAGTTCAGAGATAAAACGTATGAAAATAATGCAGACGGTATTTAAATAATTTAAAATAGGAAATGATTAAATGATAGATAAAAGAATGACGTCATCATGCTAGAAATGAATGTTATTTTTACCTATTTATAATGTGATAAATTGAAAAATTTAATCGCCTGCTCTTTACCGGGAAACAGGGCTTGAAATAATGGCATTACAAGCTCGAAAAGTGGGGAAGGGGGGATTTCGAACGTTTTAAAGACGACAGTATTTTTTGCTGTGATATGAATCATATTTATACCAACTTATTTTTAGAATACGGTAGCAGACGATATTTAAATAATTTAAAATAAAAATGATTAAATGAGGTGGTTAAAAAAATGCCGTCATAATGCTAGAAAAAATTTTATTTTCATCTACTTATAATGTGATAAAAAGATTAATTTAATCACCTGCTCTTAACCGGGGAAAATATGGCTTGAAATAATGGCATGAAACGCTCGAAAAGGGAGAAGGGGGGATTTCGAACGTTTTAAAGACGACAGTATTTTTCGCTGTGATATGAAGCATATTTATACCAATTTATTTT
>CM063507.1:101924249-101929249 GCA_032207245.1 Pardosa pseudoannulata | reverse complement strand
CAAACGCACTAAGACGACCAACTCCCATAGGCAATAGCGATACGCTTCTGTAACATGGGACTCGCATAGAAAGTGGCGCCCTCGGTGTCAGACCATCGGAACTAAAGCATGGTTACCTGATAATTATGTTTATCGCTCTTTTGGCGACTTTTTCTTAATTATTTGAAAAAAAAATTTTGGCGTGGGGGTGCTTTTATACCTTTTTTTTTTTATTTTATAAATTAAGCTATCAAAAACAAAACCAATCATAATTGCTTTTCTAGAATGCTTTTATGTAGCTCTGTGTTAAATCTCTAATATACTCTATATAGTTAGCTTATATAGAATATATTTAATACAAATTTATCAGTCTATAATTAATTCACAAATGTGTATTCTTTAGTATTCTAATTTCTTTGATTAATCATGTTTATCTAATATTGACACTATTTGTAAAGATATTGAATATCAATTATGAAAATTACCCTTTTAATTTATCTTTAAACATTGCACTTTTTTATAAATTGAAATATTTCTGAGAATATTCTGTGTATTAATTGTTTAAAAGCTTACTGCTTTTACATCAAAATTACTATATAGTATTATTTTGCTATTTTTATTTGCTATCAGATAATATAAAAATTCAAATAAAAAATGGTGTTCTTTTTTTATTAAGAAAACAAAAATTGAATACATTTTTTTATTGCAATAATAATAATATTTAAAAAAAGTACAAAATTGATTATTATATCCACAAAATTTCATAAGTTCTCTTCATTCTTTCCACTGAATCTAAAACAAAGAAATTACAGATATAAATTTTAATAAATATAAAATTGCAGTATTAACACAAAAATTTCATTAAAATTATTTCATCTCAAATTCTTGATTAGATAAATTGCACAAAAACTTTATGCTTTAATATTTACCCCCTTTTTATGCATATAAATTCAAGTTTAATAATTTTTTTAGAGATGAAGTATTACTAACAGAGCTTTTATTACATATATAAATATAATTGCTATCTACTTTTTCAATAGACATAAGAGGATTAATGAATCATTAATCCTCAATGCTTCTATTAAATCATAGAGAGTAAAAGGAACTTTAAATGCTAATTAGTCTAAGGCACATCCATGAACTAAAGTAAAACTGAGGTAGGCTATTCTTAGCTGATAAATAAATTCTTTAAAATGGTTTCTTATTTTACCGATACCAGTGATAGAGCCAGAATTTATTTGCATGGAGGGTTCAAAAGTCTTAATCTAAAGTACAGGGAACAATCAATTTCATAAAAAAGTGATATCCTTACATACACACATGCAAAATACATACATATATATATCTTAAATTCATAGGTTTGCTTGCATACATAAATATACTATAAAACAGATCAGTAATGCTGTATGTTATTCCATTTTACTTGAAAAATATCTTTTAAATTATGCTGTAAGTTTTTAATATTGAATTTGTTTAAATTTGCCTCGTAAATATTGAAGCATATTTAATTTATGCTCCTAAACATACAAGCCAAATTTAAACTAATTTCATGAATAACTTGAAAAATTAAAAGTACATTGAGAAAGAAAAGTCCACAGATTTTCTCTTCTTTTTATAAATGCTAATTAATCTAAACATATACAACATATCAAGTTATGTATTAACATATACACTTTATTAATTCCCATTCAAGTTTAAGAAATTTCATTCAAGTATGACTACAAATTCAGTTTGAAATTATAGATGATTGTTGTCCTGCTGAATAATTGGTTTCATAAATTTTCTTTTCTTGCATTTGTTATTCCATTAAGTTATATTTCCACAAATAAAAATGATTTAATTAATACAATACTTTCCTTCGGTTATTACATACTCTTAATCATAAAAACTTAATTAACTACTAATCTTGAATAAAAACTATTTACTAAGTAATAGACAGAAACTTTTTTTATTTACATTCATGAATTTTCCATTTCATTGTTCTTTACGAGATAAAACAGCCCTTTGACCTTAGCTGCCTAAGTATTGTAACGATCCGTTACATGACCCCAAAACGAACAAGGAGCCCAAAAGGTGACCTTTCGTCGGGGACTCACGAGTAGCCGGTAATAGGACCAGGTGGTCTAAAACCCGTAATTGAAAAACGGTGCGTCAACGGCTTTGAACTGGTTGAACATTGTTACCTGTTGAATGGACCTTTACTGTGTACATAATTGAGTGCACCTTGCCGCCCATTAGCGGTTACAAAAAGGACCATTAAGTTGATTAAGTCGCTGGAGATGCCTTCCACATCTGGAACCGGACAGCTGATCACTTGGGAGTGACCGCAAGATTGCGTCACCCTGGCTCGGGAAGTTTCTCGAAGAACCGAGAAGCGGAAGGAGTGCTTAGTATAAATGGAACAGGACCGGACTAGAACGGGGGCTTTTGCTTTGTTACTTCTCTCGAGGCTTCTACCTGCTAGAGCCTGGTCGATCGAGGACCGCTCTTATCTCCGTGTCTGGAGTTTGTTTTTTTGATTGAGACCGCCAGCGTCTCCGTTGCTTGATAGTCGAACATTCGACTTGGGAATTCCTTCCCCGTTATTGCTGATTGATAGTTAACTTCTTGCATAGAAGTAGTCAGCCTAGAGTGACTTTGCACTCTAATTTTGGATCGACTTGCATCCTGTGTTTTCGTCACGAATCCCAGCGTGATACGCACTCGGAACCTCCGAACCTGCTGGCCAACCGCGCTAATCGACAGAGAGTGAACGAGTCAACATTAGTCCCAGCACTAATCAGTTCCAGCTTTTGTGTTTAAGCCCTAGCCATACTGTTCCGGTATCCCACGCATCCTTGTATGTGCCTATTATCTCTGTACGAGATCCCTGAATGTTATCGTGTATTGAATTTGTACATATCTGTACATAGTTTAATTCTAGTGAATAAATATTTAGTCAAGAATACCTTAATTTCTAGCCTGAGTCATTGAAGGCCTCGCCTACCTATTTTCCAGTACGTTACAGGCTAGTGGTATTCTAAATATTGGTGGCAGCGCTGTTACGGTAAACAGTGAAGGCTAGGTGAAGAAATTTTCGCGGGTGAAATTGTGCAGCCAGACATCAGATGAGAAATTTTGCGTTCCGAATCTGAACCTGCATTAGTGAAATTTTTTTTGTGATCCTGTGATATTGAGAGTCAACTGTGAGACTTTTTGTGTGATCCTGCGATATTGAGAGTCAACTGTGAGACTTTTTGTGTGACCCTGTGATTTGAGAGCCAACAGTGAGATTTGGTGTTCAACAGTAAGACGACGCTAGAGACTGATGAAACAAGCATCAAAAATCGTGAGTAACCAATTCTGTTCTCTTGTATCGAACCAACAGTACATTGAGTATAGGTTGTGCTAGGAATTTAGATAGATCAGAGTATAGTAAATTGTGTTGCATTGTGTTTAAATTAGATGTATATCAATTGAAAGAAATCTTAAATTGGTATGCAAATATTTTGTAGAGTGATAGAAAATAATTTCAAAGATAAGAATTATTGACTAAGGTATATTAAAGTTTTGAATTAAGAGTAAAGTTGAATTAAGGAATTTTGTGTAATAGTATTGTGCATAAATTTGAATTTTAAAAGTGTGTATAAATTATAATTGTAATTGAATATTAATTGGAATTTAACTGTTCATAAATAAGATTTTTAAAACTGTGTATAAATCAGAATTTTTTTTATATAATGAATATAATTTGGAAATTTGAAATTGCATAAATTGAAAATTTAAATTGTGTATGATGGTGTTTGATTTAAATTGTTAATAAGATAAGGAAAATTAGTGTGTTGAGAACATTGCTTAAATTAAATATATTAGTTATTTAATTATCATAATTTGAACTTAAGAAAACTGTTAGCACATTATAAGAGAATATTGCAAGTATTTATTTTGTATTGTGTGCATTTGTGCTAGGAAAATTCATATTGTTTATTGTTTTGGTTTTCAAGTGATTATTATTGTGTTAATTTGAAATTTTGGAAATTGGGTTAAACGTTCTAATATCGAGTAGTATTTGTATTGTGTTAGTATTGTATTTCACGAATTGGTTGAGTAGTCGTAAGTTAATATTGTGAAAATTGAGTAGTAAGTTATTAAGGATATCTCACCATGAGTTATTTAAGTAAAGGGCGTAAGGCAGATCTCCTTGAGTTAGCCAGGGAAATGATAGGGGAAATAGACGGAACCCTGACCATAAAACAACTTAGGAGGCTAATTGAGGAATCAGAAGGGTATGAACCCACCTTTGTGGAAGGATGCCTGGATAACATTATCGAGATTCGGTTAGAGAAAGAAGCGAGAGAGAAGAGAAAGCGAGAGAAAGAGAAAGAGAGAACAGAAATGAGAAAGAGAGAGAGAGAGAAGATAGAATTAGAGAGACAAGAGAGGGATAATGAGAGAGCGTTCGAATTAGAAAAATTAAGATTAACCCAGGAACGTAGGAGCGCTGATGAACGGATAGAGGTGCCAAGACCCTCAGGGGCATCTTTGCGGAACCGGATGCCACAATTTAATCCGGATGAGACGGACATAAATTTGTACCTTTGTCTATTCGAAAGACAAGCTGAATACTTGAAAGTACCTGAAATTGAGATGGCAGGGGAACTTATTTCATTATTACCGCTTTCAGTGTCCATTATTATTTTACGGGAAAAGGCAGAAGAAACGCGGGATTATAAATTTGTAAAGAAACTCCTCTTAGAACGCTATAAATTATCGGCGGAAGCCCTGAGGCAAAAATTTGTACAACATGTACGGAAATCAGGAAATCTATGGAAGGATTACCGTTTGAGATACGCACCTATTTAGAAGGTTGGGTATCCAGTTTTAGGAGTTACAACATATGAAGGTCTACTGGATTTAATGCTAGTAGACCAGCTTAAACGGAAAATGGGGAGCGAATTCAAGGAATTCCATCTCAAAGAATGGGAAAGTTTTGTTTCACCCGATATCGTAGCGGACTTAGGAGACAAGTATGAATTACTTAG
>CM063507.1:101906956-101924149 GCA_032207245.1 Pardosa pseudoannulata | reverse complement strand
CAAAAGGTATTTAATCACAGCTACTCATAGCAAAATAACAGCATATCGTAAAAATGCAATGAACTTATTTCACATGGATTTTTAAAATAACATTTTACAATCGAGAACATCGAACTGAGACTTAAAGCTGAGTATGTACCCTTTGTTCATGCAAGAAAGATTCAATTTAGTATACTTAGATTCAGAAAATGAATAGAAAAATAAAAAGCATTTTAAATTTTAAATATCAAATGAGCTTTAGAAGTTCTCGCTGATTGATACTTAAAATATCTATACATTCGATAGAATAATTGATATTGCTGGTGAAATAAAATGGGAAATTTTCTAAAGAATAAATGTAAAAGGATGTAAAAAAGACCATTAATCGAAAGTAAAATTATGGAAGAAAGCTCGTCACTATTTAAACTGTAAAGAAATAAAGAAAGGGAAGAATGAGTGAATTTCTAAGACTTTCTTTCACGGTGCAAGCTCATTAACTCGTTAAAAAGGAAGAAAAACTTCATAAAAAATGAGGGGAAAGTTTCAGAATACCATTTTGGTAATGGTTAAAATCCGAGGCTGCCTGCAAGCGATAATGAATTAGACAGCAGACGAATAAAAAAATTAAGACACGCAATGAAATATATTTACGTTCTCTTTTTAAGGTTAGTTCGAAATCCCCCACTAAATAAAAGTACTAAAAAATATTACATTAGTTGTTTTGATTTGAAAATCTTTTTCAACAGAACCGGAAATTCATTAAGGCGAATACAAAGATGGTTCCATTTGAAACAAAGGATATAGAGAGCTAGGGTACGGTTACAGTTGAATAGATAGTAGCTCCGAATGTACATTTTAAACTAATTAGGAGAGGAAGGTTATTTTGCAATAAAACGAAACATTATTAACAGAAATTGCATTCCTTTTAATGCGAGTAGGTATACATACAAAATTAATTTAGAAAAGAAAAAATACTATTTTAATACAAGATTTTCTTTTAACACAAGAAAAATTATTATTTGTATTCTAAAAGGATGATACTGCTGTCTTGGTCGAAATGAATAAATAATTCTTGACTCAAATACGCTGATATTTTTTTAATATATACGAATAGAATTTTTTTTTCAATTCACTTGTTTAAAGTGGTCATTATGAAAAAAGCAATCTTGGAGCTTACTACAGAATATCCTCCGGTTTGGAGCGTTACGGACTACTATTTTTGCTATAAGACGGTTAATGAGTGTGGGACCTACTGCTTAAAGCTGATTTCGAACACCTATGAACATTGACGCCAGCAGTGGGATTCGAACTCACGAACTCTGGTATTGAAGAGTAAAAATGTTCATATAGCTGATTTTTTAATTTATATATTTTTCTTTCAATTTATATCAACAATAAAGGTAATTTTAATACCCTACAATAATATTTCATTAAAATGAAATAAAATAAGAAAACTTAATAGTTAAAAGCGTGCTTAACATTATTCAAACCTCTCAAATGTGTATAAATACAAATGTATTAAAATGCAAAATAAAACAATACCATAAAAACATTAAATATCATTTAATTTCATATAAAGTATTTTTGATCCGGCTATTCATCTAATATACGATAAAAACATTTTGTCCCTATAGTTTATAATGGTACCAATGGAATAGTTTGTAATAATAGGCTAAAACGTAGGCGTTATAGCCAAAAAGCAATGCATAGAAATATTTAAGAATTTGTAAATAATTAATTGGAATAAAGTTGATAAATTTTCTGATGTAATACTAAATTTCCATTTGTGACAGTTATACCTGTTCTGTAAGTACACGTATATAATAAGTACATCAGACGGACACACAAGTAAGAACTTGTAAAGTTTTATGTATGTTTTTTTAATATATTGCCTTATTTTGACTGAAATTAAAAATTTTAAAATAAAGCGTACTAAAGGTGTATGACGTCACTGAATTCCCTTGCAAGCTATTGGCTAATTTCACCTACTGCGAAAACAGCGTATGAAATATCTTCTGATCATTTTATGATTCAAAATTTATAAAAAATCTTAAAAAACGGAGGAAGTACTTAGATTTTTAACTCGTAGAAATTGCAATACAATATTACGGATAGTTTATTCTAAGTCGCAATTTTAATATAAATTTCCGTTCCCTGAACAGAAAAACTAAATGCTGTTTATAAATTGTTAAAAAATTGGTGACATGTTTTACAAATTTTCGAAAACGTTTATTTGAAAGGATATTTTCTGAGCATTAAGATGACACGTAAAGCGAGATTATGTGATTATTCTTTGGATACTTATAGAAAAAAAGTGTGAAAAACACGTGAGAAATCACTTAAACATTAAATAAACAAAACACTAATTCGAATTTCAAAAAACGGGCTTCGAGAAGATTAGCACATTCATATAAATATTACATATGTAAGTAAACAATTTTTATATATATATATATATTTATATATATATATATAATTTATAATTTTTATATTATAATATATTCACCTATATAAATATACACAACATATATAGTTATACAGACACTAATATATATCCCCTATATAATAATAATAAATTGTCGGCAAATTTTTGAAGCGGTTGTACCTGGAATGGATTCCTCGGCTAAGGGCAGGCGATTAAATTTATCAATTTACACGTAATAAATAGGTAAATATAACATTTTTTCTAGCATTATGACGTCATTCCTTTACCCATAATCATTTCTTGTTTTAAATTATTTAAATATCTGCATTATTTTCATACGTTTTATCGCTGAACTCACATATTAATCAAATAATTTTCTTTTATATTTGACTTAAATAATAGAATTAAGTATATAAGTGATAATTTTAAATTCAATCATCGATTATTTTTTGTTGTAATGAAAATTATATCATCGGTATTAACAATAAATTCTTTTCATAGAAGTCGAGGACTACTAAATAGCTAACTTTTAATTATATTTATTGGAAATTAAGAAGTTTGTTTGTTTGTTATACAAAACCACATGGTTTGACTAAATGAATTCCATGTGATTCTAAACTGCATTACAATCGGGAGACTCTAGATATGACGAAAATAAACTATTGAAAGTGACCAGATTATTCTCAGCCAAAAAAAAACAACATTTTTTTTACCTGCCTCATTTACTTAACAGTTGGAATATTAAAAATTTTATGATTTATGATGGGCTATATGCCGTGACCGTACCTATATAATACACTAAGGCAGTGTTTCTCAACCTTTTAGTATTCACGGCCCAATTTTCAATCATAATTTTCATCGCGCCCCCCTCCCCACCGCGTACAATAAAATGTATACAATAATAATGTATTTTGAGCATTATGGCGCTAAACCTGCACTACAACCTTAATTTTAAACTTTGCAAATTACCAAGAATACGGAAATTTATTGACATTTTGCAACACTGATACTCAGCATTGAAAAAACAATAATCCTATGCCTTTTTATTGCTCTTGCGTCCCGCCATGTCGGGCATTCTCACGGTTTCGCGAGAAGTTTCGATTTGTCTGGAATTTGTCTGGTCAGCTTAAAAGTTAAGTTAGGAGCGTGCGCAGATGTGAACAAATGTTTTCTCATAGGGAGAAGGAGAAAGTTCTATGACGCCAATTTCAATTCCAGACAATCTCATTCGAGTCGATCCTTCTTATCGCTATTGAATCTATTCTTAATGTGTATGTTATATATATTTTCGTGTAATTGCAATTCACGGTATTAAATATTCACGGCAGCAGACTTATGCAGAATCATGGATAAATTTTTAAGCGGGCGTAAGCGAGCATTAGACGATAGACAAGCATCAACAAGTACACAGACGAGCGTGGTTCCGAAAATAAAATCAAGAAAATATTCTCAAGAATACTTAAATTTTGGGTTCACTAGTACTGAAGTAAATGAAGAAGAAAGGCCCCTGTGTATCATTTGCTCAAAAATGTTGGCGGCAGACAGCATGAAACCTAATAAACTTAAACGACATTTGGAAACGCTTCATAGTGAGTACGTAAACAAACCCAGAGAATTCTTCGAATTAAAATTAAAATCATATGAAAAGCAAAAATCATTGTTTAAAAAAACTTTGTCTGTGAATGAAAAAGCTTTAATTGCCTCTTACAAACTTTCATATAAAATAGCCAGATGTAAAAAGCCTCACACCATTGGTGAAGAGCTTATTTTGCCAGCCGCAATTGAGATTGTAGAAATTATGTTTGGAGATAATTTTGCAAAACAATTGCAGTCTATACCTGTTTCAAATGATACTGTTGCCCGTCGAATTGCTGATATAGCTGAAGATGTAGAGTGTCAGCTTTTGTCGAAGTTGCGTGACAAATTGTTTTCAATACAACTCGATGAGGCAACAGATAGTAATAAAGATGCTCATTTCATTGCCTATGTTAGATTTTGTGATGATTTGTCAGTAGTAGAAGAATTACTTTTCTGCAAACCAATAGAACTCAAAGCAACAGCACTCGCATTATTTGCTATCTTAAATGATTTTATGAACGAGGCAAACATAGAATGGAAAAATTGCGTCGGAATATGCACCGATGGTGCTCGTTCTATGTCCGGAAGATTCCAAAGTATTCAAGCACTTGTGAAACAAAAATCGCCACAGTGCGTCTGGACACATTGCATGATCCACAGAGAAGCTTTGGCTTCCAAAGAAATGAGTCCTGGTTTGAATATTGTGTTAACTACGGTTGTAACCGTAGTAAATTATATAAAAATGAGACCCCTGAAATCAAGAATCTTTTCCGCACTTTGTAAAGACATGGGTGCAGTACATTCAGCGTTACTATTTTATTGCGAGGCAAGATGGTTATCACGAGGGAAATTTTTGCAACGTGTTTATGAATTAAAAGAAGAAATCGCCGTTTTCCTAGAAGAGGAAAACAGACCGGAAGCTGAGAATTTTCGCGATAGTTTATTTGTGATGAAATTGAGCTACATGGTCGACATATTCGAGAAATTAAATAACTTGAATCTTCATCTGCAAGGAGCAAATACACATATATTGGATACGAGTGATAAAGTTAATGCTTTTTGTAGGAAATTGGAATTGTGGAGCAGAAATTTAAAGCAAGAAAACTTAACAATGTTTGCAAATTTGAATGATTGTATTAAAACTTACAAGGCTGAAGAACAACATGTAAAAGTTGTTTTTGCAACCATTGAAAATCATTTAGCAATGCTAGCAAAGAATTTTAAAAAGTACTTTCTTGCTGACGACAAACTGATATCAAGTTACAAGTGGGTGAGGGATCCATTTCAAAATACTCCCGAAGGACTCTCAATTGAAGAGGAAGAAACCTTCATAGACTTCACGGCAAGCGGCGAAACCAAAAGACAATTTAGTAATAAATCACTCTTTGAATTTTGGGCAGGAGTGGATGATGAGTTTTCTGCACTAAAAACAAGGGCATTTCGCATTCTACTACCATTTTCAACATCTTACCTTTGTGAAACTGGATTTTCTGCGGTGGCTTCTTTGAAGACAAAATATAGATCTCAGCTAAATATAGAAAAAGAACTGAGAGTGTCTATTTCTAATATTAAACCCTCCTTCGAAAAACTTTGCTCTGAAAGACAGGCCCAAGGAAGTCACTAATAATTATTAAATTTGTTTTTAATTTAGTAAGTTGTTTTAATTTAATAAGTTAATTATTAAATATGTCGAAATGTATTTTGTTTTGTATGTGTGTGTGTGTTCTTTCCTTTCAGTCACTTAATCAATTTTTTTAAATAACATTTTCTCTTGGATATGCTCGCGCCCCCCCATTAGTGTGCTCGCGCCCCCCTAGGGGGGCGCGCCCCACAGGTTGAGAATCACTGGCCTAAGGTGTCTGTCGGCAAATTTTTGAAGCGGTTGTACCTGGAACGGATCCAGGCATCCATATTGAATTTTTTATGAGTTAGGGTTAGCAAAATTCAAAGCGAGTTCGAAATTTAAGCCTTCCCCCCTTTTCTAGCGTTTAATGCTATTATTTCAAGCCTTATTTCCCCCCCCCCCGTTAAAAGCAGGCGATTAATTTTATCATTTTCGATACCATTCATATATACCACCAAATAATCACTGTCAATATTAAAACCTCTGCTCTTCATCCTATCATGTAATATGACAAGATAATCTAAAGCTGGCAACTAACATACGGTCAGTAAATAGAAAGAGTTCTCACCAGTTCATGTTTAAAGTAAAATCAAATAAATTTTTATACTAAAATCATTCTTAATAGGATGACAAGGGCGAAGCGTAATATTTAAATTTATATACTCTTTTAGTTTAATTGTCATATGCTTTAATAAGGACATCCTTCATGTAAAAGCGTGGCATGATGGTTAAAGTCTCTGCCCGTTTCATTTTCGTAACAGTCGAGTTGAAGGTTCTGTCCCCGACGCAACCTAATTTTTCTATATGTCTAATTCATTTTATATTTTTTGCTTTCTCTTTTAAATTCTTTTTCCTAAAGCTGTTTTATTATTTTTAAATTTCTTTTATTATTTTTAAACTAAGGTTTTCCTTGAACCCACATCTTTAAACCAATTACATTCCGCAGTGGTCAAAAGATCTATGAGTGGATCGAGACAGTCTCACTTGCGGCCTCTATTTACTAATATATTAACTAAAAGTAATCAAGTGATTTTGTATGATCTTGGACAGTTTTTGTATTTATTTACATTTTTGACAATATTTTAATTTAATTTTCTATTTTCGCCTTTTTTATTTTTTTTTTTGCTTGTTTTTAAATTTTTAAATTTCATTTTTGTTACTTTTTGTCGTTTTAAGTTTATAAAATTATTTTTTGCTAAGAAATGAGCTTTAGAATGTTTGCTTCATTTCTAATATTTTATTTACATTTTTGACAATTTTTAAAATTAATTTTTATTTTTACTTAATTTTTTTTATTTTCATCTTTTTTTTTTAAATTTTTAAAATATATTTGCTATTAGTTTTCTATTATAAACTTTATACCTCAAGCTGTCTATAATGGGAAGTAAACAGCCTGGTTTTTAAAAATAAAACATTGTTTAAAAAAATGTTATTCAATATAATAATGTAGAAACTTACATTTTTCTATCAAAGAATTTTCAAAAGTTTAAATTTTACTATTCCTTTTTATTATAAATATGACCCTTTTAGTTAATATATTAGTCAATAGATGGCGCCAACGAACCAAGTAATTTTTTTTTTTATACTGTACCGCCGAAATTTGAATGTAAAGAGACATCCATTTTGAACTCTTGATCAATCAGGGTTAGGAAAATTCAAAGAGAGTAAAGTTTTATACGAATAATTTTTAGTCAGCCTGATTGTAAAATGGAACAACATTTATTAAATATAAATGGTAAAAGGGTTCCCCTTACTGTCGTTCCAATAGTTGGGGATGGATCATGTTTATTTCGATCGCTTTCTTATGTTATGTTTGAAACACAGTCTTTTAGCAGTGGCATTCGAAAACAAATTGTTACTCATGTGGTACAAAATTGGGATCATTTTAGTATTATGTCACATAATGAACAGGGGCATAATTATAGTTTGGCTGCAGTTTATTTTTCCGAAATGTCACGATGTTCAACTTTTGGAGGATTTTGCAAGTTGTATGCAGCCGGTGAAATTTTTAAGTGTGTTTGAGGTTTACCTTGATTGTAGCCTTTATTACAGTTTTGAAAGTGAGGGAAACCCCACTAAGTGGCTACGCTTTTCCAATGATTTGTCAAGTGGCCATTTTGACGTTTACGTTAATTCTGTGTCAAATTCAATCCCCTGTATAATAATAGCCTAAGTTGTCTGTCCGTGAATTTATGAAGCGGTTGTACCTGGAATGGGTACAGGAATCCATATTGGATTTTTTATGACTTAGGGTTAGCAAAATTCACCGAGATTTCGAAATCCACCCCATCACCACTTTTTGGACGTTTAATGGTATTATTTCAAGCCTTATTCTTCCCTGTTAAGAGCAAAAGATTAAATTTATCAATTTGGATATCATTCATATATACCACCAAATAATCACTGTCAATATAAAAGCCACTGCTGTCTATTCTATCACGTACGCGACCCTCATATATTCTAATTAGTTTCTTCACCATTTGTAGGCATGGCAAGCTCAGTAGAGTGTCTGCCCATTTGCTTGTCGTACTCCTTGGGTTAACGGTTCTGTCCCCGAAGCTGCCAAATTTTTCTAAATGTAATTAATTTACTATATTCTTTTTTTTAATATATAAATAAATTCCTATTCCTAAAGTTGTTTTATTTTTTTAAAAATAAATTTTTACTATTTTTTTCAACTATTTTTATTATGTTAAATTCACGTATTTTGTACGGATGTCCCTGGCCCCATAAACATTTCATTTTTCTATCCTTAAACTTTCTTCTCGTCTATTTTTATGTGTCCTTTCACCTTTTAGCTGTTAATTTTTCTGCTAGCCTTCATTTTTGTGTTTATTGAAAGAAATCTCCGGATTAGAGGGCTCGGCCCATGCAATCAAGGCCCATACCTACCGAGGTGATAGTGTCATTCCTTTACTTCCATTAATTAAGTGGAAACATAAAAAAACTCCAAAAATAAAGGTTTACTTGTCAGCGGCCAAAGCGTTCTATGATTATCTCCTTCACCCTTTGTCTACTACAATGGAAAATAAACCCACCCTAGTTATTGTCCCTTTACTTCCGGTTATAAATAGATATATAAATAGATATTATAGATTGTTAATTTTTAAAACACATAAAGCTCGCCAAGTCTCAAAGATCATCCCATAAGAAATAATAGTTTCTAAGAGTCCAAATAAAAATATTCTTTGAGAGACTTATTTATATTTTTTTTACGAAAGTCATCCAAGATTTTAAGTAGTGCAATTAGAGACACATCTGTTACCGCAAATGAAATACTTCGAATTAGAGATTTATAAAGCCATGAAAAGCTATCAGCGTCTTTGTGCGTAAAGTAGTAGGAGTACATTCAATAAATGTCAGTCAAAGATACATATCCTAAACAATCGACCTGACCCTCCTACCGCAAAACGCTATGGGGAAAAGTACTAGCAGAAATGCACATTACATTTATTTTCAGAGAGTTTTTGGAAGTCGAAAATTGTACTTGACAACCGCTTTGAAGACATCATCGGTTTGGCAGAATTGTACGTGCGAACCGCTTAGAGGGTTAATTAATGTGGCAAAAAAAAATTAAGAACTTAACGATAATTTTAAGGTAGCTAAGAAGACTTTAAAAAATCTTTCTAAATGAATTCAATGTGATTCTAAACTGCATTCACAATATCGAGAGACTTTAGGGGAGTATGAAGATAAACAAGTTATTGAGCTTGTACCTGATAATTCTCAGCCCAAAAACAAATCATTTTTTACCTGCTTCATACAGTACTTGACAATTTTAGAAAATGAAAAATTTATTTATTCCGTCATATGACGGGCTATATGCTAGTATATATATATACATACATATATATATATATATACATACATATATATATACATACATACATATATATATATATATTATATATATATACATATATATACATATATATATATATATATATATATATATATATATATATATATACATATATATATATATATATAGATAATATATATATATATATATGTACATATATATCCATATATATATGTATATACATACATATATATATATATATATATATATATATATATATATACATACATATATATATATATATATATATATATATATATATATATTCATATATACAAGTACATATACTTATTTTTATTCACGGTTTACCTAAGTATAACATGTCACACTGTAAACAAGGAGCAATACTAAATGTCCTGAACTAAATATCTCTTTTACGCCAAATAACTTGGCTTCATCTTTAAACAACTGTGTTCTAGGCTTGAGAGTTTGGAACGTGGCAGGGGCACACTTTTTTGTAGTGAAACCATTGTGATATGAGGAACAGTAGCATTATAAACGGCGGTCCTTTCCGACTTTTTTTTTTCTTTTCTTTGACTAACAGAAACATGCGTGTTTTGAAAGATAGCCAAGTAAAAGGCATGGCGTACGCGTTTTCTTAGAAATCACCAAGAAAAACAAATATGGCGGCTGTTTGAAATGTATTAAAAAAACTAAACTTTTTCTTTAAAAAAAAAAAAAAAAAAAAAAAAAAAAAAGCACTAATATTATAAAAAATTCTAACATTTTAGGTTGGGTTCTCCTCTACCTGAACCCCCCCCCCCTTCTTAATATTATATGTTAAAAGCATTACTTCACTGTTAATTTACATCGGCTTAACTGAAGAACAGAGTGCCACTGCCCACTTAGCGGTAAAGCTCTGAGCACGGTAGCCTAACATTTTCTCCTGATCTCGCCGTGTTCAAACAATCTGTATCTATATTTTAATTTATATTATATTTGTATCATCTCTTCCTGTGGAACCTATTTCTTATATATTAAATGCCTGTAATGCTTAAAAATATTAGATATAATGAACCATTAAAGATTCACTATGGCATAATTTGGAGCTGTTGGCTTTGTAAACTGTTAAGGAATTAATTGCCGATAAATGTAAATGCCCGCTTTCTCAGAGTTTTTGCTTAAAAAATGTATATAATACTATTACAATGGCTCAACTATATCTGGGGAGCTTTAAATTCCCCTTACGAATAAAGAAAAGAATTAATCGTTACAAAACGTAACACAAGATTATAATGACTAGAAAAGATTGGGTAACTTACCCATCTCCCAGGGTGGTGGACACAAGATTATTTGGACACATGGACACCAAGGTTTTCAAAAACTTTAACTTTAATGCGACTCAGATTGAAAGAATAAGCGAATTAGACTACCGACCTTCTCGTCGGGCAATTTACACCGAAGTGAGTAAAAACATAGATTTTCGTGCTAGAAAAAAAAAAAAAAAAAAAAAAAAAAAAAAACCACAAGTCTGACTGGCGCCTCACACCCCGGAATTAGAGTTCCGTTTTCGCCCAATATCAATTAACTAATTCACCGACCACCCTCCGCACCTTTTTCTCTTTCAAAACAGTCACCCTTTTCGTAAATTCCAGACGAAACTTACCGTACCATACTAGAGTTGCCGGTTTAAAAGTTGTCAGGCTAATTTTAAGTTATTTTCCCTGCAAGGTAAAGGAGTTCCGTTACGCAAAATTAGTTTCTTTCATTTATTATCGCTTTGCAATATTTTTTTTTCTCAAAAGTGTGTTATACGAATGCGAACGAGAAGGGGTCGACAGGTCCGTTTTCGAACAGGAATTCGCTGTCGAACCCCCGTCGACTCGTCCGTTCAGTGGGTTAAAGTCACCCAAATAGAAAGGAATACAATGTTGTTCGGATGAAATCCCTTTGTGTTTTATAAAACATCGCTAATAATTTCAACAAATTTGCCAAGGGGCACCCTATTTTTCAGTAGTACCATTTCCGACAAATCCAAACAAACCCATCTCTTAATCCCTTTTCTGGCTTAATTTTCATATTTTCTCCACATTAAGCCAAAGAATATCTTGATACTTTTTAACAATGTAAAAAAAAGTAAGAACCGAAATAACTAAATTTATAAATCCCAGAAAATGATAAGAACAAAAAAATACAACCTGACCCTAAGAATATCCTGAAATTTCTCGAATAGTGTCGGGTAATGACGTCAAAAATAACAGCCCCCCCCCCCAAAAAAAATAAATAAATAAATAAACGCCAAATTTGGCGAAAAAAAACACACGGCGTCCATAATGCATCTGTACCTGATATGCCCCTAAACTGGAATTCAGACCTAGGAATTAACCAGAAAACAGATTATACAACAAATAAGCACAAACCCACATACTTGAGCTCGTCCTCAGTGATTTTTAACATCTCCACGAGCTCGTCTTCCATTTTCTGGTAGAAGTTGCAGTGTCTGCGCATGTCTTCGATTTCCCCTTCCAGGAGCCGGGCGTATTGCTTCAACTCGTCGAGATCCATGATGGCCGTGTTGTACCCAACCGGCATTTCTTCGGCTTCTTTCTTTTTGTCTGGTTTCTTCTTTGGAGGCATTCTTGACACTGTTCCCTTCTACGTCTTGTCACAAAAGATATAATCGTATTTTCAGACAACTGTGTATGGTAAAAGTAGAAAAAGAAGACATCCTTATTGTAGAAATCATCCGGATAAAAAAACTTACAAATTTATAAATAATAAAGTCTTCCCAGATGAATTTCCTCCAATATACTGATGTATGATATTGCACGAGTGTTTATCAACTTCTCAACGTGGTCAACAAACCCATGACAATTGAAAAGGAAAAATCCGTAAAACATGTAAACGGTACTAACCGATTGTTAAAATAACATCCATTTCCAATATGATTGCAATTGTCTGTCAGTTTTCAGCAGTACATTGTATAAGGTTGGTTTATAATCAGCCTCTTGAAATTTAGACGTTAAAGGAAAGAGTTCTTAATTAGAAACATTAAGATTTATTATTGTTGGTAAAGCAGCTGCATAGGTTACAACACAATCATGACATCGACAACCATACATATGTTGCCAACATTCGTTTTCACAAGTTAACATAAACTAAACGATTACAATTCTTTCATCGATATACAAAATGAACCTTACAATTGAGTAAAAAAAGGTTGAGGGACAACTTTAAAGTGCTATATCTTTTTCATCACTTGCATGACAGCCGTAGATGGGCTATAGCCTTCTCCATAATTCGATACCAGGCAGTCATATGGTTATCCTTGGACTTCCAACTAATAAATTTTAAAGCCTTTAAGTCATTATCTATAAAGGCTAACCATCTGATTTTCGTTCGTTTTCTTTTCCAGGTGCCTACAGAGCAATTTGTCGCAACGTCACGAACTACTATAATGCCCTTCCGATTCATTTTCAGGTTTAACAACAGCCAAGAGACAAAAAATAAACTGCCTTTCCGTTTGAAACTAAAGCCAGAATTGTCATAAATTGAGATTTGCCCTACTGCGTGAAATCGCCTTATTGGTTTAGCTATGAAAACTTTTTTTGTTTATCTGTAGCTATTCAGTCTGATTATGTTTCCAGCCCAATTTAACCTTTGAATGCTGATGAGGTTAACTATATCTGAATTTTTATAAATTTTGTATAATTCAAAATTCTGTGTATTCAGTATTCTGTATAATACCATAGAGTGCTTATCTTCAGATAACTTGCGCCGACTATTCAGTTAATTTTCCTGATACCTATTGGGCAACCAATATTTTGCCCTTGATTAGTATGTAGAGGAATATTGAAAGAGAACAAAACTAATCCTCAACATGAGCTTTTGATCAAAACGTTTTTATTAAAATACTAATAAGTAAATAAAGAGTAAAAAGGTAAAGTATAAAGACATCAGGGAGTTGATAACACTTGCGGTTTGCAAGTGACTAACAGGCTGGCGAAAAGTTCTTTTACTCCAGCACGCTGATTCCAAAGTCGAGAGTGAAGTAATTTCCCCCTTCGACTGAGCTGTGCCGCTCACCTTATAAGCTGCAAAATGCTCGCGCGCACAGCATTGAGGGAAATTTGTATCCATGTATATGTCCAATGCATTTGACGGGAGATTCTTCGATGCGGAACGCCACAGGACTTTCCCACCAGTCAGCAACATCAAGAAACAGGAAATCTGAACCTGACGCCTCTGCCGTAACGAGTCGTTATGGACGTCTTTAGAACTTCGCTTGCTTGGTCGAAGCACCGGCATGGTGACTGTAAGGTCTTTAAGCATCGATTGTTGCAGTCAGTGGGTAGGTTTTAGTCTGTCGATGGAAATCCATTTCTGAAAAAACTTACTTGGACCTGGAAAAACTTAGGTTTACGTTGAAGCACGACATATGGGCCAACGTATGGTGACTGGAGTGGCCGACGAACAGAATCCTGAAGTACCAAGACGTGGGAAGCATCATTCACTGCATTATGGAGGAACGTCGCTAGGGAACCGTGAGTTGATGTAGATACTGGATGGATCTGCCTGCAATAATCCGCACGAGCATGTTGCAGTATATAAGGTGAGCAGCACAGCTCAGTCGAAACGGGAAATCTGTATCCATGTCAATTTGCATTTGACGGAAGCTTCTTAGATGCGGTTAACATCAGAACGCCACAGGTAGTTTTTTAGGACCACTGTATTATTTCTTGTTAATGACTATTTCATCTTAATCGTTTTCCCGATAAACGTAATCCTCAGTATTTAGTAATGTAACTGAATTTAATCTATGAAAAGTAATGCAAATTCCCCTTGAAACCACAAGGACAATAAAGCAATTTAGATGAATCGATACAGAAATTTACTTTTTCTTGGGTATTTCAGATATACGTTGATGAGTATTCGGTAAACATGACTCGGCCATTAAAGAGTCAGAGGCTTTAAAATTATTAATTAAAAATCCAAGAGTAAAGTTTGGCTCGGTCTGGAGCACTACAGTGTACTTTTTTGCAACACAAAGGCTAATGAAATCGGGACCTACTGCTTAAAGCCGATACTGAATACATCCATGATATCGTGGGATTCCACGAACTCCGGAAAATAGGATCACCACTCTAACCGTGCGATCCTTGTTCGGCTCAGGAGTAAATATAGGACGTCTTGCTATAGAATTCTATAAAAAGCTAGGGACCATCCAGGGCTTTCAGGCCTCTGAATGATAATAATAAGATAGAGTTATTTAGGCCTAGATTTATAAATATGAAATTAGAGGTGAAAATGCAGTTCAGGGTACCCTTTTATTGTTTTGGCAATATTTTTTGGAATCAATAGTGCCAACATGCCAACATTTCAGATAGCGGCGATAAACCTCTATAAGATAAATAAAACAAATAAACTTTAAGTGTTAAAACAGCAAAATAGGTAGCACAAATAAAATTTATGAACAGATTGTACTAAATTTTTAAATTTCAAAATTTTTAAATAATGGAGAGCAATTTTTTAATCTTTTTAGTCATAGTGAAATTTAACAGAAAATATTAGTACTTACTTCACAATAGTAGTGAAAACGCAATAAAAAGCATAAACTATGAGTATTAAAATATAAAAGTATACAAAAATTTTATACACAATTGCAGTCGGAATAGCCCTAAACTTTCCGTATGGTAGAAAACCCACTACTTGGCGCACAAACTGAGTAGTAAAATGTCCAATCCCCTATATAATAATAGCCTAAGTTATCTGTCCTCCAATTTATGAAGCGGTTGGACATGGAATCGATAGAGCCATCCATTCAAAGAGAATAAAGTTTATCTTCTCCTAAACTATCTATCCAATTCTAAAATAAATTGGTATAAATATGCTTCATATCACAGCAAAAAATACTGTCATCTTTAAAACGTTCGAAATCCAACCCACCCCCTTTTCGAGCGTTTAATGCTATTATTTCAAGCCCTATTTTCCCCGGTTAAGAGCAGGCGATTAAATTTATCCATTTATCACTTAATAAATAGGTAAAAATAACAATTTTCCTAGCATTGTGACGCCATTCCTTTAAACATCTCATTTAATCATTTCATATTTTAAACTATTTAAATATCGTTTACACTTTTTTAGTATCTTTTATCACTGAACTTAGATATTACGTAAATGATTTTCTTTTATATTTGGCTTAAATAATAGATTAGGTACGTGTGTGATAATTTTAAATTGAATCCTCGATTTTTTTTTTTTTTTTTTTCAATGAAAATTTTATCACTGCTATTAACAATAAAGGGTGCTACCATATTACAGTCGACATATGTCACTAGTGACTTCTGCGTCATAATGATGTCATAAAGGGAAATTTATAGTAAAAAATTCCCCTCTCTGGCGATTTCTGACGTCATTATGACGTAGAAGTCACCAGTGACATATGTCGACTGTAATATGGTAGCAGTCAAATTCTTTTCATATAAGTCTAGGAGTCACGGACTAATAAATATCTAACTTTTAATTTATATATTTGGAAATTTAGAAGTTTGTTCTTTTGTGTGTTTGCTTAGTATACATAACCACACGGTTTGACTAAATGAATTCATTGGGATTCTAAACTGCATCACAGGACGGGAGACTCTAGAGGAGTATGACGATAAATAAATTATTGAGAGTGAACCAGATAATTCTCAGTCAAAAAACAAACCATTTTTTACATGTCTCATTGGGTACCTAACAGTTCTGGAATATTAAAAATTTTACTAATCCCGTCTTATGATGGGCTTTATGCTAGTATATAATAATAGCCAAAGTTATCTGTCCGCCTGTCCTTGAATTTATGAAGCGGTTGGATCTGGAAAGGATAGGGGCATCCCTATAGGATTTTTGAGGAGTTAGGGTTAGCAAAATCCAAAGCAAATCTTTAAAACGTTCAAAATCCACCCCTTCTCCCCTTTTCGAGCGTTTAATGCCACTATTTCAAGCTCTATTTGCTAGAGCAGGCTATTAAGTTTATCATATAATAAATAGGTAATAATACATCCTTTCTAGCATTATGACGTCATTTCTTTAACCATGTTATTTAATCCTTTCTTATTTTAAATTACTTCAATATCTTCAGCATTATTTTCGTACGTTTTATCACTGAACTTAGGTATTAAGTAAATAATTTTCTTTCATATGTGGCATAAATAATAGATTAGGTACATATGTGATAATTTTAAATTGAATCTTCTATTATTTTTGTTACGATAAAAATTTTATCACCGGTATTAACAACAAATTCTTTTCATAAAAGTCTAGGAGTCTATTTCATAGACTAATAAAATATATTGCGTTTTAACCCTCCGAGTGGAACACACCGATTAAGAAAAGTATCCAAAATATACGCTATAGTTTTATTGTGTCAATGGCCAAAGCGTTCTATGATTTTTTACCTCACCCCTTGTCGACTAGAATGGAATACGGGAAACCCACCCTCATTATAGTCACTTTAATTCCGGTTATAAATAGATATATAAATAGATATTATAGATTGTTAATTTTTAATACACATAAAGATCGTCAAGTCTCGAAGATCATCCCATAAGAAATAATGTATTCTAAAAGTAAAAATAAAAATATTCTTTAAGAGAATTATTTAAAATCATTTTCGAAAGTTATCCAAGATACTTAAGTGGTGCAATTCGAGATACATCTGTTACCGCAAACGAAATACTTCGAAATAGAGGTTTACAAAGCCATGAAAAGCTATCAGCGTATTTGTGCCTCAGGGAGTAGGGG
>CM063507.1:101896956-101899456 GCA_032207245.1 Pardosa pseudoannulata | reverse complement strand
TGTAAGTTAAATATTATTATATGTTACATAAAACGCTACCAAACAGTGTTGCATAGAATTATCTTATTCAGAATCATACATTTTATCGGATTTATAATCCTTTCCCTGCATACATATTTCCGTCCAGATCCATTCCGTATTTAATATTTCCGTGCCATCGTGTATGTTTGTATGCGTGCATCTAAGAGTATTCTTGAAATGTAACAGTCTTTGTTATTCTTTAAACAAGGTTATATTTCAGTTGGAAGCTTTCCACGTCAATGCAGTACAAAGATGACTCACATCGAAGGCTAAACGGAAAGCTGTAATTTGGCAAATCTATTCTTGTGAATTATGAATGCTATGATATTCGTATTTAAGCAGAAAAACAGGAGGTCGGTTAGTTTGTTTAACGAATAAAAGGAAACATTCATGAATAATACGGATAAACTAGGTCAAAATAATCTCATAATCTGAAATTTTATCGCTTTTTTTGTCATCATTTATAAAATTGTATTGACTGAGTAATATTTTGCAACAAAAATTATCGATTATTAAATTTAAAATTATCACATTTGTACCTAATTTATTATTTAAGCGAAATATAAAAGAAAACTATTTACGTCATATCTAAGCTCAGTTATGAAAAGAATGCAGACGATATTTAAAATATTTAAAATAAGAAATGATTAAATGAGATAGTTAAAGAAATGAGTCATAATGCTAGAAAAATATGTTATTTTTACCTATTTATGTGACTAGCATATATCCCATCATATGACGGGATTAGTAAAATTTTTAATATTCCAGAACTGTTAAGTACCCAATGAGGCAGGTAAAAAAATGGTTTGTTTTTTGGCTGAGAACTATCTGGTTCACTCTCAATAATTTATTTATCGTCATATTCCTCTAGAGTCTCCCGATACTGTAATGCAGTTTAGAATAAAATTGAATTCATTGAGTCAAACCGTGTGGTTACGTATAATAAACAAACACACAAAAGAACAAACTTGTTAATTTCCAAATATATATAAATTAAAAGTTAGATATTTATTAGTCAGTGAAATAGACTCCTAGAATTATATGAAAATAATTTATTGTTAATACCGGTGGTAAAAGTTTCATGGCAACAAAAAATAATCGATGATTCAATTTAAAATTATCACGTATGTACCTAATCTATTATTTAAGCCAAATATAAGAGAAAATCATTGACGTAATATCTAAGTTCAGTGATCAAAGATATTAAAATAGTGTAGACGATATTTAAATAGTTTAAAATAGGAAATGATTAAATGAGATGATTAAAGGAATGACGTCACAATGCTAGAAAAGATTATTATTTTTACCTCTTTATTAAGTGATAAATGGATAAATTTAATCACCTGCTCTTAATCGGGGAAAATAGGGCTTGAAATAATGGCATTAAACTCTCGAAAAGGAGGGAAGGGTTGGATTTCGAACATTTTAAAGACGACAGTATTTTTTGCTGTGAAATGAAGCATATTTATACCAATTTATTTTAGAATAGGATCGATAGTTTAGGAGAAGATAAACTTTATTCGCTTTGAATGGATGCCTCTATCCATTCCAGGTCCAACCGCTTCATAAATTTTAGGACAGACGTACAGATAACATAGGCTATTATTATATAGGGGATAAATTGATAAACTGAATCACCTGCTCTTAACCGGGGAAAATAGGGCTTGAAATAATGGCATTAAATCATAGAAAAGGGAGGAAGAGGTCGATTTCGATTATTTTAAAGACGACAGTATTTTTATTTGTGATATGAAGCACATTTATACCAATTTATTTTAGAATCGGATAGATAGTTTACTTGAATATAAACTTTACACGCTTTGAATTTTACTAAATTTAACTCATCAAGAATCCAATATTGATGCCTCTATACATTCCATGTCCAACCGCTTCATAAATTCGAGGACAGATGGACTGATAACTTAGGCTATTATTATATAGGGGATATAATGTATAAGTATAATTATGTATAGTATGTATAGTGCAACATAATGAAGAGTACCTTCAGTTCGCCGTAACTCGGTTGGCTGAGTGTCTAACTGCAGAATCAATGTTATTTATTATTTGTACCAAACCTAGGGGATTCTAGATCTTTCTTTACTATTCGAGTAGATGTTTCTAGAATGTCTGATTGTATATAAAAGCTGTGTCCCCAAAGTTTGGGGCAGTTCTCTGTTCTGTTCTCAAGCTGTTCTAATTAAAACCGTTTTACCCAAGTGCAATATTATTTCAATCTTCTCGACAATATGTATGTATAGTATATATGTATATATAATTTATGTTAATATATATATGTCACTTATACATGTATGTTAATTTTACACATCAATTTCTTAACAGAAAATAGAAAAAAAAATCTATTATAAATTAATACAATCAGAATTTTTAATAACTCAAATGTAACATAAACTATATTGAAAACGCTAAGTCACATCTCATAAGAAATTTGTGACTTAAATACATCAAAGTTCCTACGCTA
>CM063507.1:101871956-101876956 GCA_032207245.1 Pardosa pseudoannulata | reverse complement strand
AAAACATTTTTTATCCTATTAACAGTTTAAGGACCAAATTATCTTTAACTAGCTATTTTTAACGGATAATTGATTTAAAATGTCAACGTTTTGAGTATTACACTGAATAAATGATTTTTTTGCATTGTTTATACTATTATGTAAATATGTATTCAGGAAATTGAGACATCGAAATATGTATTCATCAGTAATAAGCTATTATATTTCTATATCTAATTTAGATTCCAAAAACATTTTTTTCCTATTAACAGTTTAAGGACCAAATTATTTTTAACTAGCTATTTTTAACGAATAATGGATTTAAAATGTCAACGTTTTGAGTATTACACTGAAGAAATGATTTTTTTTGCATTGTTTATACTATTATGAAAATATGTATTCAGGAAATTGAGACATCGAAATATGTATTCATCAGTAATAAGCTATTTTATTTCTACATCTAATTTAGATTCCCAAAACATTTTTTTCCTATTAACAGTTTAAGGACCAAATTATTTTTAACTAGCTATTTTTAACGAATAATGGATTTAAAATGTCAACGTTTTGAGTATTACACTGAATAAATGATTTTTTTGCATTGTTTATACTATTATGAAAATATGTATTCAGGAAATTGAGATATCGAAATATGTATTCATCATATAAGCTATTTTATTTCTACATCGAAATATGTATTCATCAGTAATAAGCTATTATATTTCTATATCTAATTTAGATTCCAAAAACATTTTTTTCCTATTAACAGTTTAAGGACCAAATTATTTTTAACTAGCTATTTTTAACGAATAATGGATTTAAAATGTCAACGTTTTGAGTATTACACTGAATAAATGATTTTTTTGCATTGTTTATACTATTATGTAAATATGTATTCAGGAAATTGAGACATCGGAATACCTACTCATAAGTAATAAGCTATTACATTTATACTTCCAAGTTAGGTTCTCTAATTATTTTTATAAACCTTTGACAGTTTAAGGACCAAATTATTTTTAACTAGATGTTTTAAATGTATAACGGAGTTAAAATGCCAAGATTTTAAATATTACATCGAATAAATGATTTTTTTGCATTGTTTATACTATTATGTAAATATGCATTCAGCCAGTTGGGACATCGGAATACGTATTTATAAAAAATAAGCTATTATATTTCTACTTCTAAGTTAGATTCTTTAAAATATTTTTTTAGCCTACTGACAGTTTAAAGACCAAATTTTTTAACTAGCTTTTTTTTAACGAATAACGCAGTTAAAATGTCAACATTTTGCGTGCTACGTTGAATACAATTCCTTTTTTGCATTGTTTATACTATTATGTAAATATGTATTCAGCAAATTGAGACAACGTAATACGTATTCGTAAGTAATAAGCTATTATATTTCTACTTCCAAGGAAGATCGCCTTTACATTTTTTTATAGTCTGTTAACACTTTAAGGAAAAAATTATTTTTAACTAGCTATTTTTAACGAATAACGGAGTTAAAATATCCACATTTTGCGTGTTACATTGAATAAATAAATGCTTTATTTGCATTGTTTATACTGTTATGTAAATATGTATTCAGCAAATTGAGACATCGGAATATGTATTCATAAGTAATAAGCTGTTATACTTCTGCTTCCAATTTAGATTCCCAAAACATTTTTTCCCTATCAACTTTTTAAGGACAAATTATTTTTAACTAGCTATTGGGTTGTTCGGAAAGTAATTTCGGTTTTTTGTGGAAATGAAAGTTAGTTTTTTCGTATAATAAACAAATACTTTATTAAATTATATATTGGCCGTTCTGGTCCAACACCTTTTGCCATCTTTCTGGTAGTAGCATAATTCCACGCTCATAAAATTTTTGGTCTTTGCTGGCAAAAAACTGATCGAGGTGGTTTTTGACCTCCTCATTTGAGGTGAAGGTTTTACCGTCTAAAAAATTTTGGAGTGACCGGAACAAATAATAATCCGATGGTGCCAGGTCTGGAGAATATGGTGGGTGGAATCTGGAGAATAGCATTGTATCCCATTCAAGCTGTAAAAGCTTTTGGCGAGTGACCAAACTTGTGTGAGGTCTCGCGTTGTCTTGGTGAAACACTACACCTTTCCTGTTGATTAGTTCTGACCTTTTCTGTTGAAGTGCATCATTCAGTTTGTCCAGCTGATGACAGTAGACTTCCGAATTAATCGTTGTGTTATCCGGTAAAAGCTAAAAAAAAAAAGATTCCTTTAAAATCCCACCAAACAGACAGCATTACCCTTTATTTTTGTAAATATCGGCTTTGGAAATGGTTTGAGCCGGTTCATCTTTTTTGCTCCATGACCTCTTGCGTTTGACGTTGTTGTATACAATCCATTTTTCGTCAAATTCATGATGCGCTTCAAAGACGGATCATTTTCGTGACGTTTGAGAAGCGAATCGCAGACGTCAATGCGGCGACACAGATTTCTCTGTGTGAGAACGTAGGCTACCCATACATCGAGATTTGAGGATAATCGCAGGACTTTTAAGTGATCATAAACTGCTGAATTTGATAAATTTAATCTCAATCCGATCTCACGTGTTGTTATTCGCCGGTTCGCATCAACTAATGCCTTTATCGCGTCTTTAACAGCTACAACTGGCCTTCCCGAACGTGGTGCATCTTCGACATCAAAATTGCCGGATCGAAATTTAGCGAACCAGTTCTGGCACTGGCGTACTGTCAACACACCTTCTCCATACACATCGGTCAATTTCTTTCTGGCTTGAACAGCATTTTTACCCTTTCTGTAGTAAAACAGTAAGATATGTCGAAAATGCTGCTTATCGCTCTCCATATTTAAAAGGGCACCAACCAAAAACTACTGCGTAGAATTAATTGGAATTTTTCACACACAAGCCTTGCTATATGAGCTCTCAAAGCATATAAAAATTATACGGCTTAAATGTGAAGTTGGGTGCAAAAAAATACAATTAAATCCTCTGTCGGGAAAAAAACGAAATTACTTTCCGAACAACCCAATATTTTTAACGAATAACGGACTTAAGATGTCACCATTTTGCTTGTTAAACTAAATAATTACTTTTTTGCATTGTTTATACTATTATGTAAATATGTATTCATCAAATTGAGACATCGGAATACGTATTCATAAGTAATAAGCTATTCTATTTCTGCTTACACTTTAGATTCCTCAAAAACTCTTATAGCCTGGTTAATAGTTAAAGGACCAAATTACTTTTTACTAGCTATAGAAAGTGCAGCTATCACTCGAATGGATTGGTCAGTGTACTCTTCAAATTGAAATCCCTTCGAACATGTGTGGGATGCTTTGAGATCCAAGTTTTTTACAGTGGTTCTGTAACCGGAGATCGCTATTGTGAGGAGGTACTCTTTCCCCATGTGCTTCTGTTCCGAGGTGCCATTTGCCCAGACCTCATTTTTATGGAGGACAATGGAAGGGGACATCGGATTCTTTCTGTTGAAAATCTACTGGAGAGTGAAGATATCACTCGAATGAATTGGCCAGTGTACTCTCCTGATTTAAATCCCATCGAACATGTGTGGGATGCTTTGTGGAGACGCATTGCAACACGCTTACATCCTTCCAATAACTCAAACAGATGCTGATTGCGGAATGGGCACTCTTACCGCAAGAAATGTTGGAGTAGCTGGTTCTGAGTAAGCGGAGACGGTGCGAAGCTACCATTGCAGTCAAGGGAGGGCATATCCCATATTAAGGAATATCTGCATGTTGTTCTTCCTCTTGGATAGACAATTCTGAGTCACGATACTATGAGTTCAATAAAGTTTGTTTTTGTTTGATTCCATACCGTATGCATTGTATTCCTTTTTCAGCGCCGATGCTTTCGTCATCCTTTACATACATAATACTCTCCCTCATTTTTGAATTTCATGTCTCTCAGATGATTTCTCGTGGTTATGGCAAAAAACCCACCCGTTGCGTAAGTTTTGCACACCAGTGGTTTGGTTTGGATCGCTACGGTCTACTTTTTGCAACACGATGGCTAATGAGACCGGGACCTACTGCTTAAAGCTGATTCCGTACGACTACGAACATCCATGTAACTGTGGGATTCGAACCCATGAACTCCGGTTCCGAAGGCCAGGACCCTAACCATTCTGCCATCGTTCGGCCTTGCACACCAGTGTACTCTACGGCTGTCTCAAGTTTGAGTTGGTTCATCCTATTTGGATATCTGCTTTTACTGAAGTTTACCAAATAAGCCTTAATATGTTACGACACCTGTGTGACATTGAAGGGGCTGAAATGCTGTCATGTACATAACGGGAGTGAAACAACCTCTAGCTTTTGATAGTAGCTTCATTCACAGATACATTGAGGTCAGAAGAGGAAATTTATGTTACCCATTCACGCAAACTTCTCGTTCATGGAGATTCATGCTGTTTATAATATTGATTCAAGTAATATTCACACACGCATAGTCACATTAATATTTGCAACATTTAACTGTTGAACCATGGAAGTTTCGGTTTTGTTAATTGTTCGTAGTTGCTGGTATATTTTTTCTTAGGTGCTGGTATATTATATCTAGAGCTTATTAGTTTACAATTTGATATGCCGTGTGTGCATGTGCATGTGTATGAGAGAGAGAAAGACAGTATGTATGGGAGAGATAGAGTCAGAGAGAGGGTTGTGAGTCTGTGAGAGAGAGAGAGTGTGTGTGTGTGTATGTGTGTATTAGAGAGAGTGAGATAGTTGAGAGAGAATTATATGTGTATGTGAGAGAGAGTGAGAGAGATAGAGAGCGTCAGAGAGAGAGAATTATACGTGTGTGACAGATAGAGAGTGAAAGAGAGTCAGAGAGAGAATTATATGTGTGTGTGTGTGAGAGAGAGAGAGAGAGTGTCACAGATATAATTATCTATGTGAGTGTGTGTGTGAGAGAGAAAATATATTGAAAGGGTTGTGTGCGTGAGAGAGAGAAAATATGGTGAAAGTGTTGTGTGGGGGAGAAAGGAAATATGATGAAAGGGTTGTGTGTG
>CM063507.1:101851956-101869456 GCA_032207245.1 Pardosa pseudoannulata | reverse complement strand
TTTCTCTTCTATAATGATTTAAATTCAAAGATTTAAAACTACAATAAGAAAAAGAGTACTTTCTCTTTTATAATGATTTAAATTCAAATACTTAAACCTATGACAAGTTAAAGAGAAATTGCTTTTCTATCATGATTTAAATGGAAAGATTTAAAGCTATAATAATATAAAGAGAAATTTATCTTTTATAATGATTTAAATTCAAAGATTTAAAACTACAATAAGAAAAAGAGTACTTTCTCTTTTATAATGATTTAAATTCAAATACTTAAACCTATGACAAGTTAAAGAGAAATTGCTTTTCTATCATGATTTAAATTGAAAGATTTAAAGCTATTTTTATAGCTGAAAAGAAATTTCTCTTCTATAATGATTTAAATTCAAAGATTTAAAACTATGATAAAGAGAAATTTCTCTTCTATAATGAATTAAATTCAAAAATTTAAAACTATGACAAGTTAAAGAGAAATTGCTTTTCTATCATGATTTAAATTGAAATATTTGAACCTATGATGATACAAAGAAAAATTTCTGTTCTAAAAGAATTTAAATTTATATTTAAGAAATTCTGTATTACACTGGTCAGCAGTTAATTTTTAACATGATTCTCAAGGTGCTATCATATTGCAGTTGAAATGTGTCACAGTCGACTACCTTGTTGTAATGACCTTAGAATTAGTCATTATGACGCGTCTGAGAGAAGAATTTATGATACCAGATTCCCATCGCTGGCGATTTCTGACGTCATTATGACGCAGAAATCACCTATGACATATCTCGACTACAATAGAGTAGTGTCGTGTAGTCCTCGTTTATATTTCAGTATTAACCTGTGATCAAATGTATAGTGGTATTTATTTTGATTGCGTTCTGTAAAAGTATTTTAGTGCTAAATTTAACCACAGGTTCTGAGAAACTACAGAGTTAAGATATGAAAATAAACTAAAAGCTAAATTAAAAGCATCTGAAATCAGCTTAAAATAAAAAAAGTAAATTTATTATAATGATATATAAACATCTATGTACACACAAACTGATTCTATCTTCATAAAATATGCTTAAGTAATTATGTAAATATAAGAGAGAGGACCTAATCTCAATTTCAAAATGTATGTAAAAGGGGGTATCTTTGTGAGTTAATATGTTGTGGCCAGAACACTGCTAGTTGAGTGCTGATCAGGATTGGGTATGTATGGATCTCCGTCGGTCTGGTCAGGGGCTTCCTTCTGAGTGTTTGGGGGTGCGGCCGTAATATTTGATACAGGAACACTTCCCTTCGGACTTGGCTCCTTGACTGGACTCTGGAACACGTTCCTTCGGACTTCTCTCCTCGTCTGGACTCCCAAACACCTTCTCTTTTTTTAAGATTTTTCTTATTTTATTAATTTTATCCTTGTCCCCTCTTCCTTCTCATCGTCCAATCGGGATCGTTGTAAAAATATTATTGGTCTGCTTAAACCCCGCCTTGAGACCTCCAACGTGGAAAACCTTATCCTTTCTAATTGGGCACTGTCCCTTAGGGACTCATAAATAACTCCACAAAGGTACACCTTCGAACACCTTCTTTTGGGACCTCCAAACCTCGTCTCTGGGAACTCCGAACCATCTACTCTCTTTTTAGATTTTTGATATTTTATTATTTCAACCTTGTCCCCTCCTCCTTCTTGTATTCCAATCGGGATAGTTGTAAGGATTTAATTGGTCTGAATAAACCCCGCCCTTGAGACCGCCAACGTGAAAAACCTTATCCCTTCTAATTGGGCACTGTCCCTTAGGGACTCATAAATAACTCCACAAAGGTACATTCTTATTTAATGTCAAGTACGGAGACGGGATTCTAATCTAGGACTGGGATCAGAACCCCACCCGAGACCACCGTACAAGACTACAATATCCGTAGAATATAATTTTATATCCCTCTATCTTTTACAAAGATGTGATGAGGTCAGATTTAGATCTCGAGCATTTTACTTCTTCTATAAATGAATCAGTTATATTACTGATCTAAATCGCCTCATCAAAAGTAGGACCCTTAGTGAATGCAATAACAGAAATACCACGTGAGCTTAATTTATCTTTGTTGTCCCACTTTAATTCCATTAACTTACATGTGAATTATAATTACTTATAATATTGTTTTAATAAGACCTTCATACGGTTCTTTTGAAATATCAAAGTCAAATTTCTCAGAGCTGACAATGTGAAAACACAAGGTCAAATGGCTAAATATTAACCCAGAACTGCATGCACATCTCTTGCACAAAGGAAGAAAAGCAAGTGCTTAAATTAAGTACAAATATCCATAATGTCATGTCGACGTGTTGATTCATCTATTGCTGGAACAAGAAATACAACCATAAAGTTCGAGATCGAAGAAAGGTAAATGTTCATTTGGGACACGGTAGCGATTAATCGATAGACATTTGACATTGCAATTATCACACTTTCTGATAGGAAAGCTGTAGAAAATTTAGCACAAGAAAAATGTTCTCAGATATGACAAACTAAAAACATTATTTTATGAAAAATTCCCGTTTTTAATTGTTTAGAGTGACCAAGATAGACTTCTCTCAGGTATCCAAAAGGAATGAATTTGCAAACCTGAAATAAATGAATCAAATTTTATATTACCTTCTTAAAGGGAACAAAGTTACTTTCCTGTGTTTTGTATAGATTACAGAATTAATTTCCAAATTAAGGTGAAAAAATTAGCATGAAGAATTTAGAAAAAAATTGCATTATTTAAAAAAAATGATTAATTTTTTTTCTCTGTAGCTACTGAAAATGTATTTATATTAATTTATATTGTGTTAGTATTCACACTGATGTGATTAGAAAAGGAGGGAGGTTGGGTTTTAGATTTTGGAATTCCCAATGTATTTATATCGTGTACAGTAGAGTATCTATAATTCGAGTCTCGATTGTTCTAGTTTCCCTAACCCCGAGTTAAATTCTACTTACCAAAAAAAAATAAATATAGATATAAAATATATATAGACATAAAAATGAATACAGATTCTTTGTGTGGAAGGGAGACACTTGGAGTTTCTCGTAGAGCAAGCCTGTATGTGATGACCTGCTATAAATTGTGTTTATAGCGTGTACAGTAGAGTCTCCATAATTCGAGTCTCGATTATTCCAGTTTCCCTAACTCCGAGTTAAATTATATTAACCAAAAAAATAATAATATAGATATAGAATAAATATAGATTCTTTGTGTAAAAGGGAGACGTTTGGAGTTTTTCGTACAGCTAGCATGTCTATGCTTGGCAGCTATAAATTGTATTTATAGAGTGTACAGTAGCTTCTCTGTAATTCAAGTCTCCATTGTTTTAGTTTCCCGAACTCCGAGTTAAATTCTACATACAAAAAAATAATAAATATAGATTATTTGGAAGGAAAAGTCTTGGAGTTTCTTGTACAGCAAGCGTGTTTATGCTTGTCAGCTATAATTGTGTTTATAGTGTTACAGTAGAGTTTCTATATTTTGAGTCTCAATTGTTCGAGTCTCCCTAACTCCGAGTTAAATTCTACTAAAAAAATAATAAATAAATATAAAATCTTTGTGGGGAGTGAGATGCTTGGAGTTTCTTGTAGAGCAAGCATGTATGCTTGCCAAGTATAAAATTTATTTATAGCCTGTACAGTAGCGTCTCTGTAATTCAAGTCCTATTGTTTTAGTTAACCATAACTCCGAGTTAAATTTTACTTACCAATAATAATAATAATATACAAATGTAGAATATTATAGAAATAAATTATGATAGAATAGAAAATAGAATAAAATATAGAATAAATTTAGAATAATAAGTCACTAGAAACCACCATGATGCTCGTACAACAACCTACAAATCTAGCCGTCAATGTGATGCTCAGAAGATGGCGTGATATTATCGCATGTAAAAGGAACAATGTATTTAACAAAAATAAATAGACAATCACTTTAAGATGTAATTAACTTATCTTCAGCAATTAAAGTAAAAATATTATATAAGAAATTTTTTTATTGAAATATACTTTGAAACTTCAAAATTGTGTTTCTATTTCTATTTTATTAAACTAATAATTTTCGATCATCTGAGTTTTCCATAATTAGAACTCGTTTTGGCCTCGACCACCTTGAGTTACCAAGACTCTACTATACATAGGAATAAATCCTTAATTTTTCTGTGTTTGAATTGAACGGAACGATGAGCGAATGGTACAGCGCAGTTGGTCTGTTCTTGGGTTCGAAACCCGCTGCTGGCATGGAAATCGAAGCCTCGGAATGTTTAAGCAATGATTCCGGTCTCATTAACTCGTAAGTAAATATAGACCGTAGCAATCCAAACCATACCCGTATCTGATTTGTATTCTATGAGACTGTAATCCTCATGATGTCTTCTAAGAATTACCACTCGATCAAAATTCGCAACCAAAATGAGAGCTGTAAAGTTGTATCACAGAAAGTCAAGTGGTTTTACGAAAATGAGTAAACACCGTCTATAATTTAAAAAGTCACAGTACTCTTAAAAGTCGATAAAATGTAAAATAATTATCATTTTTAACTTCTCATACCATGAAAACTACAAGTTATACAAACATAATTTATTTAACATAGTTGGAACAGATTATTATATTTACACATATATCTCATTTATTTTTGAAACATAAAAAATATTTTTGTTATAAAGTTTTAAATAAGGGACACTTTGTTGTTAACAAAAATGATATCATGGCTAACGCGCATGATTACTAAAAACATAATTAAGTTCAAGACAATCTTATTATTTTAAAATATACTACAATATCTTAAAATATCTTTGAACCCGAATTTGTATATATTAATGACACATATATATCTTTTAAAAAATTAATTTTTTCCTTAAAAATTACTATTTTATCATTGAAAAAAATCCCTATTCTGGGAAACATACAAGAAAATTTAGGGTCAATCGCATGAAAATTACATTGTGTATAACCTGTAAAGATTTTATGAAAAAATATTTAAAACGTTTTGAGATAACATGTTCATTACATGAAAAAAAATGAGAAAAATCGATTTAAAGTTTTGTAGTTTTTAATTTGTGTTGATTATACAGCTGACTAGTTTTAATTCATAACTCTTCTCGTTATTAGAATTTTTTTATCGGGTTATTTTTAAATGTTCAGAACTAAATTCCTCTTCACATATATTTTTTTATGAAAAATCGAATGTTTTGTCGATTTAAGAGGCATATTACTCCTTAATATGTAGATATCAAAAATTCTTAGATGAATTGAGAAAATATAATTTTTACGGGGAGGACATTTATTTTTGAAAAAAATTTGGATTTCCAAATTTGCTAAAATTTAAAATGTCTAAACTTTAGTGGTTAAAGTTAGATCCCCAAATATATTTTGGAAATATAAACAAATGTCTAATTTTTAATGATTAAAGTTACGTCGCCAAATATTTCTTAGAAATTTAATTAAAATATCTAAATTTCAATTGTTAAATTAGAACCCAAATTGATTTAGAAATTTAAATGTCTAACGCTAAATTGTTAAAGTTAGATCACCAAATAAAAATTAAACTAATAATTCTAAATTTCAATGATCAAAATTACGTCACCAAATATTTTTTAGAAATTTAATTAAAATGTTAATGTTAAGCTTCAGTGGTCAAAGTTAGATCGCCAAATATTTTTTTAGAAATTTAAACAAATATCTAAAGTTTAATGGTTCTAAATATTCTGGAAATTTAAACTAATAATTCTAAATTTCAATGATTAAATTTAAGTCACCAAACATTTTTTAGAAATTTAATTAAAATGTCTAAATTTCTATGGTTAAATTAGAACACTAAATTTATTTAGAAATTTAAATATCTAACGCTAAATGGTTAAAATTAGATCACCAAGTATATTTTAGGAATTTAAACAAATGTCTAAAGTTTAATGTTTCTAAATATTTTGGAAATAAATTTAAACAAACAATTCTAAATTTCAATGATCAAAATTACGTCACCAAATACTTTTTGGAAATTTAATTAAAATGTTAATGTTAAGATTCAGTGGTCAAAGTTAGATTGCCAAATATTTTTATGAAATTTAAATAAATGTCTAAAGTTTAATGGTTCTAAATATTCTGGAAATTTAAACAAATAATTTTAAATTTCAATGGTTAAAGTTACGTTACCAAACATTTTTTAGAAATTTAATTAAAATGTCTAAATTTCTATGATTAAATTAGAACACCAAATTTATTTAGAAATTTATATGTCTAACGCTAAATGGTTAAAATTAGATCACCAAGTATATTTTAGGAATTTAAACAAATGTCTAAGCTTCAGTGGTTAAAGTTAGATCACCAAATATTTTTTAGAAATTTAAACAAATGTCTAAAGTTTAATGGTTCTAAATATTCTGGAAATTTAAACTAATAATTCTAAATTCAATGATTAAAATTACGTCACCAAACATTTTTTTAAATTTAATTAAAATGTCTAAATATCTATGGTTAAATTAGAACACCAAATTTATTTAGAAATTTAAATATAAATGTCTAAATTTAAATGGTTCTAAATATTCTGGAATTTAAACAATAATTCTAAATTTCATGGTTAAATTAGATCACCAAATTTTTTAGAAATTTAAGTCAAAACTAAATGGTTAAAGTTTCACCAAATATTTTAGAAATTTAAACAAATGTCTAAATTTCATGGTTAAAGTTAAAACACCAAATATTTTAGAAATTTAAACAAAATCTAAATTTTAATGTTAAAATTTGTCACAAATATGTTTAGAAATTTAATTAAAATGTTAATGTTAAGCTTCAGTGGTTAAAGTTAGATAACCAAATATTTTTTAGAAATTTAAACAAATGTCTGAAGTTCAATGGTTCTAAATTTTCTGGAAATTTAAACTAATAATTCTAAATTTCAATGGTTAAAGTTACGTCACCAAACATTTTTTAGAAATTTAATTAAAATATCTAAATTTCTATGTTTAAATTACAACACCAAATTTATTTAGAAATTTAAATTACTTCTAACTCTAAATGGTTAAAGTTAGATCACCAAATATGTTTAAGGAATTTAAACAAATATTTAAGATTCAGTGGTTAAAGATAGATCACCAAATAATTTTTAGAAATTTAAACAAATGTCTAAAGCTCAATGTTTCTAAATATTTTGGAAATTTAAACTAATAATTCTAAATTTCAATGATTACGTCAGCAAATATTTTTAGAAGTTTAATTAAAATGTCTAAGCTTCAGTGGTTAAAGTTAGATCACCAAATATTTTATAGTAATTTAAACAAATGTCTAAAGTTTAATGGTTCTAAATATTTTGGAAATTTAAATTAATAATTTTAAATTTCAATGATTAAAGTAACGTCCCGAAATATATTTTAGAAATTTAATTAAAATGTCAAAATCTGTGTTAAATTAGATAAATTTTTTTTAGAAATTTAAATATCTAATTCTAAATGGTTAAAGTTAGATCACCAAATATGTTTTAGGAATTTAAACAAATGTCTAATCTTTAGTGGTTAAAGTTAAATCACGAAATATTTTTTAGAAATTTAAACAAATGTCTAAATTTTAATGGTTCTAAATATTTTGCAAATTTAAACTAATACTAAATTTTAATGATTAAAGTTTGTCAGTGGTCAAAGTTAGATCGCCAAATATTTTTTAGAAATTTAAACAAATGTCTAAAGTTTAATGGTTCTAAATATTCTGGAAATTTAAACTAATAATTCTACATTTCAATGGTTAAAGTTACGTCACCAAACATTTTTTAGAAATTTAATTAAAATGTCTAAATATCTATGGTTAAATTAGAACACCAAATTTATTTAGAAATGTAAGTTTATTCTAACGCAAAATGGTTAAAGATAGATCACCAAATATGTTTTAGGAATTTATACAAATGTTTAAGCTTCAGTGGTTAAAGTTAGATTCCCAAATAAATTTTAGAAATTTAAACAAATGTCTAAAGTTTAATGGTTCTAAATATTTTGGAAATCTAAACTAATAATTCTAAATTTCAATGATAAAAATTACGTTACCCAAATATTTTCTAGAAATTTAATTGAAATGTTAATGTTAAGCTTCAGTTGTCAAATTTAGATCGCCAAATATTTTTAGAAATTTTAAAAAAATGTCTAAGCTTTAGTTGTTAAAGTTAAATCACCAAATAATTTTAGAAATTTAAACAAATATCTAAAGTTCAATGGTTTTAAATATTTTGGAAATTTAAACTAATAATTCTAAGTATCAATGGTTAAAGTTACGTCACTAAATATTTTTTAGAAATTGAATTAAAATATTAATGTTAAGCTTCAGTAGTCAAAGTTAGATCGCCAAATATTTTTTTAGATATTTAAACAAATGTCTAAAGTTTAATGGTTTTAAATATTCTGGAAATTTAATCAAATAATTCTAAATTTCAATAGTTAAAGTTACATCACCAAATATTTCTTAGAAATTTAACTAAAATGTCTAAATTTCAATGGCTAAATTAGAACACAAAATTTATTTAGAAATTTAAATGTCTAAGGCTAAATGGTTAAAGTTAGATCACCAAATAATTTTCAGAAATTTAAACAAATGTCTAAAGTTTAATGGTTCTAAATTTTCTGGAAATTTAAACTAATAATTCTACATTTCAATGGTTAAAGTTACCAAACATTTTTTAGAAATTTCATTAAAATATCTAAATATCTATGGTTAAATTAGAACACCAAATTTATTTAGAAATTTAAATTAATTCTAACTCGAAATGGTTAAAGTTAGATCACCAAATATGTTCCAGAAATTTAAACAAATGTCTAAAGTTTAATGGTTCTAAATATTTTGCAAATTTAAACTAATACTAAATTTTAATGATTAAAGTTTGTCATCAAATATTTTTTTAGAAATTAAATAAATTTCTAAAGTTTAATGGTAAACTGGTTTAAACTAATATTTACATTTCAACTTAGAATATTTTTAGAAATTTAATTAAAAACTAAATACATGGTTAAATTAGAACACCAAATTTATTTAGAAATTTAAATTAATTCTAACTCGAAATGGTTAAAGTTAGATCACCAAATATGTTCCAGCAATTTAAACAAATGTCTAAAGTTCAATGGTTAAAGTTACAAAGCCAAATATTTTATAAAAATTTAAAAAAAAATGTTTCAAGTTTAAACTGGTCTTAACGTTATGTTTTTTCAGTGTATATATTAACACATTGTATGTAGGATAAGTACTAGTACATTTTCTGACGATTGATACCTGAGCGCGGGTCACGTACTAGTACGGGTTAGTGTAACAACATTGTTTGTGGGTACAAAAATAACAGTATATACAGGAAAATGAAGCCGAATGTTCTTGTCTACTACATATATTCTGGAAAAATTGAGGCAAATTAAAACTAGTTTTTGCATCAGTCGATGCGACTGATGTAAAATTAAATAATTTTCGATCTATTGTGATTTAACTGAATATCTAAATTTATGCGCAAAACGCCCGCTCTTGGTACAATTCATCTGCAAAATGTATCCGCACACAATGTATTAACAGCTATAACATTTCTAGACTTATATGCATTAGGAAAATTTTAAAATGAAATCATGTAAAGAAATTCTAATATTTTCTTTTCTATTACTAAAATCATTTAATGCATAATTTGTCATAAGTAAATAGTATTACACACATGAAAAAATTTATACGATAATGAAAACTTTATCATTTATCATACTAAAATCAACCCTAACTTAAATAATGTAATTGGTAATCAATAATTTGAAAAAAAAAATTAAAAATAATCCAAGTGATTTTATTTTTCTTTTAAATCATTGTTTTTACTAACCCTGTGTTATACACGGAAGTAATAAATATCATGTGCAACCTTAGTTCTAAAGAGCAGAACTTCACGGGTCAACGCTCTACAGCTTTTAATTACTATTGACATTAGCCGTTATCTGTACTTTCGACACCGGAAATACCGCTAACGAAGATGAAGCACCGAGCATGTATTGTATGAGGATAAACACAAGTAAGATGTCTTTACTCGAACAGGAATTTGCTGTTCACTATGAGACCTTAAGTATGATTGAATAAAGCAAGAATATGTTATACAGAAGCTGTTCGTACGTTTTTTTAGACGATTTTGGTTAGCGGTATTAAAATATCGTTTGTTACAAAATAAATAACTGCAATTGCACTGTTTTTAATAGTCAAAATTATAGTTTGCGGCTTAAGAGGTTTGTTTTTATTCAAAATGGTGTTTTTAAACAAGCAATGGTTCGAAGATTATATTTATGCTCTTTCCGAAGAGAAGTATTCATATTCCGTTATCCAAAAACGATGTGAGAGTCATGGTTTTTTGATATCTAAAGCGTCAATAGGTAATAGCTTCAAAAAGAAAGAAAAAAACGACAAATAGAATAGAAATATTTCAACAAGTACCAAGGAAAAAGAACATCTTCGACTATTGCAAAAAGTACGTTTTTTAATATTAAAAAAAATCTAGTTAAAAACAGTTTTAAAAATCATTGAAATGCTGGTGTCTACTTTAAATAATATAACGTTATTTAAATTTAAGAAAGCAACGCAATATGATCGTGTTTTTCTAAAATTTTAAAGCAACTGCGAATTATGTATGAGAAACATTTACTCAAAGAAAAAAAAAAGATTTTTACAATTAACAGGTTTTTTTAACAGTTAAAAAACGAATTTTTGTGCAATAAAATTTACTTCTATTAAACAATAAATGATAATAAACAAATAAAAATAAATGGCAGGTTAATAACGAATTTTTTTTATTCTGAATGATTTCTTCTATGAAACAAATATAAAAATAATTGCGTTTATAAACGAATTTTATTCTGCAATAATTTACTTCTATGAACAAATAAAAAAATGTGACAGATACAATAAACGATTTTTATTACTTGATAGAATTTATTTCTTACAAGAAAAAATATTTACAAAACAAATTTATATTCTGCAATTAAATTTACTTACATGAAACAAGTAAAAAATAAATGACTGGTTACAAAAATGAATATAATACTTTTATAAATATACTTCTGATCTATAAATTAGTAATGGTTTTTAAAAAAAAAATTATACACGATTAAGTTTACTTCTATTCAAGTAAAAAAAAATATTAGGTAAACGAATTTTTTAATAAAATTACTTCTGTGAACAAATAAAAAATAATGACATTCAAAAATTTTTTTAATTGCAATATTTTCTTCTATTATGAAAATAAATATTGTAACAAAAATAAATTTATTACTGCTGCATTAAATTTATTCAATTACAAATGAATAAATGACATTGCAAAAACGAATTTGTTATGCTGCAATAAATTTATTCTATGAAACAAATAAAAAAATAAATGACAGGTTAAAAACGAATTTTGTTATGTATAATATTTATTTTGAAACAAGAAAAAATAAATTTTGTACAAAAAAATTTTACTGTGCAATTAAATTTATGAAAATTATAATGTGAAAAAATGAATATTAATACTTTTTTAAATTTACTTCTATGAAAAATGTCAAGATTAGATTACAAAAAGGATTTTTTTGTAATATTTACTTCTATAAAACAAATAAAAAATAATTAACAGGTTAAAATTATTATATTTACTTGTAATAGAATTTACTTTAAGAAAAAGTTAAATAAGTGACTGGTAACAGAAACGAATTTTAAATATTCAATTTTAAAGCTTTTTTATTTACAAAGATAAAACAATAGAAAACAATAGAATAATATTCTTATATTTATACTCAACAATCTTCGTAAATAATTTTTCTGAACTTTTCTTCATCATAAATCTTTGATAATTGAATTGGAAAAACAAATTATATAAATATTTTTGATGAAAATCGATATAATCATAAATTCGATTTTATTACAAATTAAAATAATTGCTTAGTTATTAATTTTAAAATTACAAAATAATCGAGTAAAAAAAATATTTTCTGAATTTTGACCAAAAGACTCGATCATGTCGTAAAATTTTATACAAGTAGTACAAAACACATTCATTAAATAGAAATTGTAAATTGTAATCTTTCTTACAATTTATGAATAAAGGTTCAAAGATGAATAGAATACTTTAGATGTTAGTTTATAAAAAAAGTTCATTAAAAACCAAATTTTATAAAATTTTATTTAAAATATACTTTAAATAACGTATGATAAATATTAAATATTTATCACAAAAAGTCATTTGACGTAAACAGTAATTTTATGATGAATATATCATAAACATATTTATTCAAAACACGAATTGAGGAAGACAATGGGATTGCAATAAATTCCCCCATTAATGTATAATCCAGTAAGTACTCAATATCGTGAAAAAAATTGCTTCGTAATATTTGATAATGCGATCAAAGCCTCTTGCTGAGAAATAATGAGGTCGTAAAAGCAAATTATGTCCTTTATCCACGCGAATTGCTCTTCCAAATTTAGACTGTGGTCTAACTGCTGCTTATTTGGTAAACCTTCCGTAGAATATATTTTTCTTTATAGATGCATTTTATTTTTTATTTTCTATCTTTCTTTCGATATGATCAATACACACACAAACACACACACACACACACACACACAGTTATATATATATACTATATATATATATATATATATATATATATATTTATCATATATACAATTTATTTATTTTTTTCTATTTATTTATATTATTATAGATCAGTATATATGTCTATCTATCTGAACTCTTTCGATGATACTCATTTCTGTTTTTTAAGTGATTTTTCTGTTTATTATTATATTGTTCAATTTCTTGTTTAAATTCTAGTTATCAAGTTATTGGGAAGCGATATGATTATGAAGTGATAACCTTTGATTATTTGAACTCTTCCGATGATACTCCTTTCTGATTTTTTAGTGTATTTTTTGTTTAAAATTATTGTTCATTCTCTTTTTTGTATTCTAGTTATTAAGTTACTGGGAAGCGCGATGATTATGAAGTGATAAACTTTGGTTAGTTGAAATCTGTCGATGATACTAATTTCTGGTTTTTAATTGTATTTTCTATTTAGGATTATATTGTTTATTTTTTTGTTTGTGTTCTAGTTATCAAGTTAGGGGGAAGCAAGATAATTATGAAGTGATAACCTTTGTTTATTTGATATCTGTCGATGATACTCATTTCTGTTTTTTCAGGGATTTTCTGTTTATGATTATATTGTTCCTTTTTTTCTTTGTATTCTAGATAACAGGTAATTGGGAAGTGAGATTATTATGAAGTGATAGCTTTTGGTTATTTAAAATCTTTCGATGATACTCATTTCTGTTTTTTCAGTGTTTTTTCTGTTTCTTATTATAGTGTTTATTTTCTTGTTTGTATTCTAGTTATCAAGTTATTGGGAAGCGATATGATTATGAAGTGATAACCTTTGATTATTTGAACTCTTTCGATGATACTCCTTTCTGATTTTTTAGTGTATTTTTTGTTTAAAATTATTGTTCATTCTCTTTTTTGTATTCTAGTTATTAAGTTACTGGGAAGCGCGATGATTATGAAGTGATAAACTTTGGTTAGTTGAAATCTGTCGATGATACTCATTTCTGTTTTTTCATCAGTATCTTTACTGTTTATGATTATGTTGTTCATTTTCTTGTTTATATTCTAGTTATCGAGTTATTAGGAAGCGAGATTTATAACCTTTGGTTATTTGAACTCTTTCGACGATACTCATTTCAATCTTTTTATTGTCTTTCCTGTTTATGATTATATTGTTTATTTTCTTGTTTGTATTCATAGCTATTAAGTTATTGGGAAGCGAGATGATTATGAAGTAATAACCTTTGGTTTTATGAACTCTTTCGATGATACTTATTTCTGTTTTTTCAGTGTTTTTTCTGTTAATTATTATATTGTTCATTTTCTTGTTTGTATTCTAATTATCAAGTTATTGGGAAGAGAGAAGATTATGAAGTGATAACCTTTGGTTATATGAACTCTTTCGGTGGTACTCATTTCTGTTTTTTCAGTGTCTTTTCTGTTTATGATTATATTGTTCATTTTCTTGTTTGTATTCTAGTTATGAAGTCATTAGGAAGAAAGATGATTATGAAGTGATAACCTTTTGTTATTTGAACTCTTCCGATGATACTCATTTCTGTTTTTTCAGTATCTTTTCTGTTTATGATTATATTGTTCATTTTCTTCTTTGTATTATAGTTATGAGGTTATTGGGAAGTGAAATGATTATGAAGTGACAACCTTTGGTTATTTGAACTTTTTCGATGATACTCATTTCTGTTTTTTAATTGTCTTTTCTGTTTATGATTATATTGTTCATTTTCTTCTTTGTATTATATTTATCAAGTTATTGGGAAGCTAGATGATTATGAAGTGATAACCTTTGGTTATTTGAAATCTGTCCATGATACTCATTTCTGTTTTATCAGTGTTTTTTCTATTTTTTATTATATTGTTCATTTTCTTCTTTGTATTCTAGTTATCAAGTTAACAGGAATCGAGATGATTATAAAGTGATAATATTTGATTATTTGAACAATTTCGATGATACTCATTTCTGTTTTTTCATCAGTATCTTTTCTGTTTATGGTTATGTAGTTCATTTTCTTGTTTATATTCTAGTTATCGAGTTATTGGGAAGAGAGATTTATAAACTTTGGTAATTTGAACTCTTTCGACGATACTCATTTCAATATTTTTATTATCTTTTCGGTTTATGATTATATTGTTAATTCTCTTCTTTGTATTCTAGTTACCAAGTTATTGTTAAGCAAGATGATTATGATGTGATAACCTTTGGTTATTTGAAATCTGTCGATGATACTCATTTCTGTTTTCTCAGTGTTTTTTCTGTTTATGATTATATTGTTCATTTTCCTCTTTGTATTCTAGTTATCAGTTTGTTGGGAAATGAAATGATTATGAAGTGATAACCTTTAGTTATTTTAACTCTTTCGATGATACTCATTTCTGATTTTTAGTATCTTTTTTGTTTAAAACTATTGTTCATTCTCTTGTTTGTATTCTTGTTATTAAGTTATTGGGAAGCGAGATTAATATGAAGTGACAACCTTTGGTTATTTGAACTTTTTCGATGATACTCATTTCTGTTTTTTAATTGTCTTTTCTGTTTACGATTATATTGTTCATTTTCTTGTTTGTATTCTATTATCAAAATATTGGGAAGCGAGAGGATTATGAAGTAATAACCTTTGGTTATTAGAAATCTTTTGATGATAGTCATTTCTATTTTTTCAGTGCCTTTTCTGTTTAGGATTATTGTTCATTCTTTTGTTTGTATACTAGTTATCAAATTATTGGGAAGCGAGAGGATTATAAAGTGATAACCTTTGGTTATTTGAACTCTTTCGATGATACTCATTTCTATTTTTTAGTGTCTTTTCTATTTATGATTCTATTGTTCATTTTCTTGTTTGTATTCTATTATCAAATTATTGGGAAGAGAGAAGATTATGAAGTGATAACCTTTGGTTATTTGAACTCTTTCGATGATACTCATTTCTTTTTTATTTCAGTGTCTTTTCTGTTTATGATTATATCGTTCATTTTCTTGTTTGTATTCTATTATCAAATTATTGGGAAGAGAGAAGATTATGAAGTGATAACCTTTGGTTATTTGAACTCTTTCGATGATACTCATTTCTATTTTTTCAGTGCATTTTCTGTTTAGGATTATTGTTCATTCTTTTGTTTGTATTCTAGTTATCAAGTTAACAGGAATCGAGATGATTATAAAGTGATAATATTTGATTATTTGAACTATTTCGATGATACTCATTTCTGTTTTTTCATCAGTATCTTTTCTGTTTATGATTATGTAGTTCATTTTCTTGTTTATATTCTAGTTATACAGTTATTGAGAAGCGAGATGATTTTGAAGTGATAACCTTTGGTTATTTGAAATCTGTCCATGACACTCATTTCTGTTTTTTCAGTGTTTTTTTTTTGTTTATGATTATATTGTTCATTTTCCTCTTTGTATTCTAGTTATCAGGTTATTGGGAAGGGAAATAATTATGAAGTGATAACTTTGGCTTATTTTAACTCTTTCGATGATACTCATTTCTGATTTTTTAGTGTCTTTTTTGTTTATAATTATTGTTTATTTTCTTGTTTGTATTCTTGTTATCAAGTTGTTGGGAAGCGATATGATTATGAAGTGATAACCTTTGGTTATTTGAACTCCTTCGATGATGCTCATTTCTGTTTTTTCAGTGTCTTTTTGTTTAAAATTATTGTTCGTTCTCTTGTTAGTATTCTAGTTATTAAGTTATTGGAAAGCGAGAATATTATGAAGTGATAACCTTTGGTTATTTGAACTTTTTCAAAGATACTCATTTCTTTTTTTTAATTGTCTTTTCTGTTTATGATTATATTGTTTATTTTTTTGTTTGTGTTCTAGTTATCAAGTTATTAAGAAGCGAGATGATTATGAAATGATAACCTTTGGTTATTTGAAATTTGTCGATGATACTTATTTCTGTTTTTTTTCAGTGAAATTTCTGTTCATTATTTTACTGTTCATATTCTTGTTTATATTCTAGTTATCAAGTTATTGGAAATCGAGATAATTATGAAGTGTTAACCTTTGGTTATTTGAACTTTTTCGATGATACTCATTTCTGTTGTTTAATTGTCTTTTCTGTTTATGATTATATTGTTTATTTTTTTGTTTGTGTTCTAGTTATCAAGTTATTGAGAAGCGAGATGATTATGAAATGATAACCTTTGGTTATTTGAAATTTGTCGATGATACTCATTTCTGTTTTCTCAGTGTTTTTTCTGTTTATGATTATATTGTTCATTTTCTTCTTTGTATTATAGTTCACAAGTTATTGGGAAGCAAGATGATTATGATGTGATAACCTTTGTGTAATTGAAATCTGTCCATGATACTTATTTCTGTTTTTTTATTGTATATTATTTACATTTTAAGATGTTTAAAAAAGTATGCCCATCATTTAATTATTCCTTTATTATTCGAAAAATCTAAAGCTACCAGTTATATATTCAGGGAAACTAACCAGATAATTCTTTTTATGTAATATATTTAGTATTTTTACTTAATATTAATTACTTAATTACAATTTCCTTAATACTACTTAATATTTTTATTTAATATTTTAATTACTTAATTACAATTTACTTAATAATACTCAATATTAATTACTTAATTACAATTTCCTAAATATTAATTAATATTAATTACTTAATTACAATTTCCTTAATATTACTTAATATTAATTACTTAATTATAATTTACTTAATATTACTTAATATTTTTGTTTAATATTTTAATTACTTAATAGTTTTACTTAATATTACTTAATATTAATTACTTAATTACATTTTACTTAACATTAATTATTTAATTACAATTTACAGATTATTACTCAATATTAATTACTTAATATTTTTTGCATGTTTACTACTTTCAAACGTAGACTATTTTATTTAATAAGCTTATTAAAAATACATATTAAATAATTGCTT
>CM063507.1:101844456-101846956 GCA_032207245.1 Pardosa pseudoannulata | reverse complement strand
CTTGCAGACTTGCCATGCTGAACTTGCTGAAAGTTTGCAGGCTTGCAAAGCAAGACTGCAAGTTTGCTGAAAACTAAATTATCTATCTGGGAATTAATGGCGTCTGGTTCACATTATGTTGGTCTCTAGTCGGAATGTACTAAGTTCATACAATACCTCTAGCGTTGAAGGCAAGTCTGTGGGTCTTATGATTCTAGATTTGAGAGCCCAGCGCGTTTACTCGCGTCTGTTGCATTTTTTAAGTTAGATGCACTCCCTGGACGGTGCTACATGAATAGCAACTTCTCAGCGGTGTTTGGTATAAATACTGCTATCTATATTTTGGCAAACGGAATCAGTGCCCTTAAATATCAAACAACTCAAATTAATTCTAATTTTTTAATTAAAACATGGTACTCACGATTGTCCCTTGGCTAGCATCTCGAAACCTTCGTTGATTTTATTCAGGGGGATGCGGTGAGAAACCAGCTTGTCTAGCTGGATCTCATTCTTCACCACTTTCTCTACGAGAGTGGGGATGCCTAGCTTAGCCTTGTATGCTGGAAGAAGACAAAATGGGGAAAATTATTGGCCTTGTTTTTGTAAACACAGAAAGTATCTCAATAGAAAATAGTTTTTGTGAAATGTTTAGGAAACAGCCCTTTGAATATTAAGCAATGAAACCATTCTGATGTACCACTTTTCATAACAGATCCTCCAAATTTTCTCTCCATTTACCCTTTGTAATCGCCAGCATCATAATTAACATGGCAGTCCAGAAGGGGCCATCATTTGGAGACTCCTTCGTGAAGGCATAAATTTCGATCTAGTCCACCAGTTCTTTGCTTGTAGGGTGCTCACAAAAGATTAAGCTTACGGTGCTCGCTTACGGTGCCTCTATATTTACAAAACCACAGTTCGGGCGATTTCTCCCAAAAGTGGGGTAATTTAATTGCGACTCTGCCGACCTCGGCAGCGGGAGGTGGGGTAGCCATAATATATGAGATTGAACAATAATGTATGGGATACTGAATAATATAATTGAGTCAAGCAGATAGAAAAATTATATATATACACACTTGTTTATATACATACGCAATGAGGCTGTCTGAACGAGTAAATAAGCGTGGCCCTCAGAGGGAATAGGAGAAAACATGCAGCTTGCCGTGACGCTGAGTTGAATGCTGAGAAAATCCACAGAAAAGGTATCCATGTGAGGATAACATTATAACACCATGACTGTAAGTCGTGCACCTGTTGCTAAATTAGCAATTTCAGAAATAACGGTGTAGTTGGTTTGTCCCAAGAGTTTAATTAGAAGGGAATGCACAGCATGTGTTAATCAATGATAAAATCGTCGATGTACACGGATGTAGCTCGGCGCGGTGCGTGCAACAAAGGGTCGCCAATACCGTGCTCGCAAAAATGGCTCCAGTCAGTGTATGAGACTCTATTGTCTCTCTGCTTATAGCGCCTCCTGAGGCGGTTACAGTCAATGTACGTTCGCTACCAGTGGTCCGAGAAGACCATGGAGTATGTGCGCGCGTGGCAGCACTCTCATTGCTTTAAAAGGTCGATCGGCAAACTTTAGAAATTCAATGAGACATATGTAATTTTTATTTCGCGAATTTCCAATTGTATGAATTTAAAATAAAAAAGCAGTAAATATATTTATATTACTTAGAAACTTTTATTTTATTAATACAAAATGCACATATTAAAAGTAAAAAAAAATATATATCGTAATTTTAATGTAAGTTAATTTTTTATTATTTTCTAGATTAAATTTTCTGCTAAACATTTAGCTGCAAATGGTGTTGAGCATCAGTTCGACCGAGAAACCGAGTCTGAATCATTCTATAGAACATTCTTTTGATTCATAGTTTCCACTCTGTGACGTCACTATGCCAAGACATTGCCAATAGCAGTTGAAAGTAACAGTTGTTCCTCTAGTAGGTATTGATCACACAGACCATGACTTCTATAAAGGACCTTCCACACTATGGTCCACTGCAAGCCATTACCTCCGTCTGGAGGGGGTATGGCTTATCGCTGTCAACGATGGCAGAAGATAAAATGGCCTTATAGGAGGATGGCTCCGGAAGCAAATTTTCTCCAAAGATCAAAGGCAGCCAGAAGCTCAACTAAATTGTGCAGTACACTATATAGATGAATACAAGCACTCGGCTCCTTTAGTGACCTACTGTGTGGATGCAACTAGTAAACCATCGTCTAAGATCACCATCAGGAAAGAATGAACGACTGTCCATAGTGTGGAAGTTACATAAGAAGGTTTCCATGACAAATAGCATTCGGGTTTTCATCTTCAAATTCGGGTTTTAATCTTCGAGTATGCTTTGCCTTGTTTGGCTGACGGTGATGACTGTGTGGAGGGCATGGTATGATATCTTCGTTATTCTTTACAACGAAAAGTGGTTTTGCCCTGACTACAACTTAAAATATTCATTACATTATTCTGCATAGTTTGAAAAAGCGTAAGCATAAAAATTTCTAGCATGAG
>CM063507.1:101821956-101836956 GCA_032207245.1 Pardosa pseudoannulata | reverse complement strand
TTTTCCTCGGTTGTGAGCAGGTTATTAAATGTATCAAATAATAAATAGATAAAAATGAAATTTTTTTCTATCATTATGGCGTCATTCCTGTAAACATCTCATTTAATCATTTCTTATTTTGACACATTATATGTGGGCTTGGCGAATGCATTAATACGCGAGTAACGGGGGAATCGGACGAAATTTAGGTGAAAAATATCTCCCTTTCCCGCCGATAACACATACTCAAAAGGGAGATTACTAGCTCTCGCAGATAACCATTGGCATGTCAAGTGGGTAATCACGCGTTCCCGCATGTAATGTGTTAAAATAAGTAGCAGACAATACCGATATTTCATGATTATTAATATCGACATCTTGGATACTCAAAATGCTTACCGAGGTCGAACTTTTTGGGGTTGGTGTCGATACCGATGACTTTCGAAGCTCCACTGTCCCTGCAACCCATGACGGCACACATTCCGACTCCACCTAGTCCCCAGACTGCGCAGGTGGCTCCGGGTGGCACCTTGCCTGCATTCATAACGGCACCGTATCCAGTTGGAATACAGCAACCAGCAAGTGCAATGGTGTTCGGGTTGGCTTTCGGATTCACCTAAATACGAAATTACATACCGTTTTACGATAATGACTTCACATAGCAACGATATGGGGAATTGAGAAAAAGCAATTATCCTCTATTATTATATATCTTGCTTGGCAGGTAATAATTTATATTTGAATGTCATCATAAATCCAAAAAATTTACAGATATTGTTTCTGTCCTTATTGACGTGATTTAGGTTTTTGGCACTCTGTTGTTATTTATTTGACTATCATGTAACCCGTCATATGACGGGATCAGTAAAATTTTTAATATTCCAGAATTGTAAAGTACCCTATAAGGCAGGTAAAAAATTGGTTTGTTTTTCGGCTGAGAATTAGCTTGCAACAAAAAATAATCGATGTCTGACGATGTACTTTCCCACGAGGGTCAGCACGTGCATGTGGAAGAAATTTCCACGAAGAATTTAGGTGCAGCTGTTGACTTCGAGTTGTAGTGGGGACCCTTGCGGAGGAGTTATAGATTACGGAATTACACAAGCGTAACGGTTAAGACCATCCAGAGATGTAATCGTGAGTTATGGGGGCAGGGGCTAAAAATAATGTCAGCTTTCACAAAAGGGGATATTTTAATAAGCCCACCTGCAAGCCCGAATGGGGAGCATTCACCAACAATAAATTTCACCAACAAGCGATTGGCAAAAAAAAAGGGTGCTTTAATACCAAGGTGATGAGTTGTGAAAGAGAATGAAGAAATAAGAATCGAATTCGAAATTCAAGAGTTGCTGGAAATCGAAATCCCGTGCCTGCACATCCGCATGCCCGCACTGACTTCATGTACGCCCAAACACCCTTCCCGACATAAAACATGATGACTACACCAGCCTGCTCTCCTGCAATTACTGGAGGTAAACTTGATAATTATTCATACTAATTACCTTGGGTCTCAGAATCTTTTAATTGAGGAATAACGTATAAAAATAGAAAATTGTAATACATTGTGGTATAATGATAAACGTCGAGTAATGCATGATATATATTTTAATCCAGAAATAATGTCTGTAAATAAGTAATGTATATAATAAATGTTTTTAGTTCGAATATAAGGTATTATATTTCTACTGTGTTTACCCTTTGGAAACAAACACTGGTGTTTGCTTTGTAAGTACATTGTAATACAATGATTAAATTTAAAATTATCATATATATACTTAATCTGTTTTTTAAGCCAAATATAAAAGAAAATTATTTACGTAATATCTAAGTTCAGTGATAAAACGTATAAAAATAGTGCAGACGATATTTAAATAATTTAAAGTAAGAAATGATTAAATGAGATTGTTAAAGGAAATGACTTTAATGCTAGAAAAAAAGTTATTTTTAGCTATTTATTATGGGATTAATTAATAAATTTAATCACTTACTTTTAAAATTGCGGCTTGATATAATGGCATTAAACGCTCGAAAAAGAGAGAAGGGGTAGATTTCGAAAAGTTTTAAAGACGTCAGTATTTTTTGCTGTGGTATGAAGCATATTTATACGAATTATTTTAAATCGGATAAAGCATATTTATAACAATATATTTTATAATCGGATCGATAGTTTAGGAGAAGATAAACTATACTCGCTTTTAAAGTTTGCTAACCCTAACTCCTCAAGAATCCAATATGGATGCCTCTTTTCATTCCAGGACCGACCGCTTTATAAAGTCTAGGACAGACGGACATATAACTTAGGCAATTATTATATAGGGGATTAAAATAAATTTGGTTTTAAAAGCCTAACATTGATTAAAACTGTTACATTTCCGTAAATTAGATGCCAAGCGGCTAACTGTCACAAAATTAAGTCACATTCTAAGATGTTTACATATTAACTGCCAAAAATTTTTTCCGATTACAGTCAATCACGCTAACCAACGATTAGTGTATTTATTTTCATGCCATTTAACTTTCAGTTTCCTTTAATCGATAGAATTGATAAGGATTATAATTTTTTATCTATTTATAAACATATTTTTTTTTTTGTTGAGGAATAATCCCTTATGTAATAATAGCTTAAGTTATCTGTCCGTCTGTCCTCGAATTTATTTGTTAGGGACCTGGAATAGATAAAGGCATCCATATTGAATTCTTGTTAAGTTAGGATTAGCGAAATTCAAAGAGAGAAAAATTTATCTTCTCCTAAAGTATCGATGCGATTCAAAAATAAATTGGTATAAATATGCTTCATATTACAGCATTCCAGGTCCCACAAATAAATTCGAGGACAGACGGACAGATAACTTAAGCTATTATTACATAAGGGATTATTCCTCAACAAAAAAAAAATATGTTTATGAATAGATAAAAACTATAATCCTTATCAATTCTGTCGATTAAAGCAAACTGAAGGTTAAATTGCATGAAAATAAATACACTAATCGTTGGTTAGCGTGATTGACTGTAATCGGAAAAAATTTTTGGCAGTTAATATGTAAACATCTTAGAATGTGACTTAATTTTGTGACAGTTAGCCGCTTGGCATTCTAATTTACGGAAATGTAACAGTTAGGCTTTTAAAACCAAATTTATTTTAATCCCCTGTATAATAATAGCCTAAGTTATATGTCCGTCTGTCAGTATGAATAGAGAAATCCATATTGGATTCTTGATGATTTAGAGTTAACAAAAATTAAAGCGAGTAAAGTTTATCTTCTCCTAAACTATCTATCCTATTCTAAAATAAATTGATATTAATATGCTTCATATCACAGCTAAAAATACTGTCGTCTTTAAAACATTCGAAATCCATCCCTTTTCCCCCTTTTTGAGCATTTAATGCCATTATTTCAAGCCTTGGTTAAGAGCAGGCGATTAAATTTATCAATTTATCACATAATAAATAGGTAAAAATAACATTTTTTTCTAGCATTATGACGCCATTCCTTTAATCCTCCCATTTAATCATTTCTTATTTTAAATTATTTAAATACCGTCTGTGTTATTGTCATACGTTTTATCAGTGAACTTAGATATTACGTAAATAATTTTCTTTTATATTTGGCTTAAATAATAGATTAGGTACATATATAATAATTTAAAATTTAATCATTGATTATTTTTTGTTGCAAGATTGTTTTCAGCCAAAAAACAAACCATTTTTTTACCTGCCTCATAGGGTACTTTACAATTCTGGGAAATTAAAAATTTTACTGATCCCGTCATATGACGGGCTATGTGCTAGTCTTAAATAATTAATTAAACACACACATAAAACACATATTCTCACTTACTTTTGTGACGTTAAACTCGGAAGTAACTAGGTATTCGGAAAATGTTCCAAGAGCACCCATTTGACTGAGCTGCTGGCCTTTGCAAGATATTCTGCTTGTACCATCTCTCTGAAGATTGTTCCTCTACATAGAAAATTCAATTTTAAAAATTTTGTATGTACAAAAAGCTTTAATACTTTAAATCTGCTTTTATATTTTATTGCACTTTTCTTCTATTTCGCAAAGAATAAACTATTCAATACATTATTTCAATACTATAGGGCATATGTGGAAAACCTTTTTACTAATAATAGTCCCATTTAAGTTAGGCAGAATAAAAGGATACCGCATAAGTTAACACATTTATAAGTTCGAATTCAGAGAAATTTTTATAATTTTTGTAAACGTTTAATCAATATACTGCATTACATAGATATAATAATCATCAAATATTTTTGTTACCACAAAACGGCAATAAATTAAAATGAAAATAATTATTCATTATTTTTAATAAACAGTTACATATTTAAATATAACTTCAATTAAAACTAATAAAGAAGAGTATTTTGAAATTTATTTATTACATTATAAAGAAATGTAATAGAAAATTAACAATATTAAGTCAAAAAAAAATTACATAGTATTAAAACAATTCTATTAATTGTATACTATCGAATTGCTATAATCTATAAATTATATATTATTTAGTACAAGAGAACTTTTTATGAAACCCACTCAAAGAACTCACGGGGAAAATGCGTTTTCTTATAACGTAAAGTGTCCTAAACTAATTTTTTTTTATCTAAATAGCAGTTATTCAAACGACAGTTTTAAGACTAAATTGTTGCACTGATACGATACGCTTTTACGAAGTCAGCACAAAGAACTCACTGAGGCCAAATGTGTCTTTTTATAACATAATGTGTCCTAAAACCAATTTTTTTTATTTAAATAGCAATTATTCAGGCTATTTATTAGACTAAATTGTTGCACTGATACGATATGCTTTTATAAAACCCGAACACAGAACTCACGGAGGCCAAATGTGTCTTCTTATAACATAAAGTGTCCTAAAACCAATTTTTTATTTAAATAGCAATTATTCAGATGGTAGTTTTAAGACTAAATTGTTGCACTGATACGAAACGCTTTTACGAAGCCAGCACAAAGAACTCAAGGAGGCCAAATGTGTGTTCTTATAACATAAAGGGTCCTAAAACCAATTTTTTAAATTCTAAATAGCAATTATTCAGACTATAATTTTAAGGCTAAATTGTTGCACTGATACGATACGCTTTTACGAAGCCCGCACAAAGAACTCACGGAGGCAAAATGTGTCTTCTTATAACATAAAGTTTCCTAAAATCAATTTTTTTAATCTAAATAGCAATTATTCAGACTATAACTTTAAGACTAAATTGTTGCACTGATACGATACGCTTTTACGAAGCCCGCACAAAGAACTCATGGAGGCCAAATGTGTCTTCTTATAACATAAAGTGTCCTAAAACCAATTTTTTACGTAAATAGCAATTATTCAGACGATAGTTTTAAGACTAAATTGTTGCACTGATACGATACGCTTTTATGAAACCTGCACAAAAAACTCACTGAAGCCAAATACGTCTTCTTATAACATAAAGTGCCCTAAAACAATTTTTTTAATCTAAATAGTAATTCTTCAGACGATAGTTTTAAGACCAAGCAGTTGCACTGACACGAAGCCCGAACAAAGAACTCACTGAGGTGAAATGTGTGCTCTTATAAAATAAAGTGTTCTAAAAAAATTTTTTTTCTATAAATAATACTTCTTCAGAAGATATTTTTAAGACTAACCTGTTGCACTGAGACTATACATTTTAATAGGTTCACAGATAAAAAAATCTATGAAAAGTAATTCAATTTATCTGACGTATGGAACAATTACAATGTCTTACTATGTCATTTGACTGATGAAATGCTACATTAAATTTGTCTCCTTTTATATTTTTGTAAATTTTAAGGTACCTTGGATGCTACATTGAAGTAGTAATGTCTGTTATATTAATCCTCCTATTTTACTAAAGGTCAAACGGTGGCTGAATTGCTAGGGTGTTGCTATTGGGGTACCAGTATTCAAATCCCACTGCTGGCATGGATATTCATAGCCATTTGGAGTCGGTTTTAAGTAAATAACGGTCTCATTGGCATTCGTACAGTACATCGCAACGTTCCAACCAACCAATCAACCTGTTACACTACTAATCTGTCGAATAAATTCAACAGATACATTTTAAATAAGAACAATCCGAAATTTTTGTCAAAAAACTGTTTAATAATATTGAACCATTCTCTCACTGTGTGTATGTTAATTTCTCTTCTAGACAGGGTGTCCCTAAACGACCACATAAACACTGCACATATAGATTCCTCTTTGGAAGTACTTAAAAACTGCCCAAAAAAGTGTTCATGTACGATCTATAGTTTACGAGAAAGATACGAAAAACAAAGTATGATGTTACTTTCGGTGCAAGAATAAACACTTTATTGAATATATCAACAACAGTATATGCACGGGCATACTCTCTAACAGCTCCTAAGGCATTTCCATTACATCGCCCGTACATCGGGTACACTTCGCAGTAGTCACGTACGGATACATGGCCACCATACGAGACTACCGGAAGCTTCAAGATGCACCCTTTTAAATACCAATTCAACGACGGCTTAACGTCATTCCATGGCGCGAGCATGCATGACGCGATATGAGCGGCGAACGTTTTAAACATTATTGTCTGGAAAGATATGCAAATACTGTTGTTGATATGTGCAATAAAGTGTTTTTTTCAGCAGTGACGTCATACAGTGTTTTTTTTGTGTTTTTTTTCTCTTAAACTATTGGTCGTACAGGAACGTATCTTTGGGCAGTTTTTTATGTTCTCCAAACGAGGAATCTAGCTGTGCAGAGTTTATGCGGTCAAATTTGGACACTGTTTTGCAGTTGTCTAACCTAACCCTCGCTATTTAAATTAAACCAATACACACATGGATAATTTTTCATTCTATAACGGAGACCTATTCTATCATTAAACTTCTAGAAAATGAGTACCGGTTGGTCCATGCACATGTTTGTCCTTGGATCTTTGCAATAAGCACACTCTCCACAGTAAGCTTCAAAAACAAGGACCACCAGATCACCTGTCAAAAGAAATAGATAAAAGTCATTTTCAAGCAATGAACCACATACAATTTAAAAATAACGAGAAAAACTTCTAACAGAGGTAGGGTACATCTAGGTGATTCGGAATTACATAATAATACGAGTTTGGAAATACAATCCTAAACAGATAGGGAGAAGGGTTGTTGAAATTGGGCTATCTGGTTGTTGGATAAGGTTTGGGCGCCCTAATTTCTGCAGCCAAATTTGGCGTTTTGAAAAAGTTTATCATCGCGGTTACTACGATTCCATGCAATGGCTGAGTTATAAAACTTCGAGTGACTTCATTATAAGTAAAATTATGGCTTATTTATGCTGTATCGTGACAACCTTTATATATCTCCTTAGAGCCTAGAATATTCTAGACTCTACGAGGCTTGTTGGTTTAGTTTTTGTTGTCCTAATTCTGCTGCCGAATTTATCATTTTGCAGATGCTCATCTTCATGGCTACCACGAACATCCGAGATATTATCCGGTGTCTTTGGGTCAACTTAAGAATTGGGTTCCCCTTGGCAAATTTGGCTAAAATATTGGCAATATTTACTAAATCACAAAGGTAATCCATCCAAACATTGCATTTCTTGCTTTTTATGGCGACTTTAATTAATGTACACTGCGCCATCGTAATAGAATTGTATACTCGTAATTAAAGTAAACGACTTGAAAACCAGGCAATACATCTCTTAAGAGTTTACCAACACAATAACTCCAAATTATTAGAAATCAGCCATAGTGAATCATTAATTTTTTTTATATTTAATTTTTTTAAGCATTGCACATTTTTATTATATAAGAAAAGAGTGACACAAGGAGAGTTGGATGCCAATATTATATAAATTATAATATAGATACACATTGTTTCGACACGGTGAGATCAGGAGAAAATGTTGGGAGACCATACATAAACCATTATCGCCAAGTTGGCGGGGGAACCCGATTCTTAAGTCAACCCGGTGTCTTTGTTATGAAACTTTGGTCGACTTCATTATAAAGAATGTCATGACTTGTTTACGCTGTATCGTCTCAGCCTTTATATATCCTCGTACGTATTCGTTAAAGGTCACTGGATTACGTAATATATGTTCGTAGTCACAATGTCCTCGAAGTTCTCAATAAATACCTCTGGGGGTGGCAGGCTTTTTCTTCAATTTTTTTTTTTTTTTGTTCTTTTTTATGGTGTTTTTACCTTGTTTAGTGAACGGATGTCTTGTTATATGTTATTTTATTTAGTTCTATTTCCAAATGTTCATCTATTTGTTATCTTTTTCATTCTTTTGTCTGTTTATTATTTTTCTTTATTTGTATCTTTTTCTTTCGTTTTATTTCTCAGTACATTTATTTGTTTTTTTTATTTTCCTTTTTCAACTTTTTGTTTTTTTTCGTGTGTGTTTGTGGTTTGTTTTTCTGGTGTGGTGCAGGCCAGTCTATGTTTTCTGCTTGCTTTGAATCAATTACGAGATCTACTTGCGAAAACGTTCTTTCGCCTTAATGGTGCTCTTATGAAAGGCGCACTTGGCCTTAATACGAGAGTGCAGACTAATCATGCTTATTTAAGTGCCATGAAAACAAACAACATATATCTCTTAGAGCCTAGAATATTCTAGTAATTCATGGATTAGTCGCCAGTACTATTGACAATAGTATAGTCAAGGCGCCAAATTGAATACAAAATTAAGACACCAATAAACGTCGCCAACATGTCAAAAATAAAAGTCTTAACAAGCTACCACTTGCTATCCATAATGTTGTTGTGGATTAAATATAAAAGCCCGGTATATCGTGTCATTAGCTTCTTTATAGATCTGCAGATGACTAATACTTTTGTAGTACATTATTTTCATGTCTATCCAACCATTTGGTTTTCGTACGTCCAGACAAATAGCTTTTAAACTTCAGTTCAGAAGTTCTAGATATTACCTTCTAAAAACAAAATTTATTTCTGTGTTTTTGGGGTGTATTGGCTGTGTTTTGGGTGTTCTAATTCTGCTGCGGAATTTATCATTTTTGAAAATTCTCATCTTCATGGCTAACATGAACATCCGGGATACCATGCGGTGTCTTTGTTATGAAACTTCGGATGACTTCATTGTAAAGAATGTTATAACTTGTTTACGGTGTATCGTGACAGCCTTTATATATCGTCGTAGAGCCTAGAATATTCTAGTACTTCATGGAATAGTCGATAAGAATATTGAAAAAAATATAGCCAAGGCGTCAAATTGACTACAAAATTAAAACACCAATAAAAGTCGCCAAAATGTCAAAAATAAAATTCCTAACAAGCCACAATTTCCTATCCTTAATGTTGTTATGGATCAAATATAAAAGCCAGGTATATCTTGTCATTAGACTCTTTATAGATCTGCAGATGACTAATACTTTTGTAGAACATTATTTTCATGCCTGTCCAGGCATTTGGTGTTCGTACATCCAGACAAGTAGCTTTTAAAGTTCAGTTCAGAAGTACTAGATATTACCTTCTATAAACAAATTTTACTTCTGTGTTTTTGGTGAGTTTTGGCTGTGTTTCTCGGTCTAATTGTGCTGCCAAATTTATCATTTTTGCAAATGGTCATCCTCATGGCTACCATGATCATCCGAGATACCATGCGGTATCTCTTTTATGACACTTTGGTCGACTTTATTATAAAGAATGTCACGGCTTGTTTACTCTGTATCGTGACAGCCTTTATATATCCTCTTAGAGCCTAGAATATTCTAGTAATTCATGGAATAGTCACCAATAATATTGACAATAGTATTGCCAAGGCGCCAAATTGACTACAAAATTAAGACACCAATAAAAGTCGCCAACATGTCAAAAATAAAATTCGTAATAATCTAGCACTTTCTATTTATAAGGATTTTATGGATTAAGTATATCGTATATTAGCTTCTTTTTAGATCTGCAGATGACTAGTACTTTTGTACTACCTTATTTTCGTGTCTTTCCAAACATTTGGTGTGCGTACGTCATGCTAAGAAGCTATTGTTTTCCAAATTCATATACAAATATTGAGAAATCGAAAAGAAAGCGTATTTTTATATAAATGAAATGAAGTTTACGGGGGATAACGTAGCTTTTAAATTTCAGTTCAGAAAGTCTAGATATTACCTCATACAAACAAACTTTACTTTATTATATTAGTATAGATAAAATTTATTTTTAACAAAGTTCACAACAATACAACAGGAAGACAAAAATATTAACACATTGACTGTCATGTGGGTCATCGGTGACCGGCACTCGACTGCACCGGCGCCGTGGGGGCTACCGGTGCAGTTGATACACAATTATAGTAATTATGGATACTGATAAATTTTTCAATAATACCATTCTTATTATAACGGTTGGAAGAAATTAATGCAATATAGAACATACAATAATAATTTTATTTGTACATGGAAAATATACATTTTATCAGTGCATATCGCGATGAGTCAGATAGAAACATACAAGGCAAAGAAAAAGTGAATCGATGTAATCGGAACAATATGTCACCACTATTTTAGTCGCATTCTTTGCTCTAATTTTTCCTAGCTACTTTGAATGCTAAAGAATGAGAGTAATCACTTAGCAATCGAAGAACGATTGTTTGAAAAAAAAAGGACAATCGTAACAATTGCCTACCGCTCTGTGGGAGTCACCGGTGGACCGCCACCACGAAAACTGCTTCAAGCATGATTTTGTAACTCCTTTTATCTGAAGCAAATGATATTTCAGAATATAAATCGCATAATGAAAAGTTAACATCGGTGCCTTGGGAAAACCAACGAAAATGCGTCTTGCAGTCAACGTGTTACATAACAAGGTGAAATGAATAGAGTACATAAATATTATACAATTAATTTAATATCATATAATAATAAATGCACAATAAAAGATACATTCATCTATAACGTAAAGATCTTAAAATCATAGCATGAAAGCTATAAAGAGAAAAAGATTAGACTGAAAAAGGAGTTATCATATTTTGTCGGTAATGAAGTAGAAATTGGTTGGAAATAGACTGACCTGGTTTGACAGATTTGACACCTTCTCCTACACTCTCGATGACTCCAGCACCTTCGTGTCCGAGGACGGAAGGAAATATCCAATCAGTGTTAGCTCCTTCTTGGATGTGGACGTCAGAATGACACAAACCAGTGGATGTCATCTACAAATCACAAACAGTCGTTAAAACCCAATACTTTCATACTACGAGTACTTTACATAATCCGAATAACACCGGATTAAAAAATATTACCTCAAGTGTTAGAACACATTATTTCTAACAAGTAATAAAATCTGTTTCTTGTCCTTTTTTGGGATGTGTAGGTCAGAATGACATAAACTAGTTGACCTGATGTAGAAAGCAGAAACGTCCATTAAAAGCCAATATTTCCCTACCACAAGTACTTAGCCCTTTACATCTCACCAGTAACACTGGATGGAAAAATGAATCTTCAAATGTTAGAACACATTATTTAAAAGTGTAAAGAATTGGATATGGAAGTATGGAATATACAGAGTGGATATGGAAACTACTTATAACCGTTTTTCTTTTGCTTGATTGCAAATCTGTAATGATGGTTCAGAGGCGGATGTAAACGATGTTGCGGGAGATAGAATTTTCTGAGAGCATTTCTCATCCTATCTTCCTCTGGAAGCTGACAAGACTGCGTTCAATGGTGACGATGATTGAATTAAAGATGCTTTGACCTATCTAAATGTTCATCATTTTTTTCCAGCAATTTGTTACATTCTTAAACTTTCAAGGGGGAATACTGGTAATTGCCAATGATTGACAGGCTCCAAGTTGATTATCTGTCTTGCGATGTAGCTCTTTACCAAGAACAATTGCATGCAGAATTGCATGAAAAGCCCAAAATGATACAGTGGATTTTACTTAGTGGCATTCCTGGAAACGGAAAGGCAGATGAGATAGCCAAAAGAAGATGAAGTATTATTTAATCTTGAAATGGCCGTATTGATTTACAAATCTATATCGTCAAAAATCTATAAGACCTTCAAGGTAAAGCAACTGTCATAACTAAAAGAAAAAAAAGAGACAAACTCTGCGAAGGTAAATCCTACATCTCTCTGTGCCAGAAGTAACGCCGTAGCTACATTTCCTTTAGATGCAATGCATGGCTATTCATATGCACATGTTCAGAAATTCCAAATAGTTGATAGTCTTGAATATCAAGGTTAACTAAAAAAATTACAAAATCATGTGTCCTTTGTACGAAACTCAATTGACCAAAAATTTACTGTGTTCATTAATGACAGTTGGGGCACGCAAAATGGATTTTTGGTTGTAGTGTCCTCCGAGTTCCTAAACAATACCTCTGGAAATAGCAGACCAATTACAGGTATCTTCTGCTTGATTCCTTCTTTTGAATTACGAAGACCCACTTTGAAGAAGCTGTACTTTCACCCTAGAGGTGCTCTCTAAATGAAAAGTACAATCTTCCGTCTCTAGTGGGTTATGCCTCCTCACGAGCTTGGATCGTCCAAGTGGCATTAACAACAACAACAGCAACATGAGACTCAGTTAGTTTCAGTTTGACATCAGCAATACTGATATAAAACCCTTGCTTACTTCGAATGCACTCATGCTTTACAGCTAAATCTATAAATAAAATACAAGTCTTCAAAAGCATTCATCCGACAGCAATGAAAATGTGGAACGAGCAAGGTACAAGATTTTCCGACTGCAACCTCTTGGCTTATGATTCCTTCAATAACTTAATCTTTCACTCACTACAAACGTGGAAGGAGCAAGGTACAAGATTTTCCGACTGCAACCTCTTATGATCTGGACATCTCTTATTATCTGGGCTTCTGACTCCTTCAATAACTTAATCTTTCACTCACTACAAACATGGAAGGAGAGAGGTACAAGATTTTCAGACTGCAACCTCTTATGATCTGGGCATCTCTTATTATCTGGGCTTATGATTCCTTCAATAACTTAATCTTTCTCCCACTACAAACATGGAAGGAGCGAGGTACAAGATTTTCCGACTGCAACCTCTTGGCTTATGATTACTTCAATAACTTAATCTTCCACCCACTATAAAAATAAAACTGTTTAAACACAGATTAAGTTAACCTGAAACTTACCCTCACTCGGACTTCTCCTTTCTTGGGGACTGCGACCTCAACATCCTCGATCGAGTATGGAGTGTTCACCTTCCATGTCACGGCAGCTCGACACTTGATTGGCTGAAAAAAGATTCAGTAGTTAGATATTGAAATAACAATGCTGTAAAATTTCTAAAGTAAATTTTATCTTCATAAAAGGCTTCAATTTAAGTCGACAAGTCAGTAACCACAAATGCTTCAGAAAACCTACTAGGCGTATTTTATACAATAATGTCATTGTTGGGATTTTATGTTTAAAAATATTTACAAATCTGCATATATATATATATATATATATATATATATATATATATATATATATATATATATATAATTTCGTCAATAGTTATCGCGCAGATATCGGTTTAATTGCACAGATTCTTCAAATATTAGAGAAGAATGCTTTATGGTTATATTCTTTATTCGATTTATTTTGCTGTGTTTAAATCAACAATTCCAAAATGAGTGCCTCATATGCGAGCCGCTTTGAGGTAGTGTTTTTGTGTAACCATCCAAAAGGACCAAAAATGTGCAGCTGCAGCCCGTTATATGAGAAAGTCGGAGTCGTTCGTCAAGAAGTGGGTAGCACGTTATGCCTCCTCACGAGCTTGACGGTAAAGCGGTACAAAATGTTGACGGCCGAAAGCTGGCCGATTGGTTAGGACGCTGATCGTCGGTACCGGAGTTCGTGGGTTCGAATCCCACTACGGCATGGATGTTCGTAGCCGTTCGGAATTGGATTTAAGCATTAGTTCCCGGTCTCAGTAGCCCTAGTGTTCAAAACAGTAGACCGTAGCTCTCCAAATAAAGCCAAAATGTTGACGACCTGCCGGAACGGGGTAACGTAGCTCAACGTCAAAATCGAATGATAAAGTTATTCTTCCATAATCGATAATAATGTGGACTAGACAACTTATTAGGGGAAATGAATTTCAGTGTAATATGTGTAAGACACGGTACAAATGTATTTTTAATTAATTTGTTTGTATTTTCAGAGAAATAGACGACATGCTCTTATGGAATAGACAGTATATATATATATATATATATATATATATATATATATATATATATATATATATATATATATATATATATATATATATATATATATATATATATATATATATATATATATATATATATATATATATATATATATATATATATATATATATATGCATATATATATAGATATGTATATATACATATATTTATACATATATACACAAATATATATATATATATATATATGTATGTATATAAATATATACATACATATGTCCGTGTGTGTGTTGTTTGTGTGTGACCGGATAAAAATTTTCTTTACCGATTACACAAAACAAATTACCCATATATTTAATGACTACTGCTTATTTGGCAATGTAACTCAGATGCAGTCATCGTGGTGAAAACTGCTCTAAGTTCAATTAAAAAAACTTAGTAAAAATTCTTTATTTTCATCTTAATAATGGAAAACTGAAGGATGCGTTTCACACAGACTAGAGAAAATCGGACATCTGTTTATCTGCAAAAAGGCCGTCAAGAGGACATCGGACTTTTGCTGTTGAGGAGCTACTGGAAAGTGAAGATATCACTCGAATGGATTGGCCAGCGAACTCCCATGATTTAAATTTCATAGAACATGTGTGTGATGTTTTGGGGAGACGCATTGCGCCACGCTTACATCCTCCGGAGAACACCCAACGACTCAAACAGATGCTGGTTGCGGAATGGGCACTCCTACCGCAAGAAATGTTGGATCAGCTGGTTCTGAATATGCGGAGACGGTGCGAAGCAACCATTGCAGTTAGGGGAGGACATATCCCATATTATGTGAGATATGCTTGTTGTTTTTCCTCTTGGATAGACAATG
>CM063507.1:101801956-101811956 GCA_032207245.1 Pardosa pseudoannulata | reverse complement strand
AATAAATAGAATTATAGGACTAGAACTATAGTTATATTAGATAATAGAATTATAGATAGTATTTTATAAATAGAAATTAACTGTATTTCAATTCTCCAATTTTTATATATATATATATATATAATATAATATATATATATATATAAATATATACATATATATATATATATATATATACATATATATATATATATATATATATATATATATATATATATATATATATATTTAAACTACGCAAAAAAATACGTAATTCTTAAAGAGATCTCGGTTTACAAAGTGATCAGTCAGAGAGTTAACCTGGATCAGCCATTTTGTGTTAGAAGCATGGACTTTGAAGATTTAAAAAAGTTGAGAACACATGTAGCAATTTAATAAAATTTGCCGGATTTTCTCTACAAAGATAAATCTTAATAGAATTGAAGTTGTAAGTTAAAAAAAACTAAATACTTTGAGTTGTGGAACTTCACATTTATTTAGGCTGAAAGACTCATCGGCCGAATGATGGCCGAATATTCAGGGTGCTGACCTTCGGAACCGGAGTTTTGTGGTTTCGAATCCCACTATGGCATGGATATTCGTAGCCATTCGCTATCGGCTTTAAGTGGTAGGTCCCGGTATCATTAGCCCTCGTGTTGCAAAAAGTAGACCATAGCACTCCAAAACAAAAACAAAAAAAAAAAGACTAATTGACCTACCGACCGTCTTTACAGTGCAACACCACTGCAAAAATACTCTAAATAACACGCATCTGCGGTTGATGTCAGCCCCAAGACAGCGAGTCATGTGATTTTGTTTTCATGTGATTTAACCTGGATCAGCAATTTTGTCAGGGAAGCGTGGACTTTGAACATTTAAAAAAGCTCGAAAACACATACAATTTAATTTTGACAGAAGTAATACCATATGCATGGGATAGCTGAATATTTGAATGAAAAATATGGTCAGAAATTAACATTTATTAACGTGACAGTTTTGATAAATGGGTAAAAAGAATTTAAACTGGTGAACATTTTATCGTCCATTTTATGGCTGGAAAATTAGATACTTAAAAATGAGAATTTTGATTAGTTATTATAGTAGTAAAATTCATCCTTTATTACAAATTTAAAAGGTGCCTTTGTGAATGGTCAGTAGGCCACAAATTAAGATATTCAACTGTAAAAAAATTGTTTTTATTACCTGATTCTGACTAAGAGGTCACACTGCAAGGAAAAGTAAGGATCCAAGTGTCACAGTGACGAGGGGAGTTTTCTTAAACGTTCTTTATCAGTTTAACCGTGAAAGTGGAGATAAAACCGTTTCAATGTCTTCGTAATCAAAATTTCATTGTCAGATTATCAGTATAGTCCACTGCTATCGGTAGTTATGTTATAAAAACAAAGCAAACCGAGCGTCTTAATGGAATAAAATCAAGGTCGAAAAGTGCAGTTTCAAGCGCAAAAGAAGAGTATGGGGGGAAGGAGGCGATTTCTGAATGAACGATTTTGCTTTTTCTAGAATAAAACAATAAATGTAGAAATCTTTTGAGATTCAGAAAGTTGTGAAAGGTAAATTTTCGACGCATGGACAATGGTAGTAGCGTGCCGCTTGCACCATTTCGGCATTTCGCAGAAGCCTGTTTTAAAACCATTCACGACACCCTTAGAGCATTTCGTAGAGCTCAGTTTAAGAAACCTTTCGAGACATTCTTAAGGCGTCTCACAGAACCCAGTTTTAATAACCATTAGCGACACCATTAGGTTATCTAGGAAAACCTAATTTAACTCTGTAAAAATCATTTGTGAAGCCCGTAAACACCTCGCAGACTCACTTTTACCTTCCTTGCATTTTGTTCTCGTTTCTTACGACATTCTTAGGGCATTTCGTTGAGTTCAGTTTAAGAAATCATTCGCGACATTCTTAAGGCGTCTCACGGAACCGAGTTTTAATAACCATTAGCGACACTATTAGGTTAGCTCGAAAAACTTAAATTAACTATGAAAAATCATTTGTGACATCCGTAAACATATCGCAGACTCACTTTTACCTTTCTTACTTTTTGTTGTCGTTTCCTACGACATCCTTAGAGCATTTCGCAGAGCTCAATTTAAAAACCATTCGTGACATCCCTAAGGCATCTTACAGAACCCAGTTTTAATAACCATAAGCGACACTATTAGGTTAGCTCGAAAAACTTAAATTAACTCTGTAAAAATCATTTGTGACACTTGTAAATAATTTGAAGACTAGATTCTACCTTCCTTTCTTTTCTCTGTCATTTTCTACGACATCCTTAGAGCATTTCGCAGAGCTCAATTTAAAAACCATTCGTGGCATCCTTAAGGCATCTTACAGAACCCAGTTTTAATAAGAATTGGCGAGACTCTTAGGGCATCTCTAAAAACCCAATTTAAAAACCATTTGTGACACCTATAAACACCTCACAGACTCACTTTTAAAATCCTCCACGACACCCTTAGGACATTTCGTAGAGTTCAGTTCAAAAATTATTGGTGCCAACCATAAGGCATCATGTAGAACCCATTTTATAAACCACTAGTGACACCTCTAGGATATCTCCCAGAACCCTTTTTTCAAACCATTTACGTCACCCTTTATGTATTTTGTAGAGCTCGGTTTAAAAACCATTCGGGACACCCTTAAGACATCTTACAGAACACTGTTTTAATAACCATTCACGAGACCCTTAGAGTATTTCGTAGAGCTCAGTTTAAAAACTATTGGCGCTTACCATAAATCATCTCGTTGAACTCATTTAAAAACAATTCTCGATACCCTTAGAGCATCTTGAACAACCCAGTTTAATAACCATTAGCGACATCTGTAGAACATATCGCAGACTCACTTTTAAAAATATTCACAACACCCTTAGGGCTCAGATAAAAACCATTCGTGATACCCTTAAGGCATCTTGTAGAACCCAGTTTAATGGCCGACGACATCCGTAAGACATCTCGCAAACCCAATTTTAAAGCCATTCACAATACCTTTAGGTATTTCGTAGAGCTCAGTTCAAAAACTATTGGTACCAATCTTAAGGCATTTCACGGAACCCAGTTTAAAAACCATTCATGACAACCTTAGGGCATCTTTCAGAACCAAGTTTAATAACCATTAGCGACATCTGTGTGCCATCTCGCAGACTCACTTTTAAAACCATTCACGACACCCTTGGGGTATTTCGTAGAGCTCAGTTTAAAAACCATTCGTGACACCCTTAAGACATCTTGTAGAACCCAGTTTAATGGTCGACGACATCCGTAGGACATCTCGCAGATCCAATTTTAAAACAGTTCACGACACTCTTAAGGCATTTCGTACAGCTCAGTTCAAAAATCATTGTCGCCAACCTTAAGGTGTTTTACAGAACCCAGTTTAAAAACCATTAGCAACACCCTAAAGGCCTTATCACACATGTTGAAAAAGCAGCATATTCAGTTTAGTATTACCGTTTTCATTGAAAAATAAGTAGATTTCAGGTATGATAGCAAAATATTTTCAGCCGATGAAATTACTTATCACTAGTCAAACTAACTAAAATAAATATATTGTAAATATATGTCTGTAACATAAGAAATCTTTACTTTCTTCATCAACGAAAAAGAATCATAAACTAACACCGACGTGCTGACGTGTGATAAGGTATTTAAAGCATTTTGCAGTACCCAGTTTAAAAACCACTCATTTAAACTGTCCATTTTTTGTTTTATTGTATTTACAGATGGACTCATACAATCATGCAAACATGTAACTCTAAAAATGGCTTACATCTGACTTAGAGAAATCTGAAACGTCGATATCCTTTAAAAGCTCGATATTGGATTTTAACAATTACAGTGTATAATTCATAGAGGAAAAAGCTGAGAAGGATAATGAAGGTCAAGATTAACGAGAATGGTTTAATGGTATTCTTTCACGTAATAGTTTCATTAATGAAATCTAAAGGTCAGATAAAAACTTAATTATCAACGGACTTTATTACAGAGGGAGGAGTTTTCGTGCATGTTGAGTGGAAATTCAGCTTTGACGACAGTTCTATTTTAGCCGACAATTTCGCCGTTTGTACAACCACTCTTCTGGCTTCGATGACGTCATGTGTTGGAAATAAAAACTCTGCATTAAGAGTAAATGGAAATTTAAAATTAAATTCGTAAATAAAATTCAGTTTGCCTGAATTTGTTTAGTGGAAAAACGATTAGCGTTTTTACAAGGATGTATACACTGTCAGTGATGGGAGAACTGCGATCTGCTGATTAGGTTTGCATTAATTTTGTTTTATAGCTATAAGGCAGCATTTTCACCTTTTCAGTATGTGTCACCTTTATAACTGACAAATGATCGAGTAATATCTTTATAAGGGAGAATCAAGCGGTATACGATATGTATACAGAACACCTAATGGTGAGCTACGATCTGCTGATCAAGTTTTCATTGGTTTTGTTTTATAGATGTAAAGCAGCATTTCAGTTTTCAGTATATGACACTATGAAACTGATTTAACTTGACAAGAGCCGAGTAATATCTTATATGGAGAACGAAGCGGAATACGATATGTGTAAGAAAGACCTATGGTGAGCTACCGTCTCCTGACCAGGTTTGAATTGGTTTTGTTTTATAGCGTTAAGGCATTTTTTCAGTTTTTAGTATGCAACCTATATAACTGATATCACTGATAAGTAACCGGGTAATATCTTTATTGGGAGTATAAAGTGGAATACGATACGTATACGAAAAAACCTAATGGTGAACTACGATCTGCTGATCAAGTTTGCATTAGTTTGTTTTATAGTGCTAAGGCATCATTTTTCAGCTTTTCAGTATGCGTCACCGATATAATTGATATAACTGACAAGTACCCGTGTAATATCTTTATATGGGAAAATCAAGCAGAATACGATACGTATACGGAGATCTAATGGTGAGCTACGATCTGCTGATCAGGTTTTCAGTTTTGTTTTATAGCTCTAAAGTAGCAATTTTTAGGTTTTCCAGTATGTGTGACCTATATGACTAATATAACTGACAAGTTACAGAGTAATATCTTTATATGGGAGAATCAAGCGGAATACGATATATTACGGAAGACCTAATGGTGAGCTACGATCGGTGATTAAGTTTGCATTGGTCTTGTTTTATAGCGCTAAGGCAGTATTTTTCAGTTCTTCAGTATTTGTTACCTATAAAAATGATATAAATGACAAGTACCCAGTAATATCTTTATATGTGAGAATCCAGCGGATATGCATACGGAAAACCTGATGATGAGCTACGATCTGCTGATCAGGTTTGCATTGGTTTAATTTTATAGCTCTAAAGCAGCATTTTTCAGCTTTTCAGTATGTCTCACCTATAAAAACTGATATAACTGACACATCAAGTAATATCTTTATATGAGAGAATGAATATGCATACGGAAGACCTAATGACGAACTTAGATCCGCTGATCATGTTTGCATTGGTTTTGTTTATCACTGTAAAGCAATATTTTTTCAGCCTTTCAATATGTGTCACTTATAAAACTGATAAACTAAAGTACCCGAGTAATATCTTTAATGAGATTTAAAGAGAATACGATACGTATACGGCAGTCACAATGTATTAGTAATGTAATAAAACCCTAATGTGGTGTATTAATCAATTAGTATCAACAACCATCTAAGATTAAAATTAACTAAACGTTGACGGTTTCAAGACGGGTTAATAGAGACCAATTAGAGTTTTACAGCTCTCCTGATTGGACGAAGAGAGATAAGAATGGACACAGATGAAAAAATACATAAAATAGAAAAGTCAAGAAAGGATTGTGTTCGAGAGTCGAGTCGAATCGAGTAGAGAAGTACGACTGTCAAGAGGTAGAAAGTCGGAAGGAGACAACTGTGACAGTGAGACTTCGGGAGTCCAAGGAGAATATCCTTAATTCGACAGGTACTCCGAAAACGTTTGGAACATCTCAAGGCTTACAGCAGTGTTCCTGTGTCAAATATTAAGGCCGCACCAAATACTCAGAAAAGCCCCTGACCAGACCGAGGAAGATTGAAAATTGCTACCTTACCTACCAATCCTGGATAGCTCCCAACCAGCAGTGTTCCTGGCACACCAAATAGATCCAAAAAGATACTCATTATTATATATATTTGAAATTGGGGTTGGTTTCTCTCTTATATATATAGTTTTTTTAAGTGATAGGAAATTATTATTGTCACATCTTAATTAGTGTGGCACCTAAATTAATCATGTTGAAAAAGTAAACCGTATGAAATCTAAAGGAAATTTTGTTTATTATTAATGTATATAGAATTGTAATAAATTTACTTATTTTTACTTTAAAGCTTATTTCAGTCAATCTTAATTTAGCTTATTAGTTTATTTTTAATTTTAAGTCTGTAGTTTCTCAGAACCTATGATTGAATTTAGTACTTAAATATTTTACAAAACGCAACCTAATTAATATTTAGTCCTTGTGAGTAACAAAAATAAATACCACTATAAATTTGATTATAGGTATATACCTAAATTTAAACCAGAGATACTCGACAATTCCGTCATATGACGGGCTATATACTAGTTTTAAAGATGTGCTGAATACGAAACAAAAGAAGAGGAAAACTAAATTTGTGGAAAAAATGACATGTATTTGCATAGAAAGAATTTTTAAATATGTGTATAGCTGTACCTGGCTTTCTTTTTCACTTTTTTATTTTTAGTGTAATGCTTTCAAGATAGAAAATAGGAATAACAAATCCTGAGGTACATTGCGCGTGAAATATCTTTTGTTTTTTCGCACGTGTGATGCCCGATTATCTTTATAGATAATTTGAATAACCTTCCAAAGATTGAAGCCTCGAAGCTGCCAAATATGCTTAAATTATCACCAGATATTTATTTTAAAATAGTTGAGATAACAATGAATGGAAGTCAGTAGGTGAGGGATAATAGAGTTTAGAAAATCTCTCAAGAGAAGAAAGTAGAATGGAAATAAAAAGATAAGGCATGTCAGATAAGGAGATATAAGAGAGTCAGCGAAACTAGTGTCAATAAAATTCTCGAAATCGTGCCGCTTTTAAAACTGGGTACAGTTAGACGACAGTGAACTTTCGGAACTAATTTTTTTACACGATTTTTATTTTAAAGATACGATAGACGTTTATCTTGGCGATATTTGACTTAAAGTTCGCCATTTTGAAATCGTATCGCCTCTAAACAGATTACAGTTAGGTGACAGTAAACTTTCGGAACTAATTTTTACACGCTATTACTTTAAAGCTATAATAGACCTTCAGTTCGGCGATATTTGGCTTACACTTTACTATTTTGAAATCGTATCGCCTCTAAACAGATTACAGTTAGGTGACAGTAAACTTTCGGAACTAATTTTTACACGCTATTACTTTAAAGCTATAATAGACCTTCAGTTCGGCGATATTTGGCTTAAAGTTTGCCATTTTGAAATCGTATCACCTTTAAAATTGGGTAGATTTAGACGACAGTGAACTTTTAGAACTAATTTTAAATGCTTTTATTTTAAGGATACAACATACCTTCATTTCGGCAATATTTGGTTTAAACTTTGTTATTTCAAAATCGTATCACCTTATAACTGGGTAGATTTAGGCGACAGTGAACTTTTGGAACTAATTTTATTATGCTTTTATTTTGAGGCTACAATAGACCTCCAGCTCGGCGATATTTGGCTTAAACTTCGCTATTCCGAAATCGACTCGCCACATTTAAGCGACACCGAACTTTCGGAACTAATTTTAATATGCTTTTATTTTGAGGCTACAATAGACCTTCAGCTCGGCGATATTTGGCTTAAACTTCGCTATTTAGAGATTTTGTATCCTTTAATACTGGATAGATTTAGGAGTCAGTCAACTTTTAGAACTAATATTAATATGCTTTTATTTTAAGGATACAACATACCTTCATTTCGGCAATATTTGGTTTAAACTTTGTTATTTAGACGTCATACCGCCCTAAAAATTGAGTAGATTTAGGTGACAGTGGACTTTTAGAGCTAATTTTTATGTGCTTTTGTTTTCAAGGCTACAATAGACCTTCAACTCGGCGATATTTCACTTAAACTTCGCTATTTCGTTAGCTTATCGTCTTTAAAACTGGGTAGATTTAGGCAACATTAAACTTTCAGGACTAATTTTAATATGCTTTTATTTTGAGGCTACAATAGACCTTCAGCTCGGCGATATTTCGTTAGCTCATCGCCTTTAAAACTGGGTAGATTTAGGCGACAGTAAACTTTCAGAACTAAATTTAACATGCTTTTAATTTAAAGTTACAATAGACCTTCAGCTTTGCTATATTTCACTTAAACTTCGCTATTTCGAAAGAGTATCACCTTTAAAACTGGGTAGATTTAGGCGAAAGTGAACTTTTATAACTAATTTTATCATGCTTTTATTTTGAGTCTACTATAGACCTTCAGCTTGGCGATATTTGTTTTAAACTTCGCTATTCCGAAATCCACTCACCTTTAAGACTTGAGTACATTTAAGCGACAGCAAACTTTCGGAACTAATTTTTACATGCTTTTATTTTAAGGCTACAATAGACCTTCAGCTCGGCTATATTATCTTAAACTTCGCTATTTCGAAATTGTATTGCCTTTAAAACTGGATAGATTTAGGAGTCAGTCAACTTTTAGAACTAATTTTAACATTCTTTTATTTAAGCCTAAAACAGACCTTCAGTTCGGCAATATTTGGCTTAAACTTCTCTATTTCGAAATCATATCGCCTTAAAATTGGGTAGATTTAGGTGACAGTGAACTTTCAGAGCTAATTTTTATGTGCTTTTGTTTCAAGGCTGCAATAGACCTTCAACTCGGCGATATTCGACTTCAACTTCGCTATTTTGAAATCATATCGCCTTTAAACTGGGTATATTTAGGAGACAGAGAAACTTTCAGAACTAATTTTAACATGTTTTTATTTTAAGGCTACAATAGACTTTCAGCTCGGCAATATTTCATTAGCTTATCATCTTTAAAACTGAGTAGATTTAGGCAACAATAAACTTTCAGAACTAATTTTAGTATGCTTTTAATTTAAGGCTACAATAGACCTTCAGCTAGGCAATATTTGACTTAAACTTTGCTATTTCGAAATCGTATCACCTTCAAAATTGAGTAGATTTAGGCGAAAGTGAACTTTTATAACTAATTTTATCATGCCTTTATTTTGAGGCTACTATAGACCTTCAGCTCGAGGATATTTGTCTTAAACTTCGCTATTCCGAAATCCACTCGCCTTTAAGACTTGAGTACATTTAAGCGACAGCAAATTTTTGGAACTAATTTTTAGATGTTTTTATTTTAAGGCTAAAACATACCTTCAATCTGGCAATATTTGGCTTAAATTTCGCTATTTCGAAATCCTATCGCCTTAAAATTGGGTAGATTTAGTTGACAGTGAACTTTTAGAACTAATTTTAATATGTTTTTATTTTGAGGCTACAACAGACCTTCAGCTTGGCGATATTTCATTCAAACTTCGCTATTTCGTTAGCGTAACGCCTTTAAAATCGGGTAGATTTAGGCGACAGTAAACTTTCAGAACTAATTTTTATATGCTTTTAATTTAAGGTAACAATAAACATCAAGCTCGGCTATATTTCACTTAAACTTAGCTATTTTAAAATCATATCGCCTTTAAAACTGGGTAGATTGAGGCCACAGTGAAATTTCTGAACTAATTTTTATATGCTTTTATTTTAAGGCTACAAAAGACCTTCAGCTTGGCGATATTTGACTTAAACTTTGCTATTTCGAAAGCATATCGCTTTTAAAACTGGGTAGATTTAGGCTACAGTAAACTTTCGGAACAAATTTTAAAATGCTTTTATTTTAAGGCTACAATAGACCTTCAGCTCGTCGATATTTGGCTTAAACTTCGCTATTTCAAAATCATGTCGACTTTTAAACTGGGTAGATTTAAGTGGCAGTAAAATTTTAGAACTAATTTTTAACATGAATTTATTT
>CM063507.1:101781956-101796956 GCA_032207245.1 Pardosa pseudoannulata | reverse complement strand
TCATGGCACGTTCGGTACAGTGTCTGCCCATTTAATCGTCGTATATCTCGGGTTGACTGTTCTGTCCCCGGCTCAGCCAAATTTTTCTAAATGTCTAATTAATTTAATATTTTCTGCGTTTTCTTTTAAATTCTTATTCCTAAAGTTGTTTTATTATTTTTAAAATAAATTTTTACTATTTTTTAACTTTTTATGATTTTTATAAATTTTATTGTAATAAATTCCCGTATTGTTGTACGGTTGTCCCTGGCCTAATACACATTTCATATTTTCTATCCTTAAACTTTCTTCTCGTAATGTAATAATAGCCTAAGTTATCTGTCCGTCTGTCCTTTCATTTATGAAGCGGTTAAACCTGGAATGGATAGAGCACCCATATTGGATTTTTGATGAGTTAGGATTAGTAAAATTCAAGGCGAGTAAAATTTATCTTTCCCTGAATTATAGATCCGATTCTAAAATAAATTGGCATGAATATGCTTCGTATCACAGAGAAAAATACTGTCATCTTTAAAACGTTCGAAATCCACCCTGCCCCCTTTTTTGAGCATTTAATGCCATTATATCAAGCCCCTATTTAAGAGCAGGCGATTAAATTTATCAATTTATCACATGATAAATAGGTAAAAATAGCGATTTTTTTCTAGCATTATGACGTCATTTTTTTTTACCATCTCATTGAATCATTTCTTATTTTAAATTATTTAAATATTTCTGCATTATTTTCATAAGTTTTATCACTGAACTTAGATATTACGAAAATAATTTTCTTTTATATTTGTCTTAAGTAATAGATTAGGCACATATGCGACAATTTTAATCGATTATTTTTGTTGCAAGATAATTCTCAGCTAAAAAACAAGCCATATTTTTAACCTTCCTTTACAATTCTAGAAAATTATAAATTTTACTTATCCCGTCATATGACGGGCAACATACTAGTATAATTAATATTTAAAAATGTATCCCTTTCACATTTTACAGGGGGGTGCTTTCTTAATTATACTTAATTCGACCACTTCCTCCCCCTAAGATATAAAAATGTTTGTTTATATATTTCCCATTTATAAGGTTTGTAGATAATATTTATAGAGGATTTTCATTAAATATTTTTCTTGCCCAATAATAAACAAAATGAAAATTCAACAAATACAATGAAAATATTTTATGACTATGATCGTATTGGTCAAGCGTATTGGTAATTAATTAGTACCAATTCAGGACCAAAACTGTTGGGGTACTCTTCCGACATATCTCGATTATTTTATTTGAAACACAACATACAAACAAAAAACTGTTTACTCTCTTACATAATTTCGTTTTATTCAATGGGAATTACCCATTTTTTGTTTGTTTTCTTACCCACGGAAATGTTTGTAGATCAACGGGTTAATGTTCAAATACCCGATACCACGAGAGTATTGATTTAACCTGTCCGGGGTCAGACGGTGAATGTCCTTTGGGCGATAAAATTCCAAAAATTCTGTCCATTTTGACTGCATACCTCACGCAGCTTATTGTCTGGTCACGCGCGCAAATAAGTCTTCGGTAATGCATATAGACGACTTGTCGACAATTGAAGATAGCGTGGCAGAAAGCTGGCGGAAAATTGCGTAAAGTTTGACTACTGCCACAGATTTAAGCAAATCGATGGATACTTTTAACAGCCGTGGCTTGCGTGACAGTAAATAGAAAGCTAGATGTCACCCGGTATGTTGACGGTAATCCGTAATTAATATATTATTCAAAGGACGTTTTTAGTTGCCAGTAACATATATCTTGTCATCTTTAAAAGGATCTTTCACTATTAGATTTCCTTCCGGGATAACCGTACGATTTTTTATTTTAGTTTCAACGTTTTCGACGTTTCTTTTTAATTTAAGAGTAGGATATAGAGAAGCAACGATTAAATGGTAATGCATGGGACACCAGTAGCCCTTGAAAACTTTTGATGGTACACAGTACAAAAGGATGATTATCCCCTACATAATAATAGCCTAAGTTGTATGTCCGTCTGTAGACGAATTTATGAAGCGGTTGTACCTTGAATGGATAGAGGCATCCATTTGTACTTTTGATGAGTTAGGGTTAGCAAAATTCAAAGCAAGTTCAAACGTTCGAAATCCACCCCTTCTCCCCTTTTCGAGTGTTTAACCCCTTCCCTGTTCCGCCCGTACGCCGTGCAGGCACAGCTTTCGTGCCTTTACTGATTTGCACGTACGGCGTACGGGCAATCAGATTTCTATTTCACTTGCACTGTTTCGGCCGTATTTTTTTCCAATTTTAGCAACAAATTATTCGTATGGATGGCGGTCCAGTAAATTATAGTTTGCAGTTTATTGTATTTTCTACTCTGATTGGTTCAAAAGCGCGTGTTTTTTCGCATGTTTTGTATCAGAAGACGAATTGTTATCTTTCAGTGTATAGCTTTCTGGTTATATTTTACTAACCGTCAGATAATTTTATTGATGTAAGAGTTGAATAATATATTTTTACTTTTAAATAATGGATAATTCAGAGCGTATGGAGCTAATTTCTCGGGATTCGAACTGTGACTCGGAATCAGAAACTGAATTATCTGTAAATGATAGTAGCGAAAGTTTACTAGATGATCTAAATAGTAGTGACTCTGATAGTAGTACAGATGGAATCAGTCAAGCAAGACAATTTTTGGAAATTAATTGGGATAATCCTTCGGATTCGCCTCCTAGGTCTGCTTTAACTGAAATTCCAAAAATTAACTTGGATATCAATGAGACTAGAGGTAAACTTCAGATCTATGATGCTTTCATAAAAAGAAAAAAGTTGTAATAAATGCTTAAAAATATTAGAAATATAATTTTAATAACATATCTTTACTTAAAAATGTAAAATGAACAAAAAAATGCAAAAAAAAACTGACATTTTTTGACCGAATTCTGGAAAAAAATGAAATTATCAAAGGGTTAATGCCATTATTTCAAGCTTTGTTGTGAATAGTTAAGAACAGGACATTAAATTTATTACATAATAAATCGGTAAAATTGACACTTTTTACAATATTATGACGTCATTCCTCTAACCATCTCCTTTAATCATTTATTATTTTAAATTATTTAAATATCGTCTGCATTATTTTCATACGTTTTTTCACTGAATTTAGATATAACGTGAATAATTTTCTTTTATATTTTTATTAAATAATAGATAAGGTACATATGTTAGTTTTAAATTTAATCATCTATTATCTTTTGATTCAATGAAAATTTTATAGCCTATATTAACACCAAATTCTTGTCATAAAAGTATAGGAATTTATTTCACGGACTAATATATATCTAGAGTTGAAGTTATATATCTTTGAAAATTAAGAAGTTCGTTAGTTTGTTTGTTTTTTATACATAACCACACGGTTTGCAATCGATTCGCTGAATTTTGGACATCATTCATATATACCGCCAAATAATCACTGTCAATATTAAAACCTCTGCTGTCCATCCTATCACGTATTATGACAAGATAAATTAAAGTTGGCAACTAACATGAGGTCAGTAAAGAAAATCAAATCATTGAGCATGTACCAGATAATTCTCAACTAAAACACAAACTATTTTTTTACTTGCCTTATAGGGTACTTTACAATTTTAGAAAATTAAAAATTTTACTGATCAAGTCATATGACGGTCTATCTGCTAGTTTATTACAAGCTGCAACACAACTAACAAAAAGTTCCATTAACATTCAGGTTTAAAATGTAAACTAACAAAATTTGTGATGAATAATTTTTTTTATTATTTTTTTTAAACTTTTTTTCTTAACGGAGTTGGCAATATAGTCAATACCTATTACTTTTATATTATTTTATTTCTTTTATTTATTTATCTTATTCACTTCATACATACCCATTTCTTTTATTTCTTTAATTTATTTCATTTCATTTTATTTATTTATTTTGTTTACTTAATATATACCTATTTCTTTTGTTTATTTTATTTTATTCACTTAATACATACCTATTACTTTTATTTTATTTTATTCCTTTTATTTATTTATTTTATTCACGTAATACATACCTATTTTTTATTTCTATTTTAATTTATTACCCACTATATTTTTTACATATACATTGCCGTTCATCTGACGGGTTATGATATGTTTAGTGTTAAAAAATGCGTTACAAGGATATTTTGCTTTCCCAATTCAAATTAAATTCACGATCATGCACGCAAGTACATAATATAAATTTTAACTTTAAAAAGTGATATCGATTTTAAATTACACTAATCTGCTTAATTGAGAATTCAATGACATTCCATATTATGTAGAATTTATTTTATTTTATTAAAATAATTTATGCCTTCAATCCAAATTTTTGGAAATATAACAAACCAAAAACTTCTAAAACGTTGTTCTCTGATCTCGTACTTAAGAGTAGTGAGCAACAGTATTTTTTATTTTGTAGTTTCTTTCACGAGGTAAATAAGGTATTATATTACTCACAAACTAATAGTTACATTTTACGGGTTTCAACAAAAATACCCGTTTTGACTATAGATGAATCTGTTTGAAATAGCTTCATCTTTACATCTGTACGTAGTACAAGAAAACTAATTTTGAAACTTGAAATATTCATTTCAAACACCATTGAATGAATTTCGACTAGTTTCGAAAGTATGTATGTAGAGTATGTATGTATGTATCTAATTCGCATAATTTCTAAATTCGCAAGAAAAAACAATTTTTGATTAAGATACAAGTATTAATGTATATAACAAGTATTTGTATTAATGAATCTTATATGATTGAATAACGAATAATGATTTTAGAACTTAAATGCCATCTAGACATGCACCTGATCTTTGATTGAAATCTGTACTCTATATGAAGAAAATTTTCAATATAACGTGATGGCGTAACAATGATGGTATATGACGTATAATATGATGATAACACAATGCTTAATTAGCCTATGTATTACGTATTACGAGTTTTGTTGTTCTTCTACTGTAAGACTGCAGAGAAAGAAAGAACGGGAGAGTAAGGTTTTGTGTGCTACGGAGTACTTTTTGCAACACGGGGGCTAATGAGACCGGAACCTACAGCTTAAAGCCGACTCCGAACGACTACGAACATCCATGCCACTGTGGGATTCGAACCCAGGAACTGCAGTACCTAAGGCCAGCACCCTAACCAATCGGCCATTGTTCGGCCGGAAGAGTAAGAGTGGAGAAAGAGTGTGTGTGTGTGTGTAAAAGAAAAAGATGAGATTGAAAGACAACGGAAGAAATAATTAAAAGATAAAAAAGGGAACAAGGGGATAGATAGAAAAGAAACTGAAAGAGTAAAGGAAAAATGCGGAAAGAGAGTAAAGAGAACAAGAGAGGGTAAAAGAAGATGGAACAAAGATGAAGAATTGATGAAATGAGTAGATAACAGAGTTGAGATAAATTTTGTAAATATAATAAAAAATTATTTTTAATGTATTTGATTTATTTAGGTTTGTAATTTTTAATTTATATGTTAATTTTAATTTTTTTTTATAAGTTAAAATTTTATTTAAATTAGGAAGATTTATTTTATTTATAAATAGAGAGATGGGTATTAAATATATATTTTTTCTATAACAAATATTATAGTGTGTTAATTTTAATGAATAATTGCTGATATAAAATTTATTTTAAAGTAAATAAAGATTTATAATTAGGTGAATATAAGATAGAATTTATTATTATGAATATTAATAAATATAAGAGAAATTTAGTGGATAATAATTATAGTTTTTAAGATATAAGAAAAATAATATAGAAAATTTATTATAGATTTCTTATTTTAAATTTGGATATTTTTATTTGTATTAATTTAATTTAGGAATTAAAATTTAAAATTAAATTTTAGTTTAATTAGTATTATATGTAGTATAAAAAAAGATGAGAGAAAAAAAAAAAAAATTTTTTTTAAAAAATGATAAAAAAAGAAAAAAAAATAATAAAAAAAAACATTTAAATAGAAAAAAATAAAAAAAATAAATGATGAGAAAAAGAAGGAATAAAAAAAAGAAAAAAAATAGAAAAATAAAAAAAAATAGAAAATAAAATAAATTAAAAGAAAAAAACAAAAATAATTAAAAAAAAATATTAAAAAAGGATGAAGAAAGAGAGTAAAAGAATAGAAAAAAGAGGGGTATAAAAAAGGAAAGAATAGAAAAAAAAGAAAAGAAAAGAAAATGAGGAGAAAGAAGAGAAAAAGATGAAAGAGAGAGAAAGAAAAGAGAGAGGGGAAAAGAATTAAAAAATGAAAAATAGGAAAAGTAAAAGAAAAGAAAAAAAAAAAAAAAAAAAAGAGAAATGAGAATAAAAAAAAAAAGAAAAACAGTGTACAAATTCAATGAAATTAGTAATTTCAAAAAGTGTTTTAGAGAGAATAAAGTCATAAGAAATATATAAATAAATATTAAAATGAAAAAGGGAAGGGGAATAAAGAATGTAAAAAACTTATCAAGGTAATGAATGTACATAAAATAAAAGACTTATAACAAAAAGTATTTTTTTAATAACATATTTATTAATGTGCTGAAAACTTTTTTTATAATCTTTATCAAAATTAAGAAAAATTTTTTAGGTGAAAATTCATGTTTTATAATTTCAAAATGTTTCCCTTGTTTATAGCAAAGTCATAACGTCAAATCACTTAATAACACGATGCAATAGTGTGAAAATGAACATTTATTTTCGTTGCTGAAGGGGAATAATGAATGTAAATTTTAAACTTTTTTCGATTTTTTTAATTGTCTCGAATGAATATATATAAACCTTGTAAACGACGTTACTATCAAAAGGTTTTTTTTTAATAACATATTTATTTTATTGTGCTGAAACCGTTTTTTTTTTTAATACACTTTTATTTTAAAATTACGAAATTATTTTTCAGTGTGACAAATTCAATGTTAAATTAGTAATTTCAAAATGTTTCCCTTGTTTATAGCAAAGTCATAACGTCAAATCAGTTAATAACACGATGCAATAGTGTGAAAATGAACATTTATTTTCGTTGCTGAAGGGGAATAATGGATGTAAATTTTAAAACTTTCACGAATTTTTAAATTGTTTGGAATGAATGTACATAAATCTTGTAAACCACTTCACTATCAAAAAGTATTTTTTAATAACATATTTATTTTACTGTGCTGAAACATGATTTTTTAATACATCTTTATTTTAAATTAAGAAATTATTTTTCAGTGTACAAATTCAATGTTAAATTAGTAATTTCAAAATGTTTCCCTTGTTTATAGCAAAGTCATAGCGTCAAATCACTTAATAACACGATGCAATAGTGTGAAAATGAACATTTATTTTCGTTGCTAAAGGGGAATAATGAATGTAAATTTTAAAAATTTCTCGATCTTTAATTGTTTGAATGTACATAAACCTGTAACGAATTTCACTATCAAAAAGTATTTTTTAATAACATATTTATTTTATTGTGCTGAAACCGTTTTTTTTTTTTAATACACTTTTATTTTAAAATTACGAAATTATTTTTCAGTGTGACAAATTCAAAGTTAAATTAGTAATTTCAAAATGTTTCTATTGTTTATAGATGTTGTTTATCGCAAAGTCATAACGTCAAATCAGTTAATAACACGATGCAATGGTGTGAAAATGAACATTTATTTCCGTTGCTGAAGGGGAATAATGAATGTAAATTTTAAAACTTTCACGATTTTTTTAATGATTTGGAATGAATGTACATAAACCTTGTAAGAAATTTCACTATCAAAAAGCATTTTTTAATAAATTTTACTATGCTGAAAACTTTTTTTTTTAATACAACTTTATTTTAAAATTAAGAAATTATTTTTCAGGCTACAAATTCAATGTTAAATTAGTAATTTCAAAATGTTTTCCTTGTTTATCGCAAATTCATAACGTCAAATCAGTTAATAACACGATGCAATAGTGTGAAAATGAACATTTATTTTCGTTGCTGAAGGGGAATAATGAATGTAAATTTTAAAATTTTTTGGATTTTTTTAATTGTTTGGAATGAATGTACATAAACCTTGTAAACGACTTCACTATCAAAAAGTATTTTTTAATAACATATTTATTTTACTGTGCTGAAATCTGTCTTTTTTTCTTTCTGGAATACACCTTTATTTTAAAATTAAGAAATTATTTTTCAGTGTACAAATTCAATGTTAAATTAGTAATTTCAAAATGTTTCCCTTGTTTATAGATGTTGTTTATCGCAAAGTCATAACGTCAAATCAGTTAATAACACGATGCAATAATGGGAAAATGAACATTTATTTTCGTTGCTGAAGGGGAATAATGAATGTAAATTTTAAAATTTTCTTGAATTTTTTAATTGTTTGGAATGAATGCCATGTAAACAATTTTACTATCGAAAAGCATTTTTTAATAACATGTTTATTTTACTATGTTGAAACCTGTTTTTTATATCTTTTTGGCATACACCTTTATTTTAAAATTAAAAAATTATTTTTCAGTGTACAAATTCAATATTAAATTAGTAATTTAAAATGTTTCCCTTGTTTTCAGATGTTGTTTATCGCAAATTCATTACGTCAAATCAGTTAATAACACGATGCAATAGTATGAGAATGAACATTTATTTTCATTGCTAAAGGGGAATAATGAATGTAAATTTTAAAATTTTCTCGATCTTTTTGTTTGGAATGAATGTACATCAACATTGTAAACAATTTCACTATCAAAAAGCATTTTTTAATAACATATTTATTTTACTGTGCTGAAACCTGTTTTTTTTGGGCGGGGGGATACATCTTTATTTTAAAATTAAGAAATTATTTTTCAGTGTGACAAATTCAATGTTAAATTAGTAATTTCAAAATGTTTCCCTTGTTTATAGATGTTGTTTATCGCAAAGTGATAACGTCAAATCAGTTAATAACACGATGCAATAGTGTGAAAATGAACATTTAGTTTCGTTACTAAAGGGGAATAATGAATGTAAATTTTAAAATTTTCTCGATTTTTTTTTAATTATTTGGAATGAATGTACATCAACATTGTAAACAATTTCACAATCAAAAAGCATTTTTTAATAACATGTGTATTTTACTATGCTGAAACCTATTTTTTTTTTTGTAATACACCTTTATTTTAAAATTAAAAAATTATTTTTCAGTGTACAAATTCAATATTAAATTAGTAATTTAAAATGTTTCCCTTGTTTTCAGATGTTGTTTATCGCAAATTCATTACGTCAAATCAGTTAATAACACGATGCAATAGTGTGAAAATGAACATTTAGTTTCGTTACTAAAGGGGAATAATGAATGTAAATTTTAAAATTTTCTCGATTTTTTTAATTGTTTGGAATGAATATACAGAAACCTTGTAAAGGACTTCACAATCAAAAAGCATTTTTTTAATAACATATTTATTTTACTGTGCTGAAACCTGTCTTTTTTTCTTTCTGGAATACACCTTTATTTTAAAATTAAGAAATTATTTTTCAGTGTACAAATTCAATGTTAAATAAGTAATAATACAATGTTTCCCTTGTTTATAGATGTTGTTTATCGCAAAGTCATAACGTCAAATCGGTAAATAACACGATGCAATAATGTGAAAATGAACATCTTTTAATTGCTAAAGGGGAATAATGAATGTAAATTTTAAAATTTTCTCGATTTTTTTTAATTGTTTGGAATGAATGTACATCAACATTGTAAACAATTTCACAATCAAAAAGCATTTTTTAATAACATGTGTATTTTACTATGCTGAAACATGTTTTTTTTAATACGTCTTTATTTTAAAATTAAGAAATTATTTTTCAGTGTACAAATTCAATGTTAAATTAATAATTACAAAATGTTTTCCTTTTTATAGATGTTGTTTATCGCAAATGTGATAACTTCAAATCAGTTAATAACAATGATGCAATAGTGTGAATTATTTTTCAGTGAACATTTATTTTCGTTGCTGAAGGGGAATAATGAATGTAAATTTTAAAATATTCTCGATTTTTTTAATTGTTTGGAATTTATGTACATAAACCTTGTAAACGGCTTCACTATCAAACAGCATTTTTTAATAACATATTTATTTTAATGTGTTGAAACATGTTTTTTTTAATACATCTTTATTTTAAAATTAAGAAATTATTTTTCAGTGTGACAAATTCAATGTTAAATTAGTAATTTCAAAATGTTTCTCTTGTTTATAGGTGTTGTTTATCGCAAAGTCATAACATCAAATCAATTAATAACACGATGCAATAGTGTAAAAATGAACATTAAGTTTCGTTGCTGAAGGGGAATAATGAATGTTAATTTTAAAATTTTCTCGATTTTTTTAATTGTTTGGAATGAATGTACAGAAATCTTGTAAACAATTTCACAATCAAAAAGCATTTTTTAATAACATATTTATTTTACTGTGCTGAAACCGTTTTTTTTTTAATACAACTTTATTTTAAAATTAAGAAATTATTTTTCAGTGTGCAAATTCAATGTTAAATTAAAAATGTTTTCTTATAGCAAAGTCATAACGTCAAATCAGTTAATAACACGATGTAATAGTGTGAAAATGAACATTTATTTTCGTTGCAAAAGGGGAATAATGAATGTAAATTTTAAAACTTTCACGCATTTTTAAATTGTTTGGAATGAATGTACATAAACCTTGTAAACGACTTCACTATCAAAAAGCATTTTTTAATAACATGTTTATTTTACTATGCTGAAACCTGATTTTATTTCTTTTTGCCATACACCTTTATTTTAAAATAAAGAAATTAGTTTTCAGTGTACAAATTTAATGTTAAATTAGTAATTTCAAAATGTTTCAAATGCATTGCTTTTCTGCATTTCTTATTTGAAATTTCGGAGATTCTATAGCTTACTATCTTTTTTTTTAAAAAAAAAACTTCGTGAAAAATGTATTTTATTTTAAACGTTTTCTAAACATTCAATATAATCATTTGAAAGGGAAATAAAAATATTTAACATACATATATTCAAAAAGAAGGGATATATAACATCCTATAGAATTTGTTTTTCTATCACGTTGTATAATTTTCTTAAAGGATTCGCAAAATGAGAGCTGGCTCGAAGAAATTTTATTTTATCCAAAGGTTAATATTTAGCAAGTGGAATCCAATAAAGCAGTACAGATCCACCTTAATCTAAAACTAGATGAACATTAAGGTTGCAAGTTTATTCTGTTTCGATTTAAATTAATTCCATAGTTAATAATTTTACACTCAAAAGCCAAAACATTATGACCACCCCTTCATTTTGCAAAGAACACGCCTGGATGACGTGGAAGGCACGTGATTAGGTGAAAGTAGAACTTAAATGCTGCTGAAGAGTCTGAAGAATCATTCTTTCACTTACTTCTGTGTGTGACTGGAAAGGCTGCCGATCTAAGCGATTTTGATAAAGGGTAAACTGTAATGGCTCGAAGGCTTAGAACAAGTATTTCCGAAACTGCAGGACTCGTGGGTTGTTTGCGATCTACAGTTGTTAGTACTTAGTAGTTGTGCAAAAAACAAGTATTAATAATTTTGTATAAATTTTAATATTCTCGTAGTGACTCTGTGCTAATATTGAAAAGTATTACTTATGAACTGTACAAGGGAAGTTGAATAGCAATTTTTAAAATTTTTAATGAAATTTTTACAAGAATTATGTATAAAGGCATGAGGGATTTAATTTTTTGCGTACTGCATTCCGCGAAAGGATTCCAATATAGAAGGTACAGATCCACCTTAAGCTAAAATTAGATGCACATTAAGGTCGCAAGTTTAATGATTTAAATTCATTTCATTAGTTATTAATCTTAATTAATTTTGAGCCTGATTCTTTATTTTGTAGCAAGTTGATCAAGCAAGATATATATATATATATATATATATATATATATATATATATATATATATATACATATATATACATATATATATACATATATATATACATATATATATATATATATATATATATATATATATACATATATATATATATATATACATATATATATATATACATATATATATATATATATATATATATACATATATATATATATATATATATATATATATATATATATATATATATATATATATATATATATATATACATATATATATTCGTTATATTTTATTTGATAAAAAATATGAAATATATATATATATCATATATATATATATATATATATATATATATATCTATATTAATATATATATATATATATATCATATAAATATATATCTATATAACCTATAATATATATATAATATATATTAATATATATATCGACCTTGCAAAGGCTTCCTCATTAAACTAGACCTCGATACACATAGCGATTATAAATTCATTCCGGTGTGCGTTCATTTCTTTTCCTGTTTAATGATTTTGATATTCCTTGTTGAACGTGATTCTGCATGGCGGAGTCCCAATCAATGTCAGCGCAGAACTGGACGATGGGATAAGGAGAAAAAAAATCTTCTGTTCCGTCGAATTCGAATAGTTAGCTTGTACATTGGTTTCCGGAAACCAGTCGGAATTGAATTCGTTCCGGCACGCGACGAGAGCATTTAACCGTAACCGCTCGTAAGGTCACGCCTGGGTAAAGACGTCGGTGTTATGTTCCGGGGTCAGAAACTTCCCGGAGTGATATCTATGATTTATCCAGAAATCGGATCTGCCACGTGTGATTATAACGTCGTTTGGGAAGAGTTTTGGTAGAATTGGGGCTTCGGAAAAAAACTTTACCGCTTTGTAACAGGTGTTTAACGTTTTGTTACATGAAGAACCTGATTAAACCTGGATGATATCGCAGTTACAAATGTCTTAGTCAGTTAGGGACGATCTCATCAAAGTCGTTTAACAGATAACCGCGACTGGAGAATTGTGCTCCACCATTGCTTGGCACCATGGGTTAATCTCGATTAGCTGTTAAACACTTTGGAGAGACCGGCTCTTAGATGGTATTCCAGTCACAAATATATTAGTCACTTAGCATACAAGTCGACATTTAGGATGTTACCATATTACGGTCGACATATGTCAGTGCTGACTTCTGCGTCATATGGATGTCAGAGAGGGAAATTTATGGTACCAATTTCCCATCTCTGGCGATTTCTGACGTCATTATTACTGGAAATAATCAATAACATAAGTCGACTGTAATATGGCAGCAGCCCATATGTATACGAGTAAAATTTAACAAATAGCTACAAAGAATAGTTCTATTGAATAAAAAAGTCGGTGTTTTGTTCTCGGGTCAGGAACTTCGAAGTATTATTGACGATTTATCCAGAAATCGAATCTGCCACATGTGATTATAACATCGTTTGGGATGATCTTTGTCAGAATTGGTTCTTCGGGAAAAAATTTTCCACTTTGTAACAGGTTTTAGACGTTTTGTTACATGCATAACCTGATTAGGCCTGGATGGTATCAGAGTTACAAATTTCTTAGTCACTTATGGACTGTCTCGCCAAAGTCGTTTAACGGCTAATAGTGATTAATCTCTGTTTAAGCGAAAATTGCGTCCTATCATTGGTTGGCGCCATGGATTCGTCGCGATTAGCCGTTAAACACTTTGGTGAAACCGGAAATTCTATGCTATACCAGTCACAAATATATTAATCAGTATACAAGTCGACATTTAGGGTGCTACCATATTAAGGTCGACATATATTGCAGGTGACTTCTGTGTCATATTGATGTCAGAGAGGGAAATCAATGGTACTATGGTTACCACGATTAATCTGTGTTTAAACTGAGAATTGCGTCCCACTATTGGTTGAAGCCATGGTTAATCTCTATTAGCCATTAAGCGACTTTGGTGAGACCAACCCTTAGTGCTCAATTCGACAATTAATCAGGATATTTAACCAAATTCCCATCTCTGAGGATTTCTGGGTTTATTATGAAGCGAAAGCCACCAGTGACATGTCGACTGTAATATGGTAGCAACCCATATGTATATGTGTGAAATATGACAAATAGCTACAAATAATAGTTCTATAGAAAAAAACACGTCGGTGTTTTGTTCTCTGGTCAGGAACTTCCCGGATTATTATCGATGATTTATCCAGATATCGAATATGCAATATATGATTATAACGTTGTTTGTGATGGGTTTTGTTAGAATTGGGGACACGGGAAAAGACTTTACCGCTTTGTAACAGGTTTCCGACGTTTAGCTTCATGAAGAACCTGACTAGGCCTGGATGGTATCACTTAGTCACTTAGTGCACAGGTAGACATTTAAAGTGTAGATGTGAAATTTAAAACATAGCTATAAAGTCTAATTCCATTCAAAACCAGACGTCATTGTTTTGTTCTTTGTTCAGAAACTTCCCGGAGAGCTATGGATGATTTATCCACTTGTCGGATCTGCGACATGTGATTATAACATCGTTTCTGATGAGTTTTGTTACAAATGGGACTTTGGGGAAAAAAACTTTATTACTTTACAACAGGTTTCCGACGTTTGGTACATAAAGAGCCTGATTAGGCCTGGATGGTACCCCAGTATATATCTTAGTCACTTAGTATGGTACCACATTGCAGTCGAGATATGTCACAGGAGACATCCGCATCATAATGACGTCAAAAGTCAACAGAGATAGGAACGTGGTATCATAAATTTCCCTTTCTGTAGCGTCATAATGACGACTTCTGACTTCATTAGGACGCATATGTCACCTGTGACATATCTCGACTGCAATGTGGTAGCACTCTTAGTCCCCAAGTTGACATTTGATGTATACATGTGAAATTCGAAAAATAGCTATAAAAACTAATTCCATTTCAAAGCAGAAGTCGGTGTTTCGTTCTAGATTCAGGGATTTCTCAGAAAGCTATCGATGATTTATCTAGATGTCGGATCTGCCACATGTGATTATAATACCGTTTCCGATGAGTTTTGTTAGAATAGGGGTTTCGGGAAAAGACTTCTTCGATTTCTAACAGCTTTGTAACGTTTTGTTATATGGAGGAACTGA
>CM063507.1:101761956-101776956 GCA_032207245.1 Pardosa pseudoannulata | reverse complement strand
TGCCTCAAAATGATCCTATCATACCCATTCTGAGTATTTCTGTTATATTTTGTATATAGAGTGCCACGTTTTCAAATATTTTTATTATAGCGGGTTAACCTGTAGAAAATGGATGGTTGACATATCGGCCAATACGGAAAAGACTCAAAACTACGGGATTGATTGAAATATGCACTAAGAACCTATTTATCCCACTGTCTAATATTCAGCATTCATACGGGGTAAGACAGAGCAACTGTTTTCAGTCCCCTTTGGTATTACTTCTGTTCAAGGTTGGAAAAAAATCATGATTTTTTAAAAAAATAAAAAAATCATATTTATTTGATTTAAATTTAATATTTTTTGATTTAAATTGGATTTTTTTTTTTATTTTTTTTTTTCTGAATACTAATTTTAATTGTTGTTTTTATGTTTTTTGCAATATACATAGAATAGTTTGTTATAAGAAGTAACATCTTATCTATCTAGTATAGTCTACACATTGATTACTTAAAATTAAATATATAAATTTTAATCTAAATACATTCCATTATTTTGCAATTGGATAGTGCAAACTAAATAAGATGTAAATTTAAAGAATAAATTAAATATTCTTTTAATGCAAACTATTTATTTAAAAAACAAATCACAATTATTTCAATATTTTTTAAGCACCGAATTATGGATTTGTTTCAATAAAATCACTAGTTTTGATGCTTTATCCACTCCTAATTGGTTACGAAAGCTAGAATGAACAATACCGAAAGAAGAAAACTGTCTTTCCGTTCCAGCAGATGAAGCCAAGAATATTGTTATATTTAGTAGACAAACTGGATTTCAAGTTCTGTAATACTCTCTTTACCTCCCATTACATTAAATGAATTCCACCAGTCCTAATCAATCATTGTACTACCCCTACTACATACTTTCTGATAACAACCCCTAAATTCTTGGAAAGCAGATGCTATCTATTTACACTTCTTGACTTATTACTGTGCTGACTGATTCCTAATTCTCCTGTCTTTGGAATGTAGGTTTTAAAAGAAGTGAAAAAAAAATGATTTAAATCAATGATTTTTTCAAAAAAATCAACTGATTTAAATAATGCCAACCCTCCCTCTGTTATAGTAGGGTTAATTCCCCCCATTCAGAAATTACCCTTTATTTCTGCTTATTGATGTTCAAAATGGCAACATGAAAGAAATTGTTCACCAAGGTTAAAGATTTAATCGTAGATTCTCGTCTTTATCAAAGGGAGTATGTTGGAACATCCCGACGTGAAAAAGTTAACCTCAGTTGTGATGAGGAAATGCAATAGTTAAGAAGTTTATAGGTTACTATCTTTGAGGATGACGGGATTTTCAACGAAAATAAAGAACCAAATGATGAGATATAGAGTAACTATGACGGCTCATTTACGAAAATCCAATCAGATAAAGACGTTAAAGAAGCTGATTCAAATGAAGATAATTACTCCCAAGAAAAGATAACATCGTAAAATGCAATGGTGATGAATACTAATGTTAAGATGTCTGTAAAAGCACTATTGCGAAATATTTATAAAATACATATGACCAAAAAGTTTTTCTTCTCATTTGAAAGCTTGAAATCTAGTGACATATTTTAAAATAACACATAGTGTAGATGATTAAGTAAACTTTCACAAATGCATCCACCCAATATTATACATCGTCAAGTAACGCTAGACGTCAAAACTCAAAAGAAAAAGCGATTCTACTAAAAGCGCATTTGCTTCACTAGACGATCACACTACATAGCATAGATATAAAACAGTAATTACATTATATATACAATGCATTTTTTATTCTGCAAACTGTTGCCAATGAGCAAAAAAGAAAGAGATATATAATTCATATAAAACTATTTAAATATTTATATAAAATTACGTATTTTTGATACGAAAATTTTCATTGTATAATTACAGAACCTTTTTCTTGAGATGCCAAACATTGCAGTGTAAAAAATATGTGTTGAATGCCCAAGTAAAATAACAAAACAACTAAATTTATTTATAAAGGAAGAATATATATGGAACTCATAGCATGTAGAATTAACTTAGAATGTGAATTAAGCATAGCATATTTAAATAAGTTTATGAATGTACTGTACTATCTTTTTAATGCTTTTTATTATCTTTAGCGTATTCGTTTAACCCTTTAATTCACAGTTTTTTTAAAGCCGTAAAAAAATCAATTTTTTATGTAAAAACTCAATTTAGAACGTTGTCTTGCCAAAAAAAATTACAAAAATACAAAAATAATCAAAATTTTTATTGCAATTTTGGATTTTGATAACATTGCAGAATATAATCGAATCCCCTATATAATAAAATCCTAAGTTATCTATCCTTCTTTCCTCGAATTTATGAAGCGGTTGTACCTGGACTGGATAGAGGTAGCCATATTGGATTCTTGATGAGTTAGGGTTAGCAACATCCAAAATCCCTACTTCCCCCTTTTCTAGCATTTAATGCCATTATTTCAAGCCCTATTTTCCCCGGTTAAGATCAAACGATTAAACTTATCAATTTGTGGCATAATAAACAGGTAAAGATAACATATTTTTCTAGCATTATGGCGCCATTCCTTTAACCATCTCATTTAATCATCTCTTATTTTAAATTATTTAAATATCGTCTGTATTATTTTCATACGTTTTATTCCTGAACTTAGATATTAGGTAAATGATTTTCTTTTATATTTGGTTTAATTAATAGATTAGGTACATATGGGATAATTTTAAATTTAATCGTCGATTAATTTGTGTTGCATTGAAGATTTCATCACCGATATTAACAACAAATTCTATCTACCTTTAGCGTGTAGTGGAAAAAACAGTTTCATTCCTTTACTTCCATTAATTACTGTAGCAAAAAAAAAAAAAAAATGGGAAGAACTTAACAATAATTTAGACGTAGCTAAGGAAACTTTGAATTAACTTTCTAAATGAATTCAAGGTGATTCTAAACTGCATTCACAGTATCGGTAGACTTTAGAGGAGTATGAAGATGAACAAAATATTGAGAGTGTGCCAGATAATTCTCAGCCAAAAAATAAACCATTTTTTTACCTGCCTTATAGGGTACTTTACAACTCTGGAAAATTAAAAGTTTTAATGATCCCGACATATGATGGACTATATGCTAGTATTGTAATATTACACGCACATCGACTTTTTTTTATATTTCTTTTCACAAGGTAGAAATAAGTCGTAAGTGATAAGTAGAAAAAATATATTTTATACTTGAATAAGTAAGTATTATAGCTTACAATTTCCATGTAAATAAAAATATCAATAAAACGATTATTTTTTTTTTTACTTTGCTTTCACATTGTTACTTTTGATTCTCGATTGCATTCGAGTATGTAAAATTATAGCAACATAAAGTGAAACGCCGCTCGAATTATCTTGAGTGTGCACAGTTTGGCCAGTTTTGAGCTCTCGAGTTAACTCGAGCGTGCACGTTAAGGGGTTAATGGCAGAAAATAGGATAAAACAATCTGTGTATGAGATGACCAACGTGATAATCTTCATAGTTTTTCTGTCGCTTGTAATTCTGGGTTAACTAAGATCAACTGTGTGTTTATAGTTTCAAAACGATATTTGATTAACAATCCTTAAAACCCCTCTTAGTATTTGTGTCAACACCACTGCAACAAGGAAAACGTCAAAGAGGTGAAAATGGATCCACTTAACCCTTTGACAGTTTCATTTTTTTACAGAATTCGGTCAAAAAATGTCACTTTTTTATTGCATTTTTTTGTTCATTTTACATTTTTAAGTAAAGATACGTTATTAAAATTAACATTTCTAATATTTTTAAGATTTATTACAACTTTTTTTTCTTTCTATGAAAGCATCATAGAACTGATGTTTACCTTTAGTCTCATTGATATCCAAGTTAGTCTTTGGAATTCCAGTGAAAGCAAATCTAGGAGGCGGATACGAAGGTTTATCACAATTAATTTTTAAAAAATTGTCTTGCTTGACTGATTCCATCTGTACTACTATCAGCGTCACTACTATCCAGTAAACTTTCGCTACTATCATTTACAGATAATTCAGTTTTTGATTCCGAGTCACAGTTCGAATCACAAGAAATTAGCTCCATACGCTCTGAATTATCCATTAATTAAAAGTAAAAATATATTATTCAACTCTTACATCAATAAAATTATCAGGCGGTTAGTAAAATACAACCAGAAAGCTATACACTGAAAGATAACAATTTGTCTTCTGATACAAAACATGCAAAAAAACCCGCGCTTTTGAACCAATCAGAGTAGAAAATACAATAAACTGCAAACTATCATTTACTGGACATCTGTACGAATAATTTGTTACTAAAATTGGAAAAAATACTGCCGAAACAGTGCAAGCGAAATAGAAATCAGATTGCCCGTACGCCGTACGGGCAAATCAGTAAAGGTCCTAAAGCTGTGCCCGTGCGGCGTACGGTCAAAACAGGGAAGGGGTTAAATGCGTTGAAACAAGAGTTTGTATTCGTCAGAATACGTCACCTTCAGAATTTAATCTCTATTTCACACCTAGCCTTAAATAATTTACGTGAGTTAATGGTATCCCTCACAATTGCAATAATGACAGTTCCAGCTATAAAACGGTGAGAAAACTATCCGACTGTCCACCGTTTAAATTAATAATGAGCATGCAATCTTTATTACGCTGTGGCAAAAATACATTTCTTTTGGTGCCAGCGGCGGCAGTGATTTAAGACCAGCCGTCGCGGTTTGTATTGTAGGGTGTGGGTTTGTCCAGCTAGAACTAAAGTGAAGTAATCTCCAGGAAGCTAGCACGCGATGTGCTTCTAACGACCTTCCTTCGATCGTTGACTCCCAAGAAGTGCGCAATATTCCTCTCTGCCCGTTGACAACAGCAAATTTCCCCCAAGAAAAGCTGCCAAGAAAACGTCAAAATTCTCCTTACGGAAAATTCTGTTGCAGTCAAATCGAGACATTACAATGAAATTTCGAAGCAGGGTGGGGTACGGTTGCATGCGACAGGAGTCTCAGGAAAAATTTCTTATCACGGAAATGACAGGATATGGGGTGTAATTTATAGTCCCATAGGCGGAACTGAAAATTATGGCTATATACATTTCGCCCTTGGAATTTTAATTCGGTTAACATTTATAACCGACACAATATTGCTTTGAATTCAGGTATTATCGTTATTAGTTGCTTGCTGCAGAGAACGGATTCATGACCAGAAATATTCCCCGAAGAGGTTCACGCAATATACTTCTACATCGTATCTATTGCTATACCTTTTAGCTATGCAATTCTTAAATTACCAATTGGCAATACGTAGAGTTAGAACAGAGGTACACTGGTGTGCAAAACTTAAGCAACAGGTGGGGTTTTAGACATAACTCCACGAGAAATCATCTGAAAGGTTTGGTTTGGTTTGGTTTGGAGCGCTACGGCTATCATTTTGCACACGAGGGCTAATGAGACCGGGAACTACTGCTTAAAGCCGATTCCGAATGGCTACGAACATCCATGCCATAGTGGAATTCGAACCCACGAATTCCGGTACTGACGATCAGCGCCCTAACCAATCGGCCAGCTTTCGGCTGAAATCATCTGAAAGACATGAAATTCAGAAATGGGGAAAAGTATTATGTACGTAAAGGATGACAAAAGCATCGGCGCTGAAAAACGAACACAATGCATACGGTAAGGAATCAAACAAAAACAAACTTTATTGAACGCATAGTATCGTGATTCATTCTTGTCTATCCAAGAAGAAGAAGAACAAGGAGGTGTTCCTTAATATGGGATATGCATTCTCTTAACTGCAATGGTTGCTTCGCACTGTCTCCGCAAACTCAGAACCAGCTGATCCAACATTTCTTGAGGTAGGCGTGCCCATTCCTCAATCAGCGTCTGTTTGAGTTGTTGGGTGTTCACCGGAGGATGTAAGCGTGCTGCAATGCGTCTCACCAAAGCATCCCATTTATGTTCGATGGGATTCAAATCAGGGGAGTGCGCTGGCCAATCCATTCGAGTGATATCTTCCCTTTCCAGTAGCTTCTCAACAACAAGAGTCCGATGTGACTGAATTAAAAACTGTTTAATCTGATTTAAAATTGTGCCTGTTGATGTACGAAATTTTGAAAATCCTGCAATATTGCAGTAGTATGTACAAAGAGCAGAGAAAATGTTCTAAATAAAATTTAGTGGTGGATGTAGATATACCAGTCAACCATAAACCCCCTTTGGGAGATGGTTGGCGATCAATTCGAGTAGAATATGGGCAAAATCTTTCAACTAAACTATCTCCTATATAATAATAACCTAAGTTATCTGTCCGTCTGTACTTGAATTTATAAAGCGGTTGGACCTGGAATGGATAGAGGCATACATATTGGATTCTTGATGAGTTAGTGTTAGCAACATTCGAAATCATCCCTTCACACCTTTTCTAGCATTTAATGCAATTATTTCAACCCTATTTTCCCTGGTCAAGAGCAGGCGATTTAATTTATCATTTTGTCCCATAGTAAATAGGTTAAAAATAAAATAAATTTCTAGCATTATGACGTCATTGTTTAAACCATCTCATTTAACCATTTATTATTTTAAATTATTTAATTAAATATCGTCTGTATTATTTTCATACGTTTTATCACTGATCTTACATATTACGTAAATAATTTTCTTTTATATTTGGCTTAAATAATAGATTAGGCAACGAAGTGATAATTTTAAACTTAATCATCGATTATTTTTTGTTGCAATGAAAATTTTATCCCCAGTAGTAACAAAAACTAAAGTATCTCTTATAATCCTATAATAGCCTAAGTTATCTGCCCGTCTGTCCTTGAATTTATGAAGCGGTTGGACCTGGAATGGATAGAGGCAACCATATTGGATTCTTGATGAGTTAGGCTTAGCAACATTCGAAATCATCCCTTCAACCTTTTTTAGCGTTTAATGCAATTATTTCAACCCTATTTTTGCTGATCAAGAGCAGGGGATTTAATTTATCATTTTGTCACATAATAAATAGATTTAAAAATAAAACATTTTCTAGCATTATGACGTCATTCTTTTATTCATCTCATTTAACCATTTATTATTTTAAATTATTTAAATATCGTATGCTTTATTTTCATACGTTTTATCACTGAACTTAGATATTACGTAAATAATTTTCTTTTATATTCGGCTTATCCCTTTAAGCGGTTCGCACTTATATTTACGTCAAACCGATGATGTCTTCAAAGCGGTTGTCACGTACAATTTTCGACCTCCAAAAATGTTCCGAAAATGGATGTAAAATACATTTCTGCCAGTGTTTAAGGTAGGAGGGTCAGGTCGATTGTTCAGATATTGCATCCATCTTTGACTGACATTTATTGAGGGATGCACCCTTATTCCCTGAGACACAAAGACTCTGATAGCTTTTCATGGCTTTGTAAATCTCTGTTTCGAAGTATTTCTTTTGCGGTAACGGATGTATCTCTAACTGCACCACTTAAATATCTTGGATAAATTTCGTAAAAAAAATATAAATAATTCTCTTAAAGAATATTTTTATTTGTACTTTTAGAATCCATTATTTCTTATGGGATGATCTTCGAGACTTGAAGAGCTTTATGTGTATTAAAAATTATAACCGGAAGTAAAGGGACAATAACGAGGGTGGGTTTCCCGTATTCCACTCTAATCGACAAAGTGTGAAGTAAAAAAAAATCATAGAACGCTTTGGCTATTGACACAATAAATCTTTAGGAGACTTTTTTTTAATCGGTGTGTTCCACTCGGAGGGTTAAATAATAGATTAGGCACGTAAGTGGTAATTTTAAACTTAATCATCGATTATTTTTTGTTGCAATGAAAATTTTATCACCAGTATTTACAAAAAATTCTATCTACCTCCAGGGTGTAGGGGAAATGATAGTTTTATTCCTTTACTTCCATTAATTCGCACCGTCTCCTCATACTCAGAACCAGCTGGTCCAACATTTCTTGAGGTAGGAGTTGCACTTCTACCTCAAGAGATTCCTCAAGAGATCAGCATCTGTTTGAGTTGTTGGGTGTTTTTCGGAGGATGTAAGCGTGCTGCAATGCGTCTCCCCAAAGCATCCCATATATGTTCGATGGTATTAAAATCAGGGGAGTACGCTGGCCAATCCCTTTGAGCGCTATCTTCATTGCCAGTAGCTCCTCAACAGAAAGAGTCCTATGAGGCCGTGTATTTTCTGCATTACTGTGGCCAGACACCTTCACAAAGGGAGCCTATTCGCCCGCCGTCCTGAAGGCTGCGTCCAGTTGAAAGTTGGTCACTGACGCTACCATTTACAGTGGTACAGAGATCACAAAGAGTGGACAACTAATCAATGGAGTCGTGTCCTCTTACGGAATATTTGGGTATAATTATTGATAGAGTTCTAAATTTTCAACAACATTTAAAGTACTTGGAAACAGAAATCACTAGATTAATAATAAATACTAATAGACTCGGTAATGCATGCTGGGGCATAAAGTCAAGTATTATGAGAACCTGGTATATTACAGTAGTAAAGAAAAAAATTCTATATGGAATAGAGGCATGGTATGGTTTTCTTAACCTTCCGAGTGGAACACACCGAGGAAAATAAAGTCTCCAAAAATACGCTAAAGTTTCATCGTGTCAGTGATCAAAGTGTTCTATAATTTTTTACTTCACCCTTTGTCGACTAGATTGGAATACGGGAAACACACCCTCGTTACTGTCTCTTTACTTCCGGTTATAAATAGATATATAAATAGACATTATAGATTGTTAATTTTTAATACACATGAAGCTCGTCAAGTCTCATAGATCATCCCATAAGAAATGATGGGTTCTAAAAGTACAAATAAAAATATTCTTTAAGACAATGATTTCTATCTCTTTTGCAAAAGTCATCCAAGCTATTTAAGGGGTGCAATTAGAGATACATCTGTTACCTCAAACGAAATACTTCAAAATAGAGATTTACAAAGCCATGAAAAGCTATCAGCGTCTTTGTGCCTCAGGGAGTAGGTGTCCAGTTCCTAAACAATCGACCTGACACTCCTACCTCAAAACTCCATAGGGGAAAACACTGGCAGAAATGTACATTACATCCATTTTCGGAACGTTTTTGGAGGTCGAAAATTGTACGTGACAACCGCTTTGAAGACATCATCGTTTTGACGGAATTGTACGTGCGAACCGCTTAAAAGGTTAATAGTCATGGAATTAATAAACTATACTCAATACAAAGAAAATTTCTGATAAAAATCCTGCATACCTATAGAACAGTATCAAAATCAGTATTAAACTTATTATCAGGAATCCCACCAATATTCATAACAGCCAAATACTTAACAAAAATTTATGAATCGAGATACAGAGGATCGAAAGAAACTTATCAGGGAAATACATTACAAGCAGAAAATATAAAATTGAAAAATTTGAAAAAGAACAATAATCCAATAGATATCCCCATAAATCTAAAATTATATTACGATAAGATCCAAGATGATATAATAAATGAAGGATTGAAAATCTTTACAGATGGAAGTAAAATGGAAACAGGAACGGGTTACGGTTATGTAATAATAAAAAGAAATAAGATAGTATATACCTGTAAAAGAAAATTGCATTGTCATAATACTGTATTTCAGGCTGAGGGGTCTGCAATACTTGATTCGCTCAGAAAGATAAAAGAATTGAGTGAAGACAATATATATTTATATACTGACAGTCTTTCAGTAATCAAGAGCCTAGAATAATTAGTACCGAAATCCAAATTAATTACCGAGATACAAAAAGAATGTAAAAACATGAATAACCGAACAATTAATATAATTTGGATCAAAGCTCATACGGGGAACACCGGTAATGAATATGCAAATATTTTAGCAAAGAACGCCACGAAATCAATAAATTACAAACCAATACAGCTCCCGGTATCAATATTTAAAAAATTTATGAAAGAAAAAATAATTAAAGATTGGCAAGATTATTGGGACAATAGTGAAAAAGGAAGAGCAACCTATACTATAATGTCTAAAGTAGAACAAAAGTTACAATTCGGAAATAATGTATTAAATTATTTCATTACCGGTCATGGGAGTTTCCCAACCTTCTTGTACAGAATTGGAAAATTAGATTCACCAAACTGTAAATGTGGAATGATAGGCACCCCTCAGCATTACATGCAAGTAAGATGTAATCTCGTTCCGATATTTATTAAAAAATACGAAAACGAAACACAGATCGAATATTTTAAAAAAATAGATAAAAATCGTAATTTTACTAAAAAGTTAAAGGAAATTTATAATATATTAAATTCAAATTAATATTATATACAAAATAAATTTTAAAAATTTTAAAATGAGGGAAAATACTTGGTAAAAATAGTAATAGTGATAAAAAAAAGTGTTTTTTAAGTTAATAATTCAGTGTATAACATTAAAATGAATAATGTCGAAAGGTTCTCCCCACCCACTTAGGCTTTTGCATCCATAAACTTCTTCAGTTGGATGTGGGTGTGGGTCATCTAAGTCCTCTTACGGAATTTCATGTCTCTGCAATGATTTATCATCGAGTTATAGCAAAAAACCCACCTGTTGCTTAAATTTTGCACACCAGTGTAGCTCAGTCGGCAAAGAGTGATCTCGTAACTGACAGGTTGCGGGTTCAGGACTGGTGCCGGTCTAATATCCGTAATATTTGTTAACGGTGACGGGGGCAAATAAAATACGTTTATGGCCACAATGTCCTCCAAGTTCTCAAACGATACCTCTGGAGGTGGCTGACTAAGCTTGGGGGTCTCCTGCTTCGTCCCTGCTTCTAAATTATGAGGACCACTTTGAGAAATCTCATTCTTCCACCCTAGAAATGCACTTTATAAAAAAAACGAAAGACACACCCCTTGCCTTAATTCGTGTATCCCATATCTCACATCCTTGGCTTGTCCAAAGAGTATAAGAAACAACATCAACGTATAGTTTACATGTATTTACATATTTGCTTCCTCTGGCTTGGTATATCTGTATTAGTATTTAGCCCGTCATATGACGGGTTCAGTAAAATTTTTAATTTTACAAAATTGCAAAGTACCCTATGAGGCAAGTCAAAATTTTTTTTTTTAATTTTTGAGAATTATCTGCTACACGCTCATTTTTTCTTTTATCTACATACTCCTCTAAAGTCACCCAATACTGTGAAAGCAGCTTAAAATTACTTTAAATTCATTTAGTCAAAACGTGCGGTTATGTATAAAAAATAAACACACAAACGAACAAATTTCTTAATTTTGAAAGACATATAACTTAAACGCTCGATATTTATTAGTCCTTAATATACACTCCTAGACTTTTATGAGAAAAATTTGTTGCTAGTATCGGTGATAAAATGTTCATTGCAACAAAAATAATCGATGATTAAATTTATAACTATCACATATGTACCTAATCTATGATTTAATCCAAAAGAAAATTATTTACGTAATATCTAAGTTCAGTGATAAAACGTATAAAAATAATGCAGACGATATTTAAATAATTTCAAATAAGATATGATTAAATGAGATAGTTCAAGGAATGGCGTCATAATGCTAGAAAAATTGTTTTATTTACATATTTATTACACGATAAACTGATACATTTTATCGCCTGCTCTTTACCGGGGAAATAGGGTTTGAAATAATGATATTTCTAGCTCGAAAAGTGGGGAAGGGGTGGGTTTCGAACGTTTTAAAGAGACAGTATTCTTCGCTGTGATGTGAAGCATATTTATTCTAATTTATTTTAGAATCGGATAGATAGTTTAGGAGAAGATAAATTTTACTCGCTTTGAATTTTGCTAAACTTATCTCATTAAGGATACAATCCATATTGGATTCCATATTGCCTCTATCCATTCCAGGTTCAACCTCTTCATAAATTCAAGGACAGAAGGATATATAACTTAGGTTATTATAGATTATTAGGTTATAGAGTATTGATGGGTTTTGATAAGGCGGATTATTAAAAAAATTTTGTCCAGTATAATTTCTTTAATGTGCATAAAAAATTAAAACTTTGTAAATTTTGAAGATTTAATAGTTCTAAAAGCATTATCATACGTCATCATGTATGTGTCGAAAATGTAGAAGATCTACTTTAGGATTTTTCTTTATGTAGACCAAGTGGTATAAGCAACAATAAGAAAAAAAAATTTTTTTGAGAGAATCGGACAAAAATATATCTTTATTTTAAAAAGACCCATCCTCCGGTTTTATTGTTAACTAACATTATAGCCCGTAATATAACGGGATCAGTAAAATTTTTAATTTTCCATAATTGTAAAGTACCCTATGAGGCAGGTAAAAATATGACTTGTTTTTTTTTTCTGAGAATTATCTTGCCACAAAATATAACCGACGATTAAATTTTAAATTATCACATATTTACCTAATCTATTATTTAAGGAAAAATTAAAAGAAAATTATTTAATTAATATCTAAGTTCAGTGATCTACCGGTACTGTGAAGTTTAGAATCAAGTTGGATTCATATACAAAGATAACTCAAAATTTTCTTAGCTACGACGAAATTATCGTTAAGTTTTTCCAAAACATTTTTGCCACAGTAATTAATGGAAGTAAAGGAAGGAAACTGTCATTTCCACTACACTCAGATAGTACACAGAATTTATTGTTAATACCAGAGATAAAATTTTCCTTGCAACAAAAATAATAGATGATTAAATTTAAAATTATCACATATGAGCCTAATCTATTATTGAAGACAAATATAAAAGAAAATTATTTACGTAATATCTAAGTTCAGTGATAAAACGCATGAAAATAATGCAGACGATATTTAAATCATTTAAAATAAGAAATGATTAAATGAGATGGTTAAAGGAATGATGTCATAATGCTAGAAAAAAATGTTATTTTTACCTATTTATAATGTGATAAATTGAAAAATTTAATCGCCTGCTCTTTACCGGGGAAATAGGGCTTGAAATAATGGCATTACAAGCTCGAAAAGTGAGGAAGGTGTGGATTTCGAACTTCTTAAATACGACAGTATTTTTCGCTGTGATATGAAGCATATTTATACCAATTTATTTTAGAATCGGATTGATAGTTTAGGAGAAGATAAACTTTACTCGCTTTGAATTTTGCTAACCCTAACTCATCAAGAATTCAATATGGATCCCTCTATCCATTCCAGGTCCAACCGCATCATAAATTCGAGGACAGACGGACAGATAACTTAGGCTATTACTATATAGGGGATGTTAATTCTCTAACAAAAATTGTTAATTAAACTAATCACTAGTTTTCATTGTAAGTAACAATGTATATAAAGCGAATAATAATCCCAAGTAGTGGAATAATGACACCGTTTACTCATTACTTTTTTCTGTGTATCCCTTTCTAAACTAATTGAAAAGAAAGCACGTCTCTCATGTAAGGTTCGTGCCAAACGTTTACAGTCAGTTGGGCGGTACATAAAATGCCTCATTTCCCACAGTCAATGGCGTCCAGTTAGCATTAAAACAACGAAATGAAGTTACCCCTGACCTTGAGACGTGTCGTTGACTTGGACGAACTTGTGCCCTTTAAGATCCTTTTTGCCGACGTGGATTTTACCCAGAAAGGTTGTCCGCTGAAAAATGTCAAGCAATCTCTCTCTACCACATAAATAGCATCGATTAATTAAGAGGAGACACGCTGACCCGAAGATTATTTTTGCATAGGTGGGTGGAGTTAAGACGAGGCATGGTTTAGAGACATATAATCTCGAGTTAATGTCTTTTCACGGCAGCACGAAAGAGGGAGGAAGTAATGCAGAACTTTCTGCCAGTTTGATGCCAAGCTGGGAAGGTGTAATTCATCACATCACGTCTTGGAGATTTTAACTCGAAAAAGGTTACCCTAATGTAAATTTTCAAGGTCCTTTTTTTCTTGAATATTAGATGTATTAACAGAAACGTTTTTAAGGGAAAAAGATTCAAAACTTTAGATTTTAACTGATTACGTTTTCTTTTCGCAATGGGCCGTGCACACTGATGGGTATAAAGCATTCGCGATTCCCCTCTGAAGAATCCAGTCCATTTTGATCATCTTCAGGAAAGAAATTTTTATCCTGATACAGACTTCGATTCCTTCTGTAAATGTTAGCAGTACGATCGAAACCCACTTCTAGTATGGATGTTGGTAGCCATTCAGAACTAGCTTTAAACAGTAGGTGCCGGTCTCTTTGATCCTAGTTTAGAAAAACAGTAAACCGTCTCACTCTATAACCAACTAATCAAGTTCCTTTCTTCTTCCTACCAACTTCAGCCGATCGATGGCCGAATGGGTAGAGTGATGGTCTTTAATCCTGGAGTTCGGGGATTCGAATCTAATTTCTGCCATGTAATTCATAGCTGTTGAAAATAGACATTAAGAAGTAGGTCCTGGTGTCATTAATAATCATGTAGTAAATTATTAGACTGTATCACCTCAAACCAACCAACCAACCAAGTACTTCTCTTCTTCTTGCCAACGCCAGCCGATCAATGGCCGAAAGGGAAGGGGGATGGTCTTTAGTCCTAGAGTTTGGGGATTCCAATCTCACATCTGGCATGGACGTTCATAGCTGCTCAGAATCTACTTTAAGCAACAGGTACTACTCTCGCTAATCCTCGTGTAGTAAATTATTAGACTGTATCACTTCAAACCAACGAAGTACTTCTCTTCTTACTTTCTTCTTCCTGCCAAAGTCAGCCGATCAATAGTTGAAGAGGGAGGGGGATAGTCTATAGCCCTAGAGTTTGGGGATTCGAATCTCATTTCTGTCATGGGCGTTCATAGATGTTCAAAATTGACTTAAGCAGTAGGTCCTGTTTCCGTTAATCCTCGTGTAGTAAAACGTTAGACTGTATCCCTTCAAACCAACCAACCAAGTATTCTCTTCTTACTTTCTTCTTCCTGCCAAAGTCAGCCGATCAATGACCGAATGGGTAGTGTGATGGTCTATAG
>CM063507.1:101749456-101756956 GCA_032207245.1 Pardosa pseudoannulata | reverse complement strand
AATAGTTCTATGCCATACAGAAAAAAACGCTGAAAAAATAAAATAATAATTTAATAATACAAACTATAATAAAATTACACAAGGAAGCATTAAACAAGAATGTATATTTATAAAAGTTAAAACATTGAAAGTATAGAATATGATCAAAAGTATAGAATATGACTAACTCTGCAAAGTGTTTAAAAAAGTATGATTGGGAATTAACTTGCTGGAGAGTCCGCGTAAGGTTGATCACCTAACTGGAACATATGCTTTGCCCCCCAGGGACCTTGGTCTCGAAATTGGCACCGTAGGCACTGACCAATACAATACAAATAAAAGGTCTCTAGTCTCCCAGAACTTGAAGCTTAGTGGCTTTAATTTAGCTCTTCGATCTCTAAAAACATAGGTCCGAAACATTAAGCCTTTCATCCGTTTAGTGGGTAGAGAAACTTAGGACTAAGTTTGCATGAGAACTAAACATTGGAGATTCTGCGTAAGGTTGACCACCTAACCGGGATATATATTTTGTACCCCAGGGACCTTGGTCTCGAAAACGGATATTGGTACTGTATTCCATGGCCTGTAGTGCCGGGGAGTTAGTTTAATTTAGTTTAATTTAGTCTAGTCTCCCAGTATAGGGGAAAATGCTGGACTGAAAGAGCGTTGAGTACAAGAAGAGATGTTTTATGTTGATATCCACATTATTGCCGCAATGGGGGTAGGCAGGACTATCAACAATTTGGAATCTGTGAAAATGTACATATCAGTCATGTGTGTAGCAATTCGAAAAGCAGATACAGCGATGCTTCTGGGTTATCTGAGAGATTAATGGATGTTACTTTCATAGAATTTATCTTTTGTTTTTTACTTCTGACAGTTGCTTGGCCTTGACAGTTGGAGGTCATTAATGTTTGATGGTAGACGAGTAACCATCCAGCTGTTCTTTACTTGATTAATATGACATTTCCTTTTAGCCAACTCATGTGTCGCCAAAACATATGCTTTTTACCCGAGGGAGCTTATACTCGGAAACGGAGATTGGAACCTTAAGCCCTGACCAATAGGATATTAATAAAAGGTCTTTAGTCTCCTATCAGAGTTTGAAACCTTGTGTCCTTATGGTAGGTTTTCGCTCGCTAAAACACAGGTCCGAGGTTTGATCCACAGGCTAAGCAAGATTGACTAAGCTTTTCATCCATTCAGTGGGTAGAGAAACTTAGAACTAAGTATGCATGAGAACCAAATATTGGAGATTCTGCGTAAGGTTGACCATCTAACTGGGATATATACCTTGCACCCCAAAGTCCTTGGCTTTGGAAACGGAGATTGGTGCCTTAGGCCCTTACCAATACGATAGCAATAAAAGATCTTTAGTCTTCCATCAGATCTTGAAGCCTAAAGGCGTTAGGGTACGTTTTCGCTCGCTAAAACACAGGTCCGAGGTTTGATCCACAGGCTAAGCAAGATTGACTAAGCCTTTCATCCCTTCAGTGGGTAGAGAAACTTCGGTTTGGTTTGGTTTGGTATGGAGCGCTACGGTCTACTGTTTTGCACACGAGGGCTAATGAGACCGGGACCTACTGCTTAAAGCCGATTTCGAACGGCTACGAACATCCATGCTACAGTGGGATTCGAACCCACGAACTCTGGTTCCGAAGTCCAGCACCCTGACCATTCGGCCATCGTTCGGCTGAGAAACTTAGGACTAAGTATGCATGAGAACTAAACACTGGGGGTTCAGCGAATGGTTGACCAACTAATCGGGACATATGTTTTGTACCCCAGGGATCTTTATCTCAAAAATGGAGATTGGTACGGTATGCCATAGCCTGGTGTGCTGAGTTTAGTTTAATTTAGATTAATTTAGTCTAGTCTCCCAGAATCTGTAAAAATGCTGGTCTGAAAGAGCATTGAGTAAAAGAGGAAATATTTTACTTTAATATCCATACTGTTGCAGCAAAGGGGTACGAAAGGCTATCAACAATTTGGAATCTGTGAGAATGTGCATATAAGCTGTCATACGTTGTAGCAAATCGAAAGACAGATAGAGCATTGCTTCTGAGTAATCTGAGACATTAATGGATGTTACTTTCATAGAATTTATCTCTTGTTCTTTTAGTTCTGACAGTTGAGTGGCCTTGACAGTTGGAGGTCATTAATGTTTGATGGTAGACCCGTAACCATTCCGATGTTCTTTACTTGATTAATATGCCAACTCATGTGTCGCCAAAACATATGCTTTGTACCTGAGGGCACTTGGGCTCGGAAACGGAGATTGGCACCATAAGCCCTGACCAATACGACACCAATAAAAGGTCTCTAGTCTCCCAGCAGATCTTGAAGCCCAGTGGCGTAAGGGTAGCTCTTTGGGATCTAAAAACACAGATCCGAGGTTTGATCTAAGAACTAGGCAAGCTTGATTCAACCTTTCATACCTTCTGTGGGTAGAGAAACATTGAACTAAGAATGATTGGGAACTAAACACTGGTGGGTTATGCTTGAGGTTGACTACCTAACCTAGACATGTGCTTCGCACCCCAGGGTCCTTGGTCTCGAAGAGAGATTGGTACTGTTTGCTAAGGCCTTTAGTGCCGGGGAACTTAGTTAAATTTAGATTAATTTAGTCTAGTTTTCCAGAATATGGAAAAATGCTCGACTGAAAGAGCGTTGAGTAAACGAGGAGATTCTTTACGTTGATATCCACACTATTGCAGCAAAGGGGATAGGCAGGATTATCAACAATTTGGAATCTGTGAAAATTTGCATATAAGCAGTCATGCGTTGTAGCAATTTAAAAGACAGATACAGTACTGCTTCTGGGTAGTCTGGGAAATTATTGGATGTCACTTTCATAGAAGTTATCTTTTGTTCTAGTTCTGACAGTTGCTTGGCCTTGATGGTCATTAATGGTTGACTATGCACCTGTTGCCATCCAGCTGTTTTATACTTGATTAATACGACATCCACTTTTTCCACTTATGTGTCTTATCCGTGGATCGTAGTAAATAACTTACCACCAATTTTTGAAAAGTTTACATGGAGCCATTTATCTATAATTTTAGGGAAAACAAAAACTGAGTAACGTTTCAAGTCTTCGCTTATTTGATGCATTTCCATTCATTTCATCACATAGAGAACTAATAACTTTCGAGATTTAAAATCAGCATTATACCAAGGCTGTTTTTATTGTAAAAAAAATTCTACTTCAATCAGAATCAGTCTTTTAAAAATTTATTAATGACCTAAATTTAAGAAAAAATATTTAGCTATAAGTAGTAGTTTTAAAATAACGTAAAAACTATATCTAAACTGAAAAAATGTGGAAAGCCTTCACCCGTAAAATAATTTTTGGTTTGGTTAAAAAAGCTACAGTTTATTTTTTTGTACACATAAATATAATATATGCAAATAAACTACACACACATTATATATATATATACATACACATATATATATATATATATATATATATATATATATATATATATATATATATATCACATTATATATATATGTATGTATATATATATATATATATATATATATATATATATATGTATATAAATGCATATATATGCATACACACTTATTGCATAATATGCACATACATATAATATATATATATATATATATATATATATATATATATATATATATCCACACACACAAAGGCTAAAAAATAGCTTTTGAAAAAATATATTAGAAATTAAAATTTTTATATCACAAGGAAGTAAAATATCCGTTTTATTTTGTGCAATAAAACATTAAAAGTACCTTACCTATTAAAAATTTTAAATATTAAGAAATTTTAAATTTTAAAAATACTTTTTAATGTGCTTTAAAGTGAAACATACCGTTCGTAATATTATTCTTGAAGTTGACAGAATAATAAAAATAATTAGCTTCTATTTGATATGAAAATGAGTTTCTAATCTATAAATGTAGAAAAACTATCTTATAGATAAGCAAATTTCTATTTTTTTTCACTCTACGTAGATATTTTGCTTCAGAAAACCAAACTAAATTTTTATACAGTTAGACAAATATTAATCATGTAGAAAACATTTTCTAACCTGAGAAGCTTTTATCTTATGAGGAATGAAAAATATAATTCTAATGAAGTTTTAGTTGGAGAGGTACTGTCTTATTAATCTAACATTCTAAATGAATTTATTTTCTTAAATTAATATCAACTCATTTAGTATATTTCTGTACCATTTTTACAAAACAAAATGGCCGTACAAAAGGTTAAACAAATGCGAAAGTAAATATAAAATTGGCTATACATTTTATTCACAGAACAAATTAAAAATAGAATGCGTTTCGAGAGCAGAACTCGTTGCCAAGAATAGTGAATTAATAAAGCTTAGTAGAATTAAAAATAACATATTATGGCCTTGATTTGAAACCCTGTCTTGACAGTTAATTGTGATTAAATATCAAAACATAATTCCAAAATATATCCGTTTAAAAAAATGACTTATGAATATTTATAGAGATAACATTAATACCTAAAAATTGTAAATTAATGATTTTGACACTTGATATAATGACTTATTCATTTATAACATATAGAAGGAAAATAGTGGGACCAGGATAAACAATTTTCTGAACAGGCCTGAAAGTTACTGTGCACCCAAAAGACCATAAGAATAAGGAAAAGAATACGAATATGTAGAACGAGGCAAATATAAAGCTATACAAAAAGCCATCCAGTATTTATGTTTTTCTCACCCAGTATTTATGTTTTTAATGTGTAAGTTAAAATTACAGCATTAACTAAATATGAGTTTTAAATTTACTTTAAAATATTTTTTTAATTGTTTACAAAAGTAGGGAGGAGTTAATTAGCATTTAAAGCGCTAATTCTAAATAAAGATTAATATCAGTATGAAAAGTAACTGGATTACTAAGGAGACGTTCGCTGTGCTTTAAATAATTGAATAATATATTAGGTTTAATATGGGTGGATATGTAATTTTGGTATAAAAATTAAACTTAGTATTAACGTTTTGAAATGAATTTAACGAGCAAATTGTGTTTTCAGTAGTATTTATTGCACAATAGCAACAATCAACAGAATTATTTTTTAAAGTTTTTAAAGTTAATACTATCAATATCAAATCTGCAAAGCAGTGGTGCAAAGAGTTCAGTAACAGCTTGCTGTCAGTAACGCGCCCATCGAAGTCTAGAAAAAGCATGGGATTGTTTTGTGCTGACAATAGTGCGTTATCCCTGAACTCTAGGAGAGAATGGAAGAGTCATCAGTTTTCTAGAAACGATCTTTTTCGACTTTCGAATTTTGGAGTGTTTCGACCATAGGGCGTGTGAGAGTGCAGCTATGTTTTACATAAGGTTTGCGAAACTGATTTGCTCGACGCAATCACACGTTGTGGGTTGCATGCGCAGGTATTTTTTCTCGACTCCAAGAGGCGTGTGGTGTGGCTTGTGGAAAAGATTGCACTTAAACTCTACCAAGTTTCGAGAATTGTGATTGGTAGTCAGGAGGCGATTTAGGACCATGCTGGAGTCCCGGTCAATCTTTACAGAGCCGGGAAATGACGCATTGTGCACAGGACAATGGAAGAGCGGACGCATCAGCACAGGTTAATGGATAAAGTATAGGGTTGCTGGAGTAGTTCAGAAGGAAGAGCAAAAGAATGCAGCGTGCTCTCAGACTTTATCAATATTTCTTTCAGGTGTAGCACGTGGAGTGCTTCTTTTACTTTTTATTTTTTTATATATTTCCTTATCTTTTGTTCTATATTTGAACATTGTAATATGGATCTGTGACATTTTACTATAATTAAAATTAAAGACGATTTAAAGCAAACTTGGGTTATTAATGGATTTGATGTACTACACCACCACAGCGCGTTATCCATCCACTTTGGGGCAAATGGATGAGTGACCAGTTTTCACGGTTATGATCTTCTTCGACATTCAAACTTTTGAGAGTTTCGAAGAATGTCATTGGGTTGGAGGAAAGCGGTTGTGAATTTAATGTCGGGGATTCAATGGGAGGATTGTTTTCCCTCGTTAGCCAGGCACCAAAGGGTTAAACCATTGAATAAACTCAAGGACAAATATCAAAGGAAAGGGGGAAGCACGACCCCTTGTACCGAGGTTTCCTAATGCAGAGTGATATAGGTGAAATGGAGATTGGGTTTCACCCTCCATCGAGAGCAGGGGTGGCCAAGACGTCTACCACGAGCTACTGGTAGACCGCAAAGACATTTTAGGTACTCCGCGAGACCATCCCGATAATGACATCGGATATTAACAATTTTAGTTATGACATAGAATTAATGAATTATTTAAAACAAAAATTTACTATTGTTTTCGCTTTAAAACCTAAAAAAAACTGTGCAAAATAATACAATGAATTTATCGTTTTACAGTGGAGAATTAAATAGAAAGAACTTGACAAAGTGGGATAGCTTTGCGAATCTGCTTTTTCAACCTTGAACGCCATAAAAACCAAACATCGCTTTTAACACATGAACATTTAATTTCGTGTTTACGCAATGCAATAAGTTCGTGCCAGCAAAACTTGTCGCAAATATACAGTGCCAAATTTCAACTAAACAAAATGAATAGGATAGTCCAATTTTAATATATGAATACTTTGATAATTTTCGTCAATAAATTTTTATTTTGTAAATATTAATATTAAGTTTTTTTTAGAAAAATTAGATAATTTACCATGGTAGACCGCCTCCGATTTTTTAAATGGGGAGTAGACCACGGATCCCAAACGTTTGGCCACCTCTGATCTAAAGAAACGTGTCCTTTCTCGGTTTCCTACGGAGGCTGTATATTTGGATAGCAAGCGAATTGTTCTCCTAGAGTCGGTGATACAACGACATTCATTTGTTTATTTGAATTTGAGTCATTTTTTTTCTTGTTACCGGTTATGTGGTCAGTTCCATGTATTCAAAGCGTTTCCTTCTTTTAAGAAGTCAGTGAAAAATCGGAGCGGACTTCAATTCAAGCCTTTATTTCCTTCCTTTTACACTTTCTTGTTTGTGCAGACTCATCTTCGGAATTTTCCACTCTCAATTCTATTCCCCCCCTGGAAAACAAACTTGTTTATCTGATCATTTTAAATGCTTTGAACATGAATGTACGTATGTAAATGTGCTGTAATTCGATTGTAACGTAAGCTAATAAATTTCCAAGAAAATAGTGCATATTTTTACTGTAGTTTTTACTTTTCGAATTAATTTTTAAATGTTCTTAAAAGTATAATTATTTATTTATGAATACTACATTCTTATAGGTAAATATATTGCTACCACAATTTAATAGGGTTGTATTGTTTCGCATATCTGATTCACACTGTATTTTATATATATATATATATATATATATATATATATATATATATATATATATATATATATATATATATATATATATGTGTGTGTGTGTGTGTGTGTGTGTATACATATATATATATATATGTATATATATATATATATATATATATATATATATATATATATATATATATAT
>CM063507.1:101731956-101734456 GCA_032207245.1 Pardosa pseudoannulata | reverse complement strand
TTAAGGTTTTTAGGTCATTTACTAGTAAATACTATCAAAAGCATTCATAATAATTTTCAACAAAATACTTTAAGAACTTTTTAAGTTTCAACATTTTATTAAAAATACCGTTCTGAGAAAAACGCATGTCTTTGCATGTCACATTTATTTTTTGGGTTATATACAGTGCAGATTACAATCAAAAGGAGGCATGCACTATTAGATGTTACAATAACACTAAATACAATATTTCAGTATTTTACGGCTAAGCATATTTGAGTGATACTGCATAGCAAAAATATTCAATTTAACGTACCGGGTGATCCAAAAGTTAGGACAAACTTTAAAAATGAATAATTTGAAAACAAGATACAAAGATACATTTTGCCCCAAACGGATGAACAAGATACCAAATTTTGTGTGGCAATGAAAAAAAAGTAGTTCTGCTAACGACGAACAGATGGCGCTATGGTGTTTTATATCACCAAAAGATGATTTACAAATGAAGTAATGTTGACAACTTACAAGTCAATTTAATTACAGTTAATTAGTACTACAGTAAACGTTCAATGTGCTGTCCATCTTTCAGAACTATAGCTGGGAGACGAGTCACCACACTGTTCACAGCAATTAGTAGCATTTCTTGCGTTATGGCAGACACATTTTGGTGGTAGGCATCTTTAGTGCTGCTACTGATGCCGGTCTTACATCCGACAGCGCCATCTGTTGGTCGCCAACGGAATTATTTTCTTGCATTGCCACACAAAACCCGGCTTTTTTCCCATTCGTTTAGTGCAAAGCGAATTTTTTTTATCTTAATTATTTTTCGAATTATTCATTTTTAAATTTTGTCCTGACTTTCGGATCACCCAGTATATTATTGCATGTCATATTGAAATTTTTTGTTACACACAGTGCAGATTCCAGTCAAAAGAAGACATGCACTATTAGATGTTACAATATTTCGACATTTTACGGTTAATAATATTTGAGTGATGCTTCACATAAAAAAAATTCAATCAAGCTTATATTATTTCACGTCATATTGTAAATTTTCGCTATATAGAGGGCAGATTGCAATCAAAAGGAGGCATGCACTATGAGATGCTACAATAATCTCAAATACAATATTTCACTACTTTAAGGCTAACACATATTAGAGTGATGCTGGGCAAGTATAAATTTCAATCTAATATATATTATTTCATGTCATATTGAAATTTTCTGTTACATACAGTGCAGATTGCAGTCAAAAGAAGTCATGCACTATTAGATGTTACAACAATCCTAAATACAATATTTCGACATTTTACTGCTAATAATATTTGAGTAATGTTGCACATAAAAAAATTCAATCAAGCGTTTATTATTTTACGTCATATTGAAATTTTTCGCTATATTGAGTGCAGATTACAATCAAAAGGAGGCATGCACTTTTAGATGTTACAATAATCTTAAATACAATATTTCAACATTTTACGGCTAACACATATTAGAGTAATTATGCGCAAGTATAAATTTCAATATATTATTGCATGTCATATTGAAATTTTTTATATAGAGTGCAGAATGCAATCAAAAAGATAGATGTACTATTATATGTCATGATAATTCTAAATACAATATTTCAACATTTTACGGCCAAATTTATTTGAGTGATGCTGCGCAACAAAAAATTTCAATCTACCGTATATTATTACACATTATATTGAAATATTTTTTTATAAATAGATTTGAAATTGCAATCAAAAAAGTTTAGGAGATCAAAATCTTATTTTAGTCTTAGATACGAAATTTCGACTTTCTTACGGCTACCAGTTTTTTCATTATGGTTTAAAATTTATCGTGATTACAATTCTTCCTTTTATTTTGTACAAAACATAATTATTTAAATTTTCATATAAAAAATTTGTTTTTAATTTACAAATTGTTATTTTTCGTTTAAGTGGATTTTATTTTATATTTTTACACTTGGAGTATATGTGATGTGCTGTATTGCTTCATATAAAAAATCAATAATTTTAGAAGGTTAGAACATTATTAATGAACTAGAAAGAATTTTGTTCTAAATAGAACAGAACTTTTGTTCTATATTGAATCTTAAACTGGTCATTATAATGAAAGCTTTTCCTCACTGTATATGATATGAAACTGTAAGGGTAGATACAGTATTTGAAAAGTGAGTACTTACTTATTTTATTATTTTTCGAAATAAGACAACTTTGGTAGACACGTCTGCTTTACCTGTTGAATAGTCATTCACAGATTTTGCTGCGTAGATTTACCAGGATGCGCTTGACAACGCAGTTACTGCTGGCTCTGTGTCAAATCAACAACAAGAAATTTCTTGTTTTTATAATAGCCCGAAACTGTTATTTACTACGCTTGGGAATGAAATACTAATTAGTCAGCTGTGGTGGTTTTAGTAATGGTGACGCATTGTTTAATTTAATCGTCATTTCAATATTTCATGTCTTGCAAAATTTTTACCGTCGTTGAACTGATCACGCATTGTTTAACC
>CM063507.1:101724456-101726956 GCA_032207245.1 Pardosa pseudoannulata | reverse complement strand
TCAAATGTTCTTAAATCATAGGCTTGATCACTGTCGCATAAAACACAGTTTGGGAGAATCCATCACTCTAATTCTATAGAGGTGATCTTGGAAACAGCCATGTCCATTTAAACCTCTAAAGAGAGCAATTGCTTTCTTTCTTAAAAAAGTGGGAAAAGATCTTTCTTCCTCCAGAATCCGCCAACTCTCATCCTTAGCAGGTTGAATCATATCTTATTTAAGTATTTTCTTGAAGGTAAGGTTAAAAAAATAGTTTAGCCGTGTGAAAAGAAAATCAGTGAATAATGCGTTGCTCTATCAAAGTTCCCTTCTAAACCAGTGAGTCAGCATTTTCTTAACAGTGAGGTTAACAAATAGTTTAACCGTAGGAAAACAAAATAACCGAATAATGTGTTGCTTTATTAAAGTTCCCTTATTAGCCACTAAGTCAGCATTTTCTTGACAATGAGTTAATAAATAGTTTACCCGTGTGAAAAGAAATTAACGGAATGATGCGTTGTTCTATCCAAGTTCCCTTTTTAACCACTGAATCAGCATTTTCTTGACAGTGATTTTAACAAATTGTTTACCCGTGTGAAACGAAATTAACTGAATAATGTGTTGCTCTATTAAAGTTCTCTTCTTAGCCAGTGAGTCAGCATTCCTTGGCAGTGAGGTTAACAAGTAGTTTAGCCATGTGAAAATAAAATAACCGAATAATGCGTTACCCTATCAAAGTTACCTTCTTATATAGGAGTCAGCATTTTCTTGACAGTGACGTTAATTAACAGTAAAGCCTTGTGAAAAGAAAATCAAATAATGCATTGTTCTATCAAAGTTGTTTTCTTAGCCAGTGAGTTAGCATTTTTTGGCAGTGAATTTAACAAATAGTTTAGCCGTGCGAAAAGGAAATAAGTGAATAATGCATTGCTCCATCAAAGTTTCCTTCTTAACCAGTGAGTTAGCATTTTCTTGAGAGTGAGGTTAACAAATACCTTAGCAGTGGGATAGGAAAATAAGCGAATAATGTGTTGCTCTATTAAAGTTCTCTTCTTAGCCAGTGATTCAGCATTCCTTGACAGTGAGGTTAACAAGTAGTTTAACCGTGTGAAAATAAAATAACCAAAAATATGCGTTACCCTATCAAAGTTCCCTTCTTACCCAGGAGTCAGCATTTTCTTGACAGTGAGGTTAAGTAACAGTAAAACCTTGTGTAAAGAAAACCAAATAATGCGTTGCTCTATCAAAATTCCCTTCTTACACATTTTCATTTCCCAAAATTCTACACATGGGCAGGAATTCACTGGAAGAAAATTTTATGTGCGAATGCCCTAAGTAAAGTTTTGCAAAACAAGATATTTTGTGAGCTATTTTGATTACTTTGTAAAGATTCAAGTTCACTCCTTGATTCTGATAATATAATTGCCTTTGCAAAAGATTGATAACAAATACAAAGTTGTTGATTAGCCTCTACAATAGCTTTGACTTCATCATGAAAGGCAATACATGTCAAAACAATCTAAAGAAGTTCATTACTGATACTTGCTCCAGCACTACGTACTCTCTCTAACGTAGAGCTATCACTGTAGACATGTATCCATTCATTTCAACATAGCTAATTTCAATAGCTGAATTTGCGATTCATTGTAACTATGAATCGATCATTTCGTTTTTAACAAATCTCTATCCCCGTTTACACGTGCCAATAAAGTTACCTTTATTGTACCGGGTAAAAAGGATTTCACTTTTTTATAACATAGTCAACTCGATTGAAATTTTCTTTACAAAAGTGTTTATGTGCTACTTTCTGTTTACTTGCTACCTGCTTCCAGTTTACAGCTATTCCCCTTCAGGATTCCAGTGCAATTTGTATTTTAAGTTCATAAAATAACGTGATAGGTAAATAAAAGACAGATACTATTTACATGGTCACGTTTATGCGTCTTGTTAAAATACTAACAAAAACATAAATAAAGTAGTTACTTATGACTATATGGAACTGTCGGGTGGATTCTACTCCTACTTTTTTTTCTTGATAAATTTTTCTATACCACCTTAAAATTTAACTTATCTCATTACTTTATCTTCATCAAAGCGTTCATTTTTATTAAAATATTTAACTTTTGAAATCATTACTTAAGGTTTCAACATAGTCGCATTTAATTAGGGAAATTCACCATTTAACTCAACTGCTAGTGCACGTCGGAATTCCCGGTCAATGCGAATTTTAAGTTCATAAAATATCAATAATAGATAATGCACGAGTTTAACATTGGCCGGTGATAACACCACATGGAACCCTATAGGTTTTGTTGCGTGGCCAGCAAATATCATAATATAGGAAGCTATAAGTTTTCGGCCCTTTCATTAAGTGTTCGCATTTATGTTACTTGTTTAAATACTAAAAAAAAACTTAATTAACAAAAATAGTGACATTGGACTATCCAGAACATTCGATGAGATTCTACTCCTAATTTTCTTTCTTAATAAACTCCCACATACCTCCTAAAATTTAACTCGC
>CM063507.1:101699456-101714456 GCA_032207245.1 Pardosa pseudoannulata | reverse complement strand
ACGATAAAAGGAACAGTGACGATGATATAAATAAGTCCTTACCGCCCCTCCAAATTTTAGTGAAGCAATTTCATGTGTAGAAACTCTACTATTCTCTTTTATGTGACATGATACAGAACAAAAACATTTCATCACTTAAATGCCATCCCGAATACCTTATTATAAGTTAAGGAAATTGTTTTCCAGGAAATAAAATGTTTTTTTTTTTTATTAAGTCTTAAATATTATTTTACTTAATCGCAAGCTTGTTTTTTTATTTCAAATTTGAGATGTATTGGTCTTGTATATTTATTACTAATACCGATTCTATATATAATGAATTGAGTCACAAAATGCAGAGGATAAAAGCAGTAGTAACGGTGATGTAGATAAATCCTTAACTCCCCTCTAAATTTTACTGAAGCTATATTATGTCTAGAAACTCTTCGATTCCCTTTTATGTGGCATGATACAGAAAACATTACCATCACTTAAATGTTATCCCAAATACCTTATTGTAAATTAAGGACGATGATATAAATATAAGTCCCTATCTCCCCTCCAAATTTTAGTGAAGCAATTTCATATGTAAAAACTCTGCGATTGTCTATTATGTGACATGATACAGAACAAAAACATTTCAGTACTTAAATGCGATCTAAAATACCTTATTAAAATTTAAAGGAAATGTTTTCAGAAAAACAAAAATTTCTTCATTTTGTAAGTCATAAACATTATATCACGTGATCGTAAGCTTGTGATTTTTATCTCCATTTTGAGATGTATTAGAAATTTGGTCTTGCTTATTTATTACTAATATTGATTCTATATATGTAATAAATTGAGTCATAAACTGTAGAGGATAAAAGCAGAAGTGACGGTGGTGTAGATAAGTCCCTATCTCTCCTCCAAGTTTTAGTGAAGCAATTACATATGTAGAAAATATACGATTCTATTTTATGTAACATGATACAGAACAAAAATATTTCAGTACTTAAACGCTATTCCAAATACCTTATTATAAATTTAGGAAATCGTTTTCAAAAAAAAAAAAAAAAAATATTCTGATTTAAGTTATAAGTATTATTTCACGTAATCGTAAGTTTGTATTTTATCTCCATTTTGAAATATATTACAAATTTCGTCTTGTTTATTTATTACTAATATTGATTCTATATATGTAATGATTTGAGTCACAAACTGCAGAGGATAAAAGCAGCAGTGACGGGGATAAGTACTTATCTTCCTTTCAAATTTTAGAAGCAATTTCATAGGTAGAACTCTACGATTCTCTTTTCTCATAAATATTATTCCACGTAATCGTAAGTTAGTGTTTTTTATCTTCATTTTGAGTTGTATTAAAAAATTGGATTTGTTTATTTATTACTAAAATTGATTCTATATATGCAATGAATTGAGTCATAAACTGTAGAGGATAAAAGCAGCAGTGACAGTGGTGTAGATAAATCCCTATCTCCCCTCCAAATTTTAGTGAAGCAATGTCATATGTAGAAAATCTACGATTCTCTTTTATGTGACATGATAAAGAACAAAAACATTTCAGTACTTCAATGTATATAAAAATACCTTATGAAATGCTCAAGGAAATGTTTTCAGAAAAATAAAAATTTCTGCTTTTTTTTAAGTCATAAACATTATTTCACGTAATCGTAAGTTTGTTTTTTATCTCCATTTTGAGATATATTACAAATTCCGTCTTTATTTAATACTAATATTGATTCTATATATGTAATGATTTGAGTCACAAACTGCAGAGAATAAAAACAGCAGTGATGGGGATGTAGATAAGTACTTATCTCCCTTCCAAACTTTAGAAGCAATTTCATAGGTAGAAAATCTACGATTCTCTTTTCTCATAAATATTATTCCACGTAATCGTAAGTTAGTGTTTTTTTTTATCTTCATTTTGTGTTGTATTAAAAATTTGGTCTTGTTCATTTATTACTAAAATTGATTCTATATATGCAATGAATTGAGTCATAAACTGTAGAGGATAAAAGCCGCAGTGACGGTGGTGTAGATAAATCCCTATCTCCCCTCCAAATTTTAGTGAAGCAATGTCATATGTAGAAAATCTACGATTCTCTTTTATGTGACATGATGCAGAACAAAAACATTTCAGTACTTCAATGCTATCCAATATTGCTTATTAAATGTTAAAGGAAATGTCTTCAGAAAGATATATTTTATGCTTTTTTAAGTCATAAACATGATTTCACGTAAACGTAAGCTTGTTTTTTTTTATCTCCATTTTGAGATGTATTAGTAATTTGGTCTTATTTATTTATTACTAATATTGATTCTATATATGTAATGAATTGAGTGACAAACTGCAGAGAATAAAAGCAGTAGTGACTGTGATATAAATATAAGTCCCTATCTCCCCTCCAAATTTTAGTGAAGCAATTTCATATGTAGAAACTCTACGATTATCTATTATGTGACATGATACAGAACAAAAACATTTCAGTACTTAAATGCAATCGAAAATACCTTATTAAAATTTAAAGGAAATATTTTCAGAAAAAAAATTTCTTCATTTTGTAAGTCATAAACATTATTTCACGTAATCGTAAGTTTTTTGTAACTCCATTCTGAGATATAATAGAAATTTGATCTTGTTTACTTATAACTAATATTGATTTTATATATGTAATTAATTGAGTCACAAACTGCAGAGGATAAAAGCAGCAGTGACGGTGATGTAGATAAGTCCCTATCTCCTCTCTAAATTTTAGTGAAGCAATTTCATATGTAGAAACTCTACGATTCTCTTTTATGTGACATGATACAGAACAAAAACGTTTCAGTTTTTAAATGCTATTCCAAATATCTTATAAATTAAGGAAATCGTTTTCCAAAAAATAAAATTTTCTGGCTTAAGTCATAAGCATTTTTTCACATAATCGTAAGTTTGTGATTTTTATCTGCATTTTGAGATATATTAGACATTTGGTCTTGTTTATTTATTACTAATACTGATTCTATATATATAATGAATTGAGTCATAAACTGCAGAGGATAAAATCAGCAGTGATGTTGATGTAGATAAGTCCCTAGCTCCTATCCAAATTTTAGTGAAGCAATTTCATATGTAGAAACTCTCCGATTATCTTTTCTCATAAACATTATTCCACGCAATTGTAAGTTAGTGTTTTTTTATCTCCATTTTGAGGTGCATTAGAAATTTGGTTTTTGTTTATTTATTACTAATATTGATTCTATATATGTAATGAATTCAGTGACAAACTACAGAGGATAAAAGCAGAAGTGACTGTGATGTAGATAAGTTCCTATCTCCCTTCCAAATTTTAGTGAAGAAATTTCATGTGTAGAAACTCTTCGATTCTCTTTTATGTGACATGATACAGAACAAAAACATTTCAGTACTTAAATTCTACCCAATATACCTTATTGTAAATTAAGGAAGTTGTTTTCCAGGAAATAAAATTTTCTGATTTTTTTTAAGTCATAAACATTGTTTCACGTAATCGTAAGCTTGTGTTTTTTATCTCCATTTTGAGGTGCATTAGAAATTTGGTTTTATTTTTTATTACTAATATTATTCTATATATGTAATAAATTAAATCACAAATTGCAGAATATAAAGCAGCTGTGACGATGATGTAGATAAGTCCCTATCTCCCCTCTAAATTTCAGTGAATCAATTTCATGTGTATCTCTTTGAGTACGTTTGACTAATGAAACTCGTGGTAGACTTGTTTTATCTAAGTTACACATGACGAGTCTAATTCTCTGTGAACTAAAAATCTGTGCTTTTATATACAATTCCCCACATCAGAAAATTAAATCTTTTCTAAATGCAAGAATGTTTCTGTTAAATTATTAAGGATTCCACTTGTGATCTTTTGACGACTGAGACTAATCGTGAACTTGTTTTGACCGGAAGTTACAGATGATGATTCTAATTCTTCATTCAAATCTGTGCTTTTATATACCATTCCACACATTATTAAATTAAATCTTTTCTAAATACAAGAATGTTTCTGTTAAATTTATAAGGGTACCCCTTGAGAACTTTTGAGGACTGAAACTAGTCGTGAACTTGTTTTGACCGGAAGTTACAGATGATGATTCTAATTCTTCATTCAAATCTGTGCTTTTATATACCATTCCACACATTATTAAATTAAATCTTTTCTAAATACAAGAATGTTTCTGTTAAATTTATAAGGGTTCCCCTTGAGAACTTTTGAGGACTGAAACTAGTCGTGAACTTGTTTTGACCGGAAGTTACAGATGATGATTCTAATTCTTCATTCAAATCTGTGCTTTTATATACCATTCCACACATTATTAAATTAAATCTTTTCTAAATACAAGAATGTTTCTGTTAAATTTATAAGGGTTCCCCTTGAGAACTTTTGAGGACTGAAACTAGTCGTGAACTTGTTTTGACCGGAAGTTACAGATGATGATTCTAATTCTTCATTCAAATCTGTGCTTTTATATACCATTCCACACATTATTAAATTAAATCTTTTCTAAATACAAGAATGTTTCTGTTAAATTTATAAGGGTTCCCCTTGAGAACTTTTGAGGACTGAAACTAGTCGTGAACTTGTTTTGACCGGAAGTTACAGATGATGATTCTAATTCTTCATTCAAATCTGTGCTTTTATATACCATTCCACACATTATTAAATTAAATCTTTTCTAAATACAAGAATGTTTCTGTTAAATTTATAAGGGTTCCCCTTGAGAACTTTTGACGACTGAGACTAGTCGTGAACTTGTTTTGACCGGAAGTTACAGATGATGATTCTAATTCTTCATTCAAATCTGTGCTTTTATATACCATTCCACACATTATTAAATTAAATCTTTTCTAAATGCAAGAATGTTTCTGTTAAATTATTAAGGATTCCCCTTGAGAACTTTTGAGGACTGAAACTAGTCGTGAACTTGTTTTGACCGGAAGTTACAGATGATGATTCTAATTCTTCATTCAAATCTGTGCTTTTATATACCATTCCACACATATCAGAAAAATAAATCTTTTCTAAATGTACAAGAATGTTTCAGTTAAATTTTATGGGTTCCCCTTGAGTACTTTTGACTACTGAAGACTCTTCGTCGTGAACTTATTTTAACCGGAAGTTACGGATGACGAGTCTCGTTCTTCATTCAAAATCTGTGCTTTTATATACCATTCCACACATCAGCAAAATTAAATCTTTTCTAAATGCAAGAATGTTTCTGTTAAATTATTAAGGATTCCCCTTGAGAACTTTTGAGGACTGAAACTAGTCGTGAACTTGTTTTGACCGGAAGTTACAGATGATGATTCTAATTCTTCATTCAAATCTGTGCTTTTATATACCATTCCACACATTATTAAATTAAATCTTTTCTAAATACAAGAATGTTTCTGTTAAATTTATAAGGGTTCCCCTTGAGAACTTTTGACGACTGAGACTAGTCGTGAACTTGTTTTGACCGGAAGTTACAGATGATGATTCTAATTCTTCATTCAAATCTGTGCTTTTATATACCATTCCACACATTATTAAATTAAATCTTTTCTAAATACAAGAATGTTTCTGTTAAATTTATAAGGGTTCCCCTTGAGAACTTTTGACGACTGAGACTAGTCGTGAACTTGTTTTGACCGGAAGTTACAGATGATGATTCTAATTCTTCATTCAAATCTGTGCTTTTATATACCATTCCACACATTATTAAATTAAATCTTTTTCTAAATACAAGAATGTTTCTGTTAAATTTATAAGGGTTCCCCTTGAGAACTTTTGAGGACTGAAACTAGTCGTGAACTTGTTTTGACCGGAAGTTACAGATGATGATTCTAATTCTTCATTCAAATCTGTGCTTTTATATACCATTCCACACATTATTAAATTAAATCTTTTCTAAATACAAGAATGTTTCTGTTAAATTTATAAGGGTTCCCCTTGAGAACTTTTGAGGACTGAAACTAGTCGTGAACTTGTTTTGACCGGAAGTTACAGATGATGATTCTAATTCTTCATTCAAATCTGTGCTTTTATATACCATTCCACACATTATTAAATTAAATCTTTTCTAAATACAAGAATGTTTCTGTTAAATTTATAAGGGTTCCCCTTGAGATCTTTTGACGACTGAGACTAGTCGTGAACTTGTTTTGACCGGAAGTTACAGATGATGATTCTAATTCTTCATTCAAATCTGTGCTTTTATATACCATTCCACACATTATTAAATTAAATCTTTTCTAAATACAAGAATGTTTCTGTTAAATTTATAAGGGTTCCCCTTGAGAACTTTTGACGACTGAGACTAGTCGTGAACTTGTTTTGACCGGAAGTTACAGATGATGATTCTAATTCTTCATTCAAATCTGTGCTTTTATATACCATTCCACACATTATTAAATTAAATCTTTTCTAAATACAAGAATGTTTCTGTTAAATTTATAAGGGTTCCCCTTGAGAACTTTTGAGGACTGAAACTAGTCGTGAACTTGTTTTGACCGGAAGTTACAGATGATGATTCTAATTCTTCATTCAAATCTGTGCTTTTATATACCATTCCACACATTATTAAATTAAATCTTTTCTAAATACAAGAATGTTTCTGTTAAATTTATAAGGGTTCCCCTTGAGAACTTTTGACGACTGAGACTAGTCGTGAACTTGTTTTGACCGGAAGTTACAGATGATGATTCTAATTCTTCATTCAAATCTGTGCTTTTATATACCATTCCACACATTATTAAATTAAATCTTTTCTAAATACAAGAATGTTTCTGTTAAATTTATAAGGGTTCCCCTTGAGAACTTTTGACGACTGAGACTAGTCGTGAACTTGTTTTGACCGGAAGTTACAGATGATGATTCTAATTCTTCATTCAAATCTGTGCTTTTATATACCATTCCACACATTATTAAATTAAATCTTTTCTAAATACAAGAATGTTTCTGTTAAATTTATAAGGGTTCCCCTTGAGAACTTTTGACGACTGAGACTAGTCGTGAACTTGTTTTGACCGGAAGTTACAGATGATGATTCTAATTCTTCATTCAAATCTGTGCTTTTATATACCATTCCACACATTATTAAATTAAATCTTTTCTAAATGCAAGAATGTTTCTGTTAAATTATTAAGGAATCCCCTTGAGATCTTTTGACGACTGAGACTAGTCGTGAACTTGTTTTGACCGGAAGTTACAGATGAAGAGTTTAATTCGCCATTCAAATCTGTGCCTTTATATACCATTCCATACATCAGTAAATTAATTCTCTTCTAAATGCAAGAATGCTTCAGTTAAATCTTTAAGGGTTTCCCTCGAGTACATTTGACTACTGAGACTCTTCGTGGAACTTGTTTTGACCGGAAGGTACAGATGACGAGTCTAATTCTCCATTCAAATCTGTGCCTTTATATACCATTCCATACATCAGTAAATTAAATCTTTTCTAAATGCAAGAATGCTTCAGTTAAATCTTTAAGGGTTCCCTTTGAGAACTTTTGAGGACTAATGAAACTAGTCGTGAACTTGTTTTGACCGGAAGTTACAGATGATGATTCTAATTCTTCATTCAAATCTGTGCTTTTATATACCATTCCACACATTATTAAATTAAATCTTTTCTAAATACAAGAATGTTTCTGTTAAATTTATAAGGGTTCCCCTTGAGAACTTTTGACGACTGAGACTAGTCGTGAACTTGTTTTGACCGGAAGTTACAGATGATGATTCTAATTCTTCATTCAAATCTGTGCTTTTATATACCATTCCACACATTATTAAATTAAATCTTTTCTAAATACAAGAATGTTTCTGTTAAATTTATAAGGGTTCCCCTTGAGAACTTTTGACGACTGAGACTAGTCGTGAACTTGTTTTGACCGGAAGTTACAGATGACGAGTCTAAGTCTTCATTCAAATCTGTGCTTTTATATATCATTCCACACATCAGCAAATTAAATCTTTTCTAAATGCAAGAATGTTTCTGTGAAATTTATAAGGGTTCCCCTTGAGATCTTTTGACGGCTGAGACTAGTCGTGAACTTGTTTTGACCGGAAGTTACAGATGACGAGTCTAATTCTTCATTCAAATCTGTGCTTTTATATACCATTCCACACATCAGTAAATTAAATCTTTTCTAAATGCAAGAATGCTTCAGTTAAATCTTTAAGGGTTCCCTTTGAGTACATTTAAAGACTGAGACTAGTCGTGAACTTGTTTTGACCGGAAGGTACAGATGATGAATTTCATTCTTCATTCAAATCTGTTCCTTTATATACCGTCCACATATCAGCAAACTAAATCGTTTCTAAATGTAAGAATGTTTCAGTTAAATTTTTAAGGGTTCCCCTTGAGTACATTTGACGACTGAGACTCTTCGTGGAAACTTATTTTAACCGGAAGTTACGGATGACGAGTCTCGTTCTTCATTCAAATCTGTGCTTTTATATACCATTCCACACATCAGCAAATCTAAATCTTTTCTAAATACAGAATGTTTCTGTTAAATTTATAAGGGTTCCCCTTGAGAACTTTTGAGGACTGAAACTAGTCGTGAACTTGTTTTGTCTAAGTTACAGATGATGATTCTAATTCTTCATTCAAATCTGTGCTTTTTATATACCATTCCACACATTATTAAATTAAATCTTTTTCTAAATACAAGAATGTTTCAGTTAAATTTATAAGGATTCCCCTTGAGAACTTTTGAGGACTGAGACTAGTCGTGAACTTGTTTTGACCGGAAGTTACAGATGATGAATTTCATTCTTCATTCAAATCTGTTCCTTTATATACCGTCCACATATCAGCAAACTAAATCGTTTCTAAATGTAAGAATGTTTCAGTTAAATTTTTAAGGGTTCCCCTTGAGTACATTTGACGACTGAGACTCGTCCTAAACTTGTTTTGTCTAAGTTACAGATGATGAATTTCATTCTTCATTCAAATCTGTTCCTTTATATACCATTCCACACATCAGTAAATTAAATCTTTTCTAAATGCAAGAATGCTTCAGTTAAATCTTTAAGGGTTCCCTTTGAGTACATTTAAAGACTGAGACTAGTCGTGAACTTGTTTTGACCGGAAGGTACAGATGACGAGTCTAATTCTCCATTCAAATCTGTGCTTTTATATACCATTCCATACATCAGTAAATTAAATCTTTTCTAAATGCAAGAATGCTTCAGTTAAATTTATAAGGGTTCCCCTTGAGAACTTTTGACGACTGAGACTAGTCGTGAACTTGTTTTGACCGCAAGTTACAGATGAAGAGTTTAATTCGCCATTCAAATCTGTGCCTTTATATACCATTCCATACATCAGTAAATTAAATCTTTTCTAAATGCAAGAATGCTTCAGTTAAATCTTTAAGGGTTCCCTTTGAGTATATTTGACGACTGAGACTCGTCCTAAACTTGTTTTGTCTAAGTTACAGATGATGAATTTCATTCTTCATTCAAATCTGTTCCTTTATATACCGTCTACATATCAGCAAACTAAATCCTTTCTAAATGTAAGAATGTCTCAGCTAAATTTTTAAGGGTTCCTCCTGAGTACATTTGACGACTGAGACTCTTCGTGGAACTTATTTTGACCTGAAGTTACGGATGACGAGTCTAATTCTTTATTCAAATTCCCCTGCTTTTACATTACATTATGCACGCCACCAAATAAAATCCTTTCTACACTCAAGAATTTCTCAAATAAATCCGTACTCAAGGGTTTGAAAAACCTATTAATTTATGAAAAACTGCACAAAAACAATTTTTATTGCCTAATTTAAGTTTTTTACAAACATTAAAAGTAAGTTAGCTTTAAAAGCTTATTTACAGATTTAAAAAAAAATTTTAAAAATAAGCAAAATGCCTACTGAAACGAAACAAATAATAAGAAAATTGGATTTTTAAATTCTTTAAGTTTTTGGATATTTTTAAACTGTTTAAAATAAATTCGACTGGCATATTTGAATTCGAACTTATAAAACTGAACAAACTTTGGTTTTAATATCATACAAAACTATAAAAATTTGAAATGCATGTTACTGAAAATGGTGATTTTCAACTTGCGTGTACTGTAAATAAACAATTATTGCACTTAATGATAATGATTTCAAATTTTCACAATAAATACATTATAAACCCACGATAAAACTCTACTTAGTTTTCTCTCTGTTGTTTATATTATTTAGTATTTATAGTATTTAAAATGAAATTGTTAAACATTATTTTAGGTTTTTTGAAAATTCAATTCCTTGATGCAATATTTCTTATATTTATTTTGAAATTTAATTAAGTGGAGAATTATACGTAATAATTATTGTTAACAAAAAGTGAAAATTGTTAATGCAATAATTTATTTATGCACTTATTTTGCACATAATGTTTCAGAAAATATTTTCATTTAGATATTTTCACTTTATATAAAAAAAATCTTGTTTTTTAGAAACAAAGCAATTTCAGCAAAATTAATTAAATAAAAATAGAGATCAAATGTGAAAATTCCATGTATTTAAGATAAATAAACAAGATATGATAAGGGGAAAAAATTTTTTAAAATCTTTAATTTAAAATTGCTTAAAGGTAGTGTGTACCATTAAAATAGTAAAATAATTATTCCTTTAAATTTAGAAGAATCAATCAAACAACATCTGGCATTATGTCTATGTATGCGTGTGTATTTATTATCCGTCTCTGTATCTATTAAGTACTGAATTTGACATACATATAACCTTGGTTATCTCATCATGATTAATGAAAAAATGCATTAACCCATAAATACGCATTTTAGCTAATACAGCTGGTTACTTGCATTAGCTAAATAGATTAACCGATTAATGCCTAGAGAAACATTTTCATTTTTTATGTATTTGTACGTTTTTATTTTTGATATAATTTATTTATAAATTTATATATGAATTTAATTGATGTACACTGGAAAAAATTGTGTTATCGATTATATTATGAAACAAAACAATGGCTGAATAAGTAAGGCGCTGCTGTCCGGAACTTAAGATCGTGGTCACGAATTACATGTAATTTATAGGCATTCATCAGACCTAAGAGGACTTAATCAGCTTTCTTTGTTAGAATCCCATAGTGCCGGGATTGAGCTAGAAAAGTGTGTTAAACATTTTCTTGTATACCCAGCAACTGTGGAAGTTAAAGTTGAAGGTCAGGATGCCTTCTCCTGGCAGATGGGAGATAGGTATGATATCAGGTGCAAAATATCGTACTATTGAGGAATCGGTCTCAATATTACTCGTGTGGCAAAACAGTAAATTGTTACGCTCCAAACCTACTAAACCTACCTACTTCCTGAGGAGGATAGAAATTCTAGGTGAATCCCCAATTAGGCATCAAGTGTCATAGACTAGGAGTTCAGATATTATCAGTTAGAATAGGTAGCCCGTTGTATCAATCGACATTAAGCAGTAGGTCCCAGTCTCATTAGCTCTCATGTAGACAAAAACTGAGCTGCTGTAGCTCAGTCAGCAAAAGCAACGATCTTGTAACTGAAGGTTGAGGGTTCGAAGCTCCGTCTCAAAGATCCGCCGTGTTCATTAAAGATGACTCAGGCAAATAAAATAGGTTGGTGACCACATTGTCCTCTTAGTTCTTAAACAATACCTCTGGGGATGAAAGACTAAGGTAGCTCAGTCGCCAAAGGCATTGATCTCGTAATTGCATGGTTGGAGGTTCGGAGCTCGAGACTGCCTAAGATCCGCTGTGTTCGTTGTAGGCAACAGGGGATACGTAAAATAGGTTTGTAGTCACAACGTCTTCCAAGTTCTCAAACAATACGTTTGGGGATGGCAGGCCACGGTAAAACAATCACAAAAGCACGAATCTCAAGACTGAATGTTGCCGGTTCGGAGCTCAAGCTGGCCTAAGATCCGACATGTGCGTTAAAGGTGACTGGGGTGCTGCTTAAAATATGTTCGTAGTCACAATGTCCTCTAAGTTCTCAAACAATACCTCTGGGAATAGTAGGTCACGGTAGCTCAGTCGGCAAAGGCATGGTTCTCGTAACTGGAAGGTTGCAAGTTCTGTGCCGGAGCCGACCTTATATCCACCGTGTTCTTTAAAGGTAACTGAAGCACGTAAAATATGTTCGTGGTCACAATGTCCTCCAAGTTCTCAAACAATACGTTTGGGTATGGCGGGCCACGGTAAAACAATCACAAAAGCACGAATCTCAAGACTGAATGTTGCCGGTTCGGAGCTCAAGCTGGCCTAAGATCCGACATGTGCGTTAAAGGTGACTGGGGTGCTGCTTAAAATATGTTCGTAGTCAAAATCTCCTCCAAGTTCTCAAACAATACCTTGGGAAAAATAACAAAAAAGAAAAAAAAAAAAAAAAAAAAAGAAATAAAAAAAAAAATAAAAAAAAAAAAATAAATAAAAAAATAAATAAAATAAAAAATAAAAAAAAATAAAAAATAATAAAATAAATTATAAGAAAAGCAAAAAAAAAAAATAAAAAATAAAATAATAGTAGGTCACGGTAGCTCAGTCGGCAAAGGCATGGTTCTCGTAACTGGAAGGTTGCAAGTTCTGTGCCGGAGCCGACCTTATATCCACCGTGTTCTTTAAAGGTAACTGAAGCACGTAAAATATGTTCGTGGTCACAATGTCCTCCAAGTTCTCAAACAATACGTTTGGGTATGGCGGGCCACGGTAAAACAATCCAAAGGCAACGATCTCATGACTGAATGTTACCGGTTCGGAGCTCAAGCTGGCCTAAGATTCGACATGTGCGTTGAAAGTGACTGGGGTACGTAAAATATGTTCGTAGTCACAATGTCCTTTAAGTTCTAGAACAATACCTCTGGGAATAGTAGGTCACGGTAGCTCAGTCGGCAAAGGCAAGGTTCTCGTAACTGGAAGGTTGCAAGTTCTGTGCCGGAGCCGACCTTATATCCACCGTGTTCTTTAAAGGTAACTGAAGCATGTAAAATATGTTCGTGGTCACAATTTCCTCCAAGTTCTCAAACAATACGTTTGGGGATGGCAGGCCACGGTAAAACAATCACAAAGGCAACGATCTCATGACTGAATGTTACCGGTTCGGAGCTCAAGCTGGCCTAAGATTCGACATGTGCGTTGAAAGTGACTGGGGTACGTAAAATATGTTCGTAGTCACAATGTCCTTTAAGTTCTAGAACAATACCTCTGGGAATAGTAGGTCACGGTAGCTCAGTCGGCAAAGGCAAGGTTCTCGTAACTGGAATGTTGCGGGTTCTGTGCTGGAGCTGACCTAATATCCACCGTGTTCTTTAAAGGTAACTGAATCACGTAAAATATGTTCGTGGTCGCAATGTCCTCCAAGTTCTCAATCAATACCTCTGCGGGTGATAGGTCAAGCCTATGGTTCTTCTGCTTGGTTCCTGCCTCTAAATTACGAGGACCCTAATAAGCAATGTCGTTCTTTCACCCTAACGGTGCTCATTAAAACGGAAGGCGCATCCCTTTGCCTTAATACGTCTTTGGTTCAAATTGTCCTTGGTTTGTTCAAATTACATGAGAAACAACAACAAAATGACAGAAACAAAACTATGCTAGTAAACTACACTCGTAACCAAACTAATTTGTGAGACATATTTTAACGGGAGATTAAAATATATTGCAATACCTTCCCCGAAAAATTGTTACATTTTTGCCTTATAATCAATCGGTGGAAAATTGTTTGCTGTGGCACAAAAAATCCCCCAGAAGAATGTGACGATTTTTGGGCTATACCAAATAAAAAAAAAGTTAACTGATTTATTTTGGTGCAGGTTAATCTTTAATAAGACCTTTATCCGGTTATAAATTTTTAGCTCTCACAAGAGAGATCTGCTTCTTCTTTATCGGAAAATAATCTTAAAATGATCCGTTGCTTTTTCAACACGTACTTATTGACGTGTGTGATAATGCCTTTAATTGGACATTCAGGATAATCGCCTCTCTACTGTGCGCCGAACGATGGCCGAATGGTAGAGCGCTGCTCTTCGGAACCGGAGTTCGCGGGTTCGAATCCCGCTGCTGGCATGGATGTTCGTAGCCGTTCGGAATCGGCTTTAAACCGTAGGTCCCGGTCTCATTAGCCCTCGTGTGCAAAACAGTAGACCGTAGCGCTCCAAACCAAAACCAAAAAACCAAAAACCTCTCTACTGTGTGTCTATCCGTTTGATCGGAGAAGGCCAAAAATCATGTCCAAGAAGTGCTTTTTTTTTTCGGGTTGATTATAAAGTGAAACCTGCTTAAGTATTTTTTCGCCTAAAGACAGTCTATTTCTGTGGCACCTATTTCTGTGTGTTGTATTTATCCATCTAATTTCATATATTATATTTATATCTTATTTGTATATCTAAAGTTATATTTTATTTATATATTAGTTATATTTATATTTTATTTTTATATCTAAATTAATATTTTATTTATATATTATGGTTATATTTTATTCACATATCTAGAGTTGTATATTACATTAATATTTTATTTGTGTATCTAAATTCATATTTTATTTATATATTATAATTGTATTTTATCCATATATGTATTTGAATTTTTATTTTTGTATATCTCAATTTATATATTACATTGATATTTTATTTATAATCTTATATTTATAGATCTAAATTTATAAACTTATATTTTATAGCTTCAACTTCCAAGTGTAACGTTTGGTTTATAGCACTACGGTCTAATTTTTCAACACGAGAGGTAATTAGACTGGGACCTACTGCTAAAAGCAGATTACGAACCTCTACGAACATCCATGAAACAATAGGAATCGAACCCTTGAATTCCAGTACTGATGACCAGTTCCGTAACCACTCGGCCATCCATTTACTACTAAGGACTATTTACTTTCAGGAGATCCTGCTTAAGAAGATGAATTTCTTCTAACGTTCTTATCTTACTAGCATATAGCCCGTCATATGACGGGGTCAGTGAAATTTTTAATTTTCCAGAATTTTCAAGGTACCCTATGAGGCAAGTAAAAAAATATTTTGTTTTTTGG
>CM063507.1:101669456-101681956 GCA_032207245.1 Pardosa pseudoannulata | reverse complement strand
TCGGATCGATAGTTTAGGAGAAGATAAACTTTATTCGCTTTCAATGGATGCCTCTATCCATTCCAGGTCCAACCGCTTCATAAATTTGCGGACAGATAACTTAGGCTATTATTATATAGGGTATTTAGAGTAAGTACCTCAAGATTAATCATTGGCGACAAAAGATGGAAAGAATCATTCTCGCCTATTCACGTTAATTGCTAAAACAAATTCATAACAAGGAAATAACATTTCCTGCCGAAACAAAATATAGTTTAGCATTGATTATCTGATGCTTTCGGAATCAAAGAGAATCATGTTAACAAAAAATCCGGATAATTGGACAACTTCATAAAACGTCTATGATAATGACTTTAGGTAACTTCCTTTACACTTTTTCCATGACATTTGCAGTTGTAGTAATGCATATTTTTCACATATTACAATTGGCTTTGTAAAGACTCCCCTTTGTCCGAGCACGCGCCAAAACAGCTGACCGGAGTACACCTGTTTACCTGGACAATAGCGTGGCGTCGCAGAGTCTGGGATCTTGACAATCGGACTGAATAGACGAATACGCCCCTGATGGATCTCGTTAATGAATGCTCGGATATTCCGTGAAGGGACAGCCAGCGAATGAGAATTCAGCTAAAAAATATAACTGTAACTTTAGCTGGAGTTCTCAAGTAACTGGGATCTTAACTGACCCAAAAAATAATTGGCGGAACCGTAACTGACCCCCCAGGTATAAAAAGTCTACAATTTTGCGACTCAGGGCTTTTCGTCATTTTTTTCGTAGGTGTGTTGACCTCTTGGAGGCTTTCGCTTTTTTACCATTGCCAGCTTTCTAGTTCGGGAGATTCGTAAAGTCCGCTCCTATAGGGAGCGGCAGAGTCTCGGATACCGAACGGGGGATAAATTGGGTTCGATTGCACCCTGAAAAGCCTCCCCACTTGTATGAGGTTATTAAATCTCTTTTTGTTTTTCGACTGCGATCGTCGTGAGGAAGTCATATCGTCAACCATCCTTTGCAGTTCTACAGGATTTGGGAATTAGAATTCTCTTGTAAATAGCCGTAGTTGATCGAGAATAAAAATAAATTTCCAATTTTATCTTTGACTGTGATCCATGCTCCACGTTACCTCTCACTCGAGAGTACTGAAGGCGTCACAGCCTGCATAGAAAATAATTTTCACTATGTTTAAAATTTTGTTTTCTACGAATTTGGTAGAAAGACCGGGATATAAAAGCATGGTTGGGGGAAACAAAAAGCCCGGGATTCAAGGGTGTCGTGTGCGGTAAGGATGGCGGGAGGAAAGAAAAAGAACCCGTGAGAGTATTATGTAAAATAGAATAGATAAAATAGCCTTAATGACAGATGATAAAGTTCTACACTCTAATTTCTGAATGCTTGATGTTTTGTTGATCTAACATAGGAATTTATTAAAGTAGTGTGCAATAAAAAATGGATTAACTCTCCGAGTGGAACACATCGAGAAAAAAAAGTCTCCAAAAATACGCTAAAGGTTTACTGTGTCAGAGGCCAAAACGTTCTATGATTTTTCCCTTCACCCTTTGTAGACTAGAATGGAATACGGGAAACCCATCCTCGTTATTTTCCCTTCTGATTATAAATAGATATATAAATAGATGTTATAGATTGTTAATTTTTAATACCCATAAAGCTCGTCAAGTCTCGAAGAACATCCCATAAGAAATAATGGATTATAAAAGTACAAATAAAAATATTCTTTGAGAGACTTATTTATATTTTGTTATGAAAGTCATCCAAGATATTTAAGTGGTGCAATTAGATACATCTGTTACCACAAACGAAATACTTCTAAATAGATATTTTCGAAGGCATGAAAAGCTATCAGCGTCTTTGTGCCTCAGGGCAGGGTGTATCTCTCAATAAAATATCAATCAAGAGGATTGCAGTTTCTAAACAATCGACCTGATCCTCTTACTGAAAATCTCCATGGAAGAAAGCACTGACAAAAATGTACATTACATCCATTTTCAGAGCGTTTTTGAAGGTCGAAAATTCTACGTTTTGAAGACGTCATCGGTTGGGTAAATGTATCCCACCTACCCCACTATAGATAGATTCATAAATATGTGATGTAACTACAACTTAAATGTAAGTTTTATAATCATGAGAAGTTCGTAACAATTGCAAAATTTTCGCACTCTTATTTTGCAAATGCTTTCACATCTTACTGATGTATAACTTAGGAAGTATAAGATATGAATATGATTATAATAAGCCTATAATAGAAATGCATAAATTTGCCAATGACTTGAACTGCACTCTGAAGAATTTACAGAGTTTTACTCGAAAAATATATTTGTTTAAAAGTAATACATAAAGTTTCCCGTAGCTAAGCACGGGCACATTTGCTAGTATATAATAATTGCTACCAAATGAACCTCTAGTGGAAGAAATACACAATGCACTATGTCAGCTTTCCAAAACTTTTAGCAAAGCCTTCCTCTTTTGTATAAAGGTTCAAGCAGGACAAGATATCCTTTAAATTTTAAGATTCATTTAACATCAAAATCTCCAATCTGTGTCCGTAGTTTGCTTGGTAGTGCTATATGTTTGATTGCCCTCGCATTTTCGAGCTAAGGCTATATGGAATGTTAGCTAGCCTATAAGTGGTTTTTGTGCGTCCCCAAGGGGTATTGCGGAAAATAATGCAGGTGAGATGTAACCTCTACGAAGTCTCCTACGAATTGGTTAAACAAAACCATTAAATGTAGACACAAATAAAAAGTATTTTTTGCGTCAAGTCCCATTAGATCTACGACATTTTAACTTCCATTAATGGTAAAGATAAAATGTACAGAAACTAGAAGTTTATGTCCTTTATTACCCAGGGAAAAAACGAGAGCTTCAAAACGCCATGGGTAAAGGAGATAAAGCCATGTCTGTGAACGAAAGCAAATACACGGATAATTCTCTTCGTGTTTTCGCTTTAAATCACGTGAGTTCCTGATTCCGGAAGTTCTTAGAAAGATATGTTTTCCGACTGCCTTCCAGTGTATGGTCACAAATATAGTTAGATACTACTAACACGGCAATCTTAAATAAAATGTAGTCATACTATACCATTAGAGTGTTGTCACGTGAAAACTAGACTCATTTCATAATACACTAGGGAATTTTTTTAATCATTAGTTATAATAAGTTTCGATCAATAAAAGGTAAATTATTTTATTGTTGTAAAGTACTTATAACATTCACCAGTGTCCGTTATTTTAAAGAGAAACACAGTAAAATATACCGGGGTACAATGACGTCATTGTGCCACTTCCAAATGATATAGTAAATATATATATATATATATATATATATATATATATATACATTTTATTATAGTTTATCTGCATGTTATCGGAAGTGACGAATGGGTAATCATGTATGTTTTGTCTACTAAACCTAGATGACTGTTTGATTTATTTTTGTAGAAGACGTAAGGCGGAAGAATTGTAAATTGTTGCTAAGTATTCATATATAGACATATGTATACTGTATAGATCATATATACAGTGGTAAACTATTTTATTGTTGTAAATTATTTTATTTTATTGTTGTATACAGTGGTAATTTATTTTATTGATGTAAAGTACTTATAACATTCACCAGTGTCCGTTATTCTAAATAGAAACACAGTAAAATATACCGGGGCACACTAACGTCATTGTGCCACTTCAAAAAATGATATAGTAAATATATATATTTTATTATAGTTTATCTGTATGTTATCGGAAGTGACGAATGGGCAACCATGTATGTTTTGTCTACTAAACGTAGACGACTGTTTGTTATATTTTTGTAGAAGACGTAAGGAAGCCTTGTAAATTGTTGCTAAGTATTCATATATAGACATATGTATACTATATAGATGATATATACAGTGGTAAATTATTTTATTGTTGTAAATTATTGTATTTTATTGTTATATACAGTAGTAAATTATATTATTGTTGTAAAGTACTTATAACAATCTCCAGTGTTCGCTATTTCAAAGAGAAACACAGTAAAATATACTCCACAAAATTAAAAGTAAACGACTTATTTTAACTAAAATATTTATTATATACTTTATTTATTTACAGATATGTTCTTGATTAATATATGACGTTCATTACTTCGATATTCATTAATATAATAATATATTACAATTTTCTTTTTTTTGTTTAAATGGTATTCTTAAATTAAAATAGTGAATTCATTATCTGAGGCCCAACGAACAATCATGAATATGTTAATTAGGTCTACCTTCAGGCATTCTAAAGAAAGCATTGGGCCGAGACAAGGCTCTAGGCAGGATAAACGTCGGTGCGGACGTAAAGGTCGTCACTTGCTTCTTTCCGGCTCTGGGCTGAGGGATCGAACTAAATCTCGGTTTGCTGTACCGAGCTTTGGATGCACCCAGCCACTCTTAACTCTTCACCATTTTCCAACTGTTTTTAACAACTTTAATTTGATTCAGTCCCTTTGGTGAAAATTCAATTATTGTAGCCATGAACTCATCTGAATTCCTGTCTGGGCAGCTATAACTCCATCAGCTGTATGCAGGCTCCCCCATTAAAACTCGAAGTACAGCTGTTTATATTTTCTTAAATGTGGTCCACATCTGTGTATTTACTCTGTCCATCGTAAAAAGTACATCAGTACATTTATATTGTAAATTAAGTTGATATATCTGAAGAAGGATCCAATTATTGCCCGTGACCGCTTTGATTTTTTCGTTATGTATTTTGGTTGGTTTGATAGTTTCGGTCTACTTGATAAGCTATTGTAGCCTACAGTTTAATACACTCTGTACTTAACCCATGAACGCGCGTCGAGTTCGACAGCGAATTCCTGTTCGAAAACGGACCTGTCGACCCTTCTCGTTCGCATTATAACTCGTTCGGCTTTTGAGGATATTGCAAAGCGATAATAAATGAAAGAAACTAATTTGAGTAACGGAACTCCTTTACCTTGCAGGGTAATTTAAAAGTAGCCTGACAACTTTTAAACCAACTCTAGTATGGTACGGTAAGTTCCGTCTGGAATTTACGAAGGGTGACTAAGATCTTCCGTATTCTTTAAAAGTGACTGGGGCACGTAAAATAGGTTCGTGGGCATAATGTTCTCCAAGTTCTCAATTAATACCTCTAGGGGTGGCAGGCCAAGTCTATGGATCTTCTGATTGGTCCCTGCTTAAAAATTACGAGGACCTACTTCAGCAAAACCGTTTTTTCACCATAATGGTGCTCATTAAAACGAAAGGCGGACCCCTTGGCCTTAATACGAGATCCTGCAGGCTCAATCGTGCTTGGTTTGTCCGAGTGGCATTAGAAATAACAACTAAATTACTTTTTTTCAACACGACGGTTGGTTACACCGGCACCAACTCCTTAAAAACGATTCCGAACAGTTTCGAACATCCATCCCACAGTGTGACTTGAATCCACGAACTCCGGTACCTAAGATCAGCACCGTAAATATGGGAGTCCTACATTAATGGATTAGAGCTTGGATTTGAGTATCTCTGTATTTAAATACGTTAAGCATGACATCAGTCCCGGGAGACTGACAACAGTCTTTCCGTTCAGGTGGCATCGATTTTGCAGTAATTTCCGCTCAAACGGCAAAGAGCGAGCTTGTGTTACCGATTGCTCAAGAGGGTTTTGGGGAAGAGACTATGAACAGAAGGTTTCGTTTCCATTTTCGACCTCCAAATGATGATCACTTAAAAATTACTTGAAATATAAGTATCTATTTGATCAAGTTATAAGTTTAAAAAAAATTATCCAGAATACATACATTAAATTCAAAATGCAGACATTAATTATCATTATAAAAAATTCTTTAATTTATCAAGAAAACAATACCAAAATAATGTTTAAAATATATTTGCGTGTAATAATAAGATGAAATTAGGAGAAACATTGAAATTTAAAACCCAAAATAAATTTCAATAAGAAAAATAACTTTCAATAAAATATTAAATATTTAAAAAACTTATAACTTTTAAAATTTTATGCATAACTTACTTCTTTAATGTATATTTGTACTGATTTTTATAACTCTGTGTTAATAATCTACAAAAATGTTTTTTAACTTCCATTGTTTCCTTAATGGGTTTCCGAACGATGGGCGATTGTTTAGGATACTGGCCTTCGGTTCCAGAGTTTGTGGGTTCAAATCCCACAGTAGCATAGATATTCGTAGCCGTTCGTTAATCGGCTTTAAACTGTAGGTCCCGGTCTCATTAGCTCTCTTGTTGCAAAAAGTAGACCGTAGCTCTCCAAACCAAACCAAACCAAACCTTAATGGGTTAGCCGAACGTGGACCGTTAGGGTGCTGATCTTCGCTACCGGAGTTCGTAATTCAAATTCGAATGGGGCATTGAATGTTCGTAGCCGTTCGGAATCTTCTTAAAACAGTAAGTCTCGCTTTTATTAGCCCTCGTGTTTCAAAAAACGCATATTGTAGCTCTCCAAACCAAAACTTAATGGTTAGAAATGTTGGCTATTGAATTAAGTAGCTAATTATAATCGACAGAAGCCATTCGCGATATTTTGAAAAAGAAACTGATTTTGTTTAAAGGCCTTATCACATGTCAACTTGTATGCGATAAAAAAGAAACGGACTCAGTTTACGAATCCTTTTTACCATGAAAAATGGTTGATTTCTCAAATGATAGCTCCATATATATTTACAACCAATTAAAGGCTTTGTATGTAAACATGAACCAAAATAAACCGGGTTCAATTTTCAATATAAATAGAAATCCGAGAATTCTTCATTGCGAAAAGTAATGTAAACTAAATCCATAGATTTTTCAACTGGTTAACACGTGGTAAGGTTTTTAATATTTTTGTCTTAAGGGAACTAGAAAGTTTTTACCTTTTAAAAATTCGATTTTTTAAATTTATTTTGAGAAATACCAAGTGCCGATTTAAAAAATCAAAATTTTTAGAGGAATTAAGGCTATGAAAAGTTAAAATTCGCTCGATACATATATGTATGCATAAAAATCGATGGATATATGTATAATGTAGCCTCCACACTATGGCCAATGGTTCACCACTCCAGTGCGATGGTTCACGGGTTGCATTCACACACTGGTCCATGAGCAGAGTGAGTGTACGCATCCATAGAATCTACTGCGCACTTTGTTAGCACAGGGTGGTTGTCTTTCATGTTTGGAGAAAAACCGCTTTCGAAGCCATCCTGCGCAAAGGCCATTTTATCTTCGATTTCGATAAGCCACACCCCTTGCAGACGGTGGTAATGGCTTGCAGTGGACCAAAGTGTGGTGGGGCCATAAGACTTATGTCTATATGTATTGGCTGCACCGACGTGAACCATCTACCTTAAAACAAGGGTTTTGGTTGTTTTGGCTTCCCCAGATTGTACATATCCACAACAGCTCATACTATATAAATATATACAGGGTATCCAAAAGGTCGTTTACAAACTTAACATTCTGGTCTGTAATATCATGATGAACAAGATTTACTTAGGAACTTGTGTCCGAAAATGTAAACTGCGACCGCTAGAGGGCAATAATTGCAGGAAAACGGGAAATTGGGAAAAATAATCATTTCAGGCGTGGACGTTGAAGGAGAAGGATGAATGAGTTTAGTAACTCAGAAATGGCCGACATACATTACGTATATGGCGTCGCTCATGGAAATGGACGAGCCTCGGCCCAGATGTACCTTGAGTGCTTCCCAAACAGACGTTAGCCATGTCATGTTTTGTTTGCCGCTACACGCCGATACATCTGGTTTCAGCATGATGGAGCGACTGCCCACTTTAGCTACGCTGTTTGAGAATACCTCGATAGGACTTATCCTAATCGCTGGATCGGTAGAAGTGAACCAGCCACATGGAATCCTCGATCCCCCGACCTGACTGCCCTGGATTTCTACTTGTGGAGACGCATGAAGTCCATGGTGTACGAAACATCCGTAACATCGGACATGGATCTTATCGCCAGTATCGAGGAACAGGCAGCAAGTGTCCGTGACACTGCTGGCCAATTTGAACGAGTTCGTGAATCCATACTCTGAGTTGTGAAACGTTTATTGTAGCGAACGGAAACAATTTTGAGCATTTGCTGTGATGTAATCATCATCTGTAGTAAAAATCCTATTAACCCTCCGAGTGGAACACACCGGAGAAAAAAGTCTCCAAAAAATACGATAAAGCTTTATTGTGTCAGTGACCAAAGTGTTCTATGATTTTTTACTTCACCCTTTGCTCCACCCTCGTTATTGTTCCTTTACTTCCGGTTATAAATAGATATATAAATAGACATTATTGATTGTTAATTTTTAATACACATAAAGCTCGTCAAGTCTCGAAGATCATCACACAAGAAATAATGTATTCTAAAAGTCGAATAAAAAAATTTTTTTTTGAGAATAATTTATATTTTTTACTAAAGTCATCCAAGATATTTCAGTGTTGCAATTAGAGATATATATGTTACCGCAAAAGAAATACTTCGAAATATAGATTGTCAAAGCCTTGTTAATTTTTAATACACATAAAGCTCGTCAAGTCTCGAAGATCATCACATAAGAAATAATGTATTCTAAAAGTCGAATAAAAAAATTTTTTTTGAGATTAATTTATATTTTTTTACTAAAGTCATCCAAGATATTTCAGTGTTGCAATTAGATATATATATATTACCGCAACAGTATTGTTATTTTAAGAGAACTGACTTTTTTTACCTTTTAAATATTCGATTTTTCAAATTTTATTTTGAAAAATACCAAGTGCGATTTAAAAATTCAAAAAAATTTTTAGGGAATTAAGGCTATGGCAAGTTAAAATTCGCTCGTTATATATATATATATATTATATATATAATGTATGTATTACATGAAAATCGATGGATATATGTATAATGTAGCCTCCACACTATGGCCAATTGTTCACCACTCCAGTGCGATGGTTCACGGGTTGCATTCACACACTGGTCCATGAGCAGAGTGAGTGTACGCATCCATAGAATCTACTGCGCACTTTGTTAGCACAGGGTGGTTGTCTTTGATGTTTGGAGAAAAACAGCTTCGGAGCATTCTCCACCAAGGCCATTTTATCGTCGATTTCGATAAGCATACCCAGTTTTTTAAACAGTGGTAATGGCTTGTAGTGGACCATAGTGTAGAGGCCGTAAGACTTATGTACATATGTATTGGCTGCACCACGTGAACCATCTACCTTAAAACAAGGGTTTTGGTTGTTTTGGCTTCCCAGATTGTACAATCCACAACAGTTCATACTATATAAATATATACAGGGTATCCAAAAGGTCGTTTACAAACTTAACATGCTGGTCTGTTTAACACGATCAACAAGATTTACATAGGAACTTGTGTGAAAATGTAAACTGCGACCGCTTGAGGGCGATAATTGCAGGAAAACGAGAGTAAAATATAATCACTTCAGTGGACGTTGAAAAGACGATAATGAGTTTATTAACGCAGAATGGCGACATGATTACATTTATGGCGCCCTTTGCTACCCTCGGCCCTTTATCTTCCGGTTTAAATAGACGTTAGAAACATTTTGTTATTTAATACACATAAGCTCGTTTCAGCATAATGGAGTGCTCACTTTAGCTAATGTTCGAAAAGTCGAATAGGACTTATCTAAGTGGATCAGAGATATTCAGTGTATGGAATCCGTGTTCCCCCGATGACTCCCCTCGATTTCTACCTGGAGAGACACATAAAGTCCATAGTGTACGAGACACCCTAACATCGGAGTAGGGATCTTATCGCTAGGATGGGGAGAAAAATGCAGCCGTGTCCTTGACACACTGGAATTTCATGAGTTCGTGAACATGCGCCGACGTTGGAACTTTTTGTAGTGAAACGGAAACAATTTTGAGCATTTGCGGAATGTAATCCTCATTTGTAGTAAATCATATTAACCTCTGATGGAACAACAGAAAAAAAGTCTCCTACGATAAAGCTTTATTTTCAGTGACAGTATTTCTATGATTTTTTACTTCACCCTTTGCTCCACATGTTATTGTTCCTTTACTTCCGGTTATAAATAGATATATAAATAAACATTATTGATTGTTAATTTTTAATACAATAAATCGTAAGTCTCGAATTCATCACATAAGAAATAATGTATTCTAAAAGTCGAATAAAAAAAATTTTTAGAAAATTTATATTTTTTTACTAAAGTTCAAGATATTTCAGTGTTGCATTAAATATATTTTGTTACCGCAATAAGAAATACTTCGAAATAAAATTACAAAGCCATAGAAGATATCAAATTTGTTCCTCAGATATATATTCCTAATAAATATAGTCAAAATAAGTTTAAACAATACTACTCCTATATAATTTCATGATGAAAATGAAAATGTACAATAATCTATTTTTAAATAAGTTTTTTTGTAAAATTGTTTGTGACATAATTGTACTAAACCGTTGATTAAAGTGTGTGGTTCATTTTTTAACTCTCTCACACTTGTGTTCATAGTGTCTAGCGTGATATTTTTCAAACACGGTTACGTAAATTTTTTCATCATAACAGCCCGATGTTAAGTGAAAACATTTTTGCACCCTGTATATGTAATATATTTGTGGATGTGTAACGAATTTATTTTTGATGAATAATTATACTTGCCTCTTTGAACATAACGAAAAAAAGATTTTTCTCTATGCGCTATTTTTTGGAGATGACTTTATATTGTATAAAATCAAAAAATAAGTTAAAATTTTATGTGAATAATAGAAAAGCATTATACAAGTAAAATAAACTTGTTTATGTGTTTAAAAATTAAAATCTAATATCTATTTAAACTATTAATATCTATCTATTAAAAATATAAAAGCTATAATGTATTTCTCTTTTATATAATTAGTCTGATGAAAATGAATAAAAATAAAAAAATCATAGGATATTTGTAAACACAATAAACTTTAGCGTATTTTTGGAGACTTTTATAATTATAGGTGTGTTCCACTTTTAAATGTAAAATTTCAATATTCTAATGTTAATCCTTTCATAGTTATCCGTGATGCGTATGTACAGGCGTCACGTCAAACTTGATCAAAATTCATTCACAGGTTGCCAAAACCGGGTATGCAAAGTTTCAAAGGGAAAGTTTTCTTATACGTATATATACAGAAAAAAGTCGGAATTCCGTAAAACCTAATATTGCTTAAATAGTCTTAAGACTCGTTTAAATGCACTAGTAAAGTTACTTTCCTTTTACCGGGTAAGGTATTTTATTTGGAAGGTCAGAAAAACCCGTTTACACGAGCAATGATTTCAACTCTCCTTTTTACCGGATTGTCGTCAGAAGTCACGTGATCACAAGGGAGTGCAATCCCATCATTAAATGTATTGTGCTCTTGCTCACCAAATAAAGAATTGGACATCTACATTTATTTTTACTGTGTTTAATGAATCACATGAAAAATTCATTAAATTACGATGAAACTTTTAGAAGCAAAAGAGTAAGGGAGATAAATAAGAAAATAATTCGATTCATTAGCTTGTCATCAGTTGTATTTCCATTTGTAAAAATTTTTCAATTGTATTTACTATTACTGTACATTTTGCAGTAGCGGAGTCCGCCATTTTAAAATCTAGCCTCAACAAACGCAAAGAATCATGGGAAAGGAGGTTGTTGTTGTTGTCTTATGCCACTTAGTCAAACTGAGCACGACTGAGCACGATTGAGCCATATGCTAGCCGTATTAAAGCAAAGGGGTGCCTCTTCCGTATTAACGATCATCTCAAGGGTGAAAAGTAAGACTTTTTGCTCAAGTGGGTCTTCATTTTGAAGCAAAGGCCAAGAACCCGTAGACTTGGCTTGCTACACCCAGAGGTATCTATTGAAAATTTGGAGGACAATGGGACCACGAACCTATTTTACGTGCCCCAATCACCTTATTCGAACACGGCGGATCTCACGCCGGCTAGGGATCCGACCTTGCAACCATCCAGTTACGAGAATGTTGGTTTGGTTTGGTTTGGAGTGCTACGGTCTACTTTTTGCAACACGAGGGCTAATGAGATCGGGACCTACAGCTTAAAGCCGATTCCGAAAGGCTACGAACATCCATACCAATGTGTGATTCGAACCCACGAACTCCAGTACCGAAGACCAGCACCCTAACCAATCGGCCATCGTTCGGCTTCGATAATGTTGCCCATGCCGACTGAGCTACCGTTGCTAGTGATAGGAGGTTGAATTATGTAGTTACCATGGTAGAAAGGTAGAATTTTTCTACACTTCAATTTTTCCCTAGCTTGATATAAGTATTGAAATGGGAGTACGATTCATGGATTTACTCTGCATTGGCCCTGCTTTTTGGAACATGTAAACGGGGCTTGTAGTCTACCGTACACATGCGACCGAACTTCTTTAATACAAACTCGAAGGGTCGTTAAAATCTTTTGGAGCTAACTGAAATTCGTATAAACCAATATAATCAAACGTATACTTAATACTATATAGGCATTT
>CM063507.1:101644456-101656956 GCA_032207245.1 Pardosa pseudoannulata | reverse complement strand
TGATCGTTGAAAAAACATATTACGTAAAAAGTAATTTTACTGATATTAATTTTCTTTCTCATATTTTTATATGAAAATAAAATTTTAAATTACTTTGGGAATCATATTACTTAAGAGTTATCAGGACTGTTAAACATAAGGCTCTTATGGCTTCGTTTCTACATAACGTTGTTTATGTAGCAATAAAATTTCTAAAAATTTTTTATCTATTACATATATCTTTAAAAAACTAACTTTAAATACTTAAATGTACAATACGAATAAAACCATTTTCCATTGCTACTAAACTTCCTTCAAAAAACAATTTGTTTTTAACTGGAATTGTTAATGCTTAAATATCATTAATCTGATCGTTGGAAAAAACATATGACGTGCAAAGTAATTTTACGGATAATAATTATCTTTTTCACTTATTACATGAAAGTCAAATGTAGATATATTTAGAGAATTATTTTCCTTAAATTGTATCAGTGCTGTTATTAAAAATAAAGATTTCATGGTTTTGTTACCACTTTTCGGCTTTCCATAACTTTTTTTTATTTAACATTAAAATGTCTGAAATTTTTTTATTGAATTCTCTTATATATATCTTAAACAAACTGACCTTAAATACTTAAATCTACACTACTAATAAAACAATTTTTCATTACTAGTAAAAACTTGCGAAAAAGATTTGTTTTTAACTAGAATATTTAGTGCTTAGATATTATTAATCTGATCGTTGAAAAATAGATATGACGGGCAAAGTAATTTTACGGATATTAATTATTTTGCTCATTTATTATATGAAAGTCAAATGTAGATTTATTTTGAGAATTGTTTTACTTAATGTCTCATGACGTTTAAACTTAAGGCTTTGTTACTACTTTTCGAATTTCCATACGTTTTTTATTTAACACTATACTGTGTGAAATTTGTTTGTTGAAATTTGTTATATATATCTTTAACAAACTAACCTTAAATACTTAAATCTATATTACTAATGAAACCATTTTTTATATCGAGTAAATTTCATTTCAAAAACGATTTGTTTTTAACTGGAATCGTTAGCTCTTCAATATTATTAATCTGATATCTGAAAAAAAACGACGTGGAAAGTAATTTTACGGATATTAATTATCTTGCTAACTTATTATATAAAATTCAAATGCAGATTTATTTTCTGAATTGTTGTACTTCAGTGGTTACAGGACTGTTAAAAATAAAGAATCCATGGTTTTTTTAATACTTTCCGAGTTTTCATAACATTTTATTATATCACACAAAAATGTCTTAAACCTTTTTGTTGCAATCTGTTACATATATCTGTCACAAACTAACCTTAAGTACTTAAATCTACAATACTAATCAAATCCTTTCTGCTTACGAGAAAACTTCCTTAAGAAAACCATTTGTTTTTAACTAGAATTGCTAGTGATTAAATATTATCAATCTGACCGTTGAAAAATACGTATGACGTGCAAAGAAGTTTTACGGATATTATCTTGTTCACTTATTTTATGAAAGTCAAATGTGGATTTATTTTGTGAATTGTTTTATTTAACAGGTCACAGGACTTAAACATAAAGTTTTCATTGTTTTGTTACTACTTTCGACTTTCCATAACGTTTTTTATTTAACACTAAAACGCCTAAATTTTTTTCTTGAAATCGGTTATATATATCTTTAACAAACTAACCTTGAATAATTAAATCTATAATGCTAATCAAACCATTTTTTACTACGAGTAAACCTGCTTGGGAAAAGGATTTGTTTTTAACTGGAATCGTTAATGCATAAATATTATTAATCTGTTCGTTGAAAAAAACATATGACGTTTAAAGTAATTTTACGGATATTAATTATATTGCTCATTTATTATATGAAAGTCAAATGTAGATTTACTTTGAGAATTGTTTTCCCGGACTATTAAACATAAAGATTCCATTGTTTTGTAACTACTTTTTGACTTTCCATAACCTTTTTTTATTTTCCACTAAAATATCTGAAATTTTTCTATTAAATATATCTCTAATAAACTAACCCTACATACTGATAAAAAATACAAAATATTTTTTTAAATTTATATTTAAAACTTGATTTTTTTTTCTTCGTTAAAACTGTTCTCACTTGCACGCGTGTTTACAAAAAATATTTTGATCACAAATGTTAAATTTTAAGTTTCTAATGAAGAACATTCTCCTAAAATTGATTTTTAGGAGGGGATTTTGGGGATATTTTGTCATGTGGTTACCTCTCTAAAAGAGGAAATATAACTCTCATAGCAATAATTTATTTCATTTACAAGAAAAGTTCACTACCTTGAAATTTTGAAAATGTTTCTGAAAAAAATATTAAATAGGTTTTGAGAAATTTTGAGCCCAACAATAAAAATTTGCATTATGAGAAAAGGAAACTTAAAGTTATAAGTAAAAAAAACTTAACTATTTTAAAAATAATGCTATAATAAATGCACTTTTTGTATTATTTTAACAATATAAATTTATTTCTATACAATTTAAGTAACTTTCTGAAATAAAAGGCAAATTATGTTAGTCCAGTCATTAGAGAATTTTAATTTTCATATAAATAAAATCATTTATTATTAATAAAATCATAGCTTTTTTTTAAGTGTGAATTTTAGTGCCTTTTATATATTTAATCATAACTTTTAAACTAAGCGGAATTTTTTATGCCTTTTATTTAAAATAGAAAGATTAAAATTTTTAAAATAAGTGGAAATTTTATGCTGTATTTTTAGTGTTAAGATCATAACTTGTAAACTAAGCGGAATTTCTTTTATGTTGTTTTTTTAAATGTGCAGATCATAACTTTTAAAATAAGAGGAATTTTGTACGCCTATTTTTTAAATGTGAAGATCCTAATTTTTAAACTAAACGTAAATTTTATGCCGTTTTTTTTTTAATGTTATGATTATAATTTTTAAAGTAAGAAGATTTTTCATGCTTTTTATTAAGCTTGAAGATCATATCTTTTAAACTAGGTGGACTTTTTTATGCCATTTCTTAAATGTGAAGAACACCGCAATTTATAATATTTATAATATTTTTTAAAAATGGATAATTTTGAAGGTTTAAGGTTCTTGCTACCCCTTAAGTTAGCACAAGATATTTGATCTTTGAAAAAAATATCGCTAAATACAGGATCAAATTACTATATTTCCAACAAAATGAATTTAACAGAATTTTACATTATACATATCTTATGACATACTTTAATATACAGAAAAAAAGTATTTATAGCATCAAACAATATCAAATTACAGATATTAATATACTAAAACAAATTTTAAAAATAAAAAATACACGATTAGCATAAAAATAAAAAAAATATGTTTATATATGAAAAATTGAGATCCAAATATATTAATGAAATTTTACCTTTAAATTGAAGCTAAATATATATTTAGAAAGCTATGAATAAATTAAAAACTAAGATAAAGATCGAAAATTTAATAAAGGTATTTAAATTCTGTTCAGATATATCAATTGTAAAAAAAAATATGCATAAAATATTGATATATTTGTTTTAGCATGCAGAGTAGAAAGAGGCAAATATGTGGTTAAATTTTAGTAATGTAGAATATTAAGTTTTTAAGAAACAGTGTACGTAAATTCTAAAATTATTTATTTGAAATAATGTAGTTTAAAATTCGAGTATCAATTAGAGTGGCATACAACAGCCATAAAATTTTGCATAACTTTAGTAAAAAATTGTAGTTGTAAAGATTTGTATAAAGAAATAAGAAGTGCGAACTTTTTATGAGTGTCTTGATAAATGTACAGAAATGTTTAAAAGTATTGAAAATGTTAAAAATTAAAAATTGAATTCTTGAAGGTTTAAAGTCCTATGCCCCTTAAAATCAATCATACTCGAAACTATGTAGAAAAATCTAGGAAAAATAATTAGTTCATTGTTATACTATAAACCTTTTCGTGACGGGTTATTTCTACTGTGACGCCTTCTATATTCTCTAATGAGAGGTAACGTGAATAATGGATCATAGTCAAAAATAAAATTGGAAATTTACTTTTATTCTTGATTAAATACGGCTATTTACAAAGGAACGTTAATTCCTAAATCATGTAAAACTGCAAAGGATGGTTGCCGGTAAAACTTCCTCACAACGATCACAGTCGAAAGAAAAACAAGAGATTTAATAATCTCTTACAAGTGGGGAGGCTTTTCAAGGTGTAATCAAACCCAATTTATCCCCCGTTCGTTATCCGAGACTCTGCCGCTCCCTATATAAGCGGACTTTACGAATCTCCCGAACTAGCAAGCTGGCTCCGGTAACAAACGCGAAAGCCTCAACAAGAAGTCAACACACCTACGTAAAAAATGACGAAAAAACCTCAGTCGCAAAACTGTAGACTTTTTATACCTGGGGGGTCAGTTACGGTTCCGCCAATTATTTTTTGGGTCAGTTAAGATCGCAGTTACTTGAGAACTCCAGCTAAAGTTACAGTTATATTTTTTGGCTGAATTATCATTCTCTGGCTGTCCCTTCACGGAATTTCCGAGCATTCATTAACGAGATCCATCAGGGACGTATTCGTCTATTCAGTCCGATTGTCAAGATCCCAGACTCTGCGACGCCACACTATTGTCCAGGTAAACAGGTGTACTACGATCAGCTGTTTTGGCACGTGCTCGGACAAAGGGGAGTGTTTATACTACATAATTGTATAGATAAAGACGGGAGGCTTAGGTTTAATTCTCTCCCCTTTTAAGCAACTTCTTTGATTTTGCCAATTTGTACAACAATGAGGTGGAAGATAGAGAAAAAGGGTGTTTGCAGAATGGGGTGATAACAGGGCATACAGTGTATAAGAGTGCCTAATTAATAATGGTGGAGTAGAACCACCCTTATGACGGTATATAGTGGACAGTAAGGGAATGAAGTGCTTGATGCATATATCAAACATGCCTGTACTTTCGAGACTGTACGGCTAGGTCGAAATGTGGACCACCCGTCCACAAAAGGTTAATACTCTTACAAAGGTAAGGGAAGCTCGGCCTTGAATTAGTATGCGGTTTCTTCCGTGAGTTTCTTATGCCGCATTCTTAAAATGTAGCTTTTGTATTAGTATTTAATCATATAAATTACGACTATTTGAAAATTAATCGATTTGTATTGTTGGCATGTTATAATTTTTTTCTGCTTTATTTCTTTGATATGTAATAAAGTTATTTAAAAGTAAATGTTCTTTATTATTTTAACTTAATTTGATTTGTCAATTACTGGTTACTTTGGTTGATTAGACCAAGACTTGCTGCTTGCAGCCAATTTCAAACAGCTACGAACTCCCATGCCACAGTGGGATTCGAATCCTCGAACTCTGGTTCCGAAGATCAGCACCTTAACCATTCGGCTATCGTTTGGAGTGGAAGTGGTATTTAAATATGTAGTATTTTATTAAAAATTTTATACTGTTAAACATGATCTATGTTACAATAAGTTACTACTCCTATGTGGATATAAATACTTTTTATGTTGCAGCTTTTTACGTTAAGTAATATTTAAATGGCAAATGACACAAGTTAACCGAGGGTTATTTGTTTCCCGATGGTTAAATCGAAATAAATCTATTCAAAATCCATATTAATTTCAAAAAAGGTTCAATTTATAGAAAATATGAACTTATACGGACTCATTAGTGCTTAATTTAAATGCGACTCCTAACGGGAAAACGGTTACCCACCTCTGCTCTATTCCTGATTTCTTAGGAATTACACTGGTGTGCAAACTTAAGCAACAGGTTTTTTTTAATTTTCAATTTCTTAACAGTTTTTAATATTTTCAAATATTAAAATATCTGATATTTTTAAAGTTTTAGGTTTGCTCAATGAAAAATATATGTTTATCTTTAAGTTTTTAATGTACATATTTCAAAAGCTATCTTGCAGTACAATCAGTCAAAAAATTTATTGAATTATCAAGTAAATTCAAAAACTCTAGTTCTTTAGAAAAATAGAGTTCTTCTAATTTGAACCTTTAGATTAAATGCCTTTTTATTTAGAATATTTTTCTATAGAGTAAATAATGTTTTTTTCTCCAAAATATTTTTAAGAATAAATAATGTTTTCTTCAAAATATATTTCGGTACCGGAGTTCGTGGGTTCGAATCCCACTGTGGCATGGGTGTTCGTAACCGTTCGGAATCGGCTTTAAGCTGTATGTCCCGGTTTCATTAACCTCGTGTTGCAAAAAGTAGACCGTAGTACTCCAAACCAAACAAACATCTTCAAAATATTTTAAAGAGTAAATAATGTTTTCCTCAAAGTGTTTTTAAGAATAAATAATGTTTTCTTCTTCAAAATGTTTTTGAGAGTAAATAATGTTTTCTTCTTCAAAATGTTTTTAAAAGTAAATAATATTTTCTTTAAAAATTTTTTAAGCGTAAATAATGTTTTCATCTTCAAAATGTTTAAGAGTAAACAATGTTTTTTCTTTAAACTTTTTTTAAAGTAAGTAATATGTTGCTTCTTTAAACTTTTATTTCTTTAGAGTAAATAATAATTTTTCTTTTGAAAGTTTTTTTCTTCAGATTAAATAATATGTTATTTATTTAGAGTAAATAATGTTTTTTTTCTTTAGAAGGATTTTTCTTTAGAGTTAATATAAAATTTCTTTGCGCAATTTTTCTTTAGAATAAATAATGTTTTTCTTTAGAATGTTTTTCTTTAGAGTAAATATTTTTTTTTAAAATGTTTTTTCTTTTGTTTTTAGTTTTTTTATAAATAACATTTTAATTAACCTAAAAAAATTATTCAATTTAATTAACACAGAAAAATATCAAATTTAGATATATTTAACATCGTCAAAACTATCAATAAATTTCAAACAAATTTTTTAAAATCAAATCAACAAACTAAACTAATGAAAAATTTCTTTTAAAGTTTAAAAACTCTATTTTTAAAAAAACTGAAGTTTTTCAATTTACTAGAAGATTTCATGCAATTTTTGGTAGAATGTAACAAGTTTCTTTCTTTTTCATTCGATATACATTTTTTAAGTTATTTTAAAAGTAGGCTAGTTTAAAATAGTTATGATAAAACTAAAAAATTTTTTACAGTTAATAAATAAAATTATAAAAAAATTCTTCGAGAAAAAGAAAATTTTTTTAGAAGGAATATAGAAATATACTGTTATAAAGCAGATTTTTTAATCTCAAAAAGTCCGATGTCCCCACAACTTTAACAATTATAATTGTAATGCTTACTTTATTAAAAAAAGTAATAATACATCCAATTTAAAACCTCTTATAGATTTCCTTGATGTTTTTCATCATTTTATTTCACTTAATTATTGTAAATAAAGATCTAAAAATTCGTTTAACCCTGCTAATTGACCTGCCGTTTCATTGTTCTCAAGATACTACAGATCGATAAGATATACTTTTCTATTATTACTTTTTGTATCTAAAATATGGTAAGGTTTCAGAAAATAGGTCATCGGTCAGAAAAAATAGAAACTTTCATTGAAAGGCTTAAATGGATATTTTCCTTGTGACATATTTCAATTTGTTTTCAATGTCACTGGGCCTTCAACTTTCGCAGTAGGCATTTGTGACAAATGTGAGTTACTTTTACAGTTGTCGAAAATCTGAACATTATATTCAGTATAAAATAAATTTATACATCAATAGAAAGATATACTTTTCTATTATTACTTTTTGTATCTAAAATATGGTAAGGTTTCAGAAAATAGGTCATCGGTCAGAAAAAATAGAAACTTTCATTGAAAGGCTTAAATGGATATTTTCCTTGTGACATATTTCAATTTGTTTTCAATGTCACTGGGCCTTCAACTTTCGCAGTAGGCATTTGTGACAAATGTGAGTTACTTTTACAGTTGTCGAAAATGTGACATTATGTTCAGTATAAAATAAATTTAGAAATCAATAGAAAGAAATGTTTTAAAATTATAAAAAAGATAGACGCTTCACTCCAGCCTTCACTATGGGTAATTAATACTAGAATGCATGCAGTATAAAATAAATTTAGAAATCAATAGAAAGAAATGTTTTAAAATTATAAAAAAGATAGACGCTTCACTCCAGCCTTCACTATGGGTAATTAATACTAGAATGCATGTATATAGAATGTATGCAGTATAAAATAAATTTATACATTAATAGAAAGAAATGTTTTAAAATTATAAAAAAGATAGACGCTTCACTCCAGCCTTCACTATGGGTAATTAATACTAGAATGTAAGCATACAGACTTCAAAAAATTTATATTTAAAAATTTATAAATGCCTTTTTATTTAGAATATTTTTCTATAGAGTAAATAATGTTTTTTTCTCCAAAATATTTTTAAGAATAAATAATGTTTTCTTCAAAATGTTTTAAGAGTAAATAATGTTTTCTTCTTCAAAATGTTTAAGAGCAAATAATCTGTTTTTTTAGAATGTTTTTTTTCTGAGTAAATAAAGTGTTATTTCTTTAGAGTAAATAATGTTTTTTCTTTAGAAGGATTTTTCTTTAGAGCTAATATAAAATTTCTTTAGACAATTTATTCTTTAAAGTAAATAATATATTGGTTTTTTTAACTTTGTCTAAAGTAAATAATATGTTGTTTCTTTAGACTTTTTTGCTTTAGAGTAAATAATAATTTTTCTTTAGAATGTTTTTTACTCAGATTAAATAATATGTTATTGCTTTAGAGTAAATAATGTTTTTTCTTTATAAGGATTTTTCTTTAGAGTTAATATAAAATTTCTTTAGACAAATTATTCTTCAGAGTAAATAATGTTTTTCTTTACAGTGAATATTTTTCCTCTAAAATGTTTTTTCTTTAGTTATTTAGTTTTTTATAAATAATATGTATCAATTAATCTATAAAATTGTTCAATTTAGGAAACATAGAAAAATAACAAATTTAGATATTTAACAATATGAAAATTATTAATAAATTTCAAACCAAATCTTAAAAATCAAATCAACAAATTAAACTGTTGAAAATTTTTTTTTAGAATTTAAAAACTCTATTTAAAAAAAACTAAAGTTTTTAAATTTACTAGGAGATATGATGCATTTTTTTGTTAGTATGTTACAAATTTCTTTATTTTTAATTCGATATACATTTTTGAAGTTATTTTAAAAGTAATTAATAAAAGTAATTAAAAGTTTAAATGATAAAACTAAACAATTTTTTAAAGTTAATAAATCAATTATAAAAAAAAAATTTTTTTTTAAGTTTTTTTAGGAGAAATACAAAAAAAGATTCTTATAAAGCAGATTTTTAATCTCAAAGATTGTTATGTTCCCACAACTTTAATAATTTTAATTGTAATGCTTAGTTTATTATAAAAGTAATAATATATCCAATTTAAAACCTCTTATAGATTTCCTTAATTTTTTTTCATCATCATGTTTCAATTAATTTTTCTAAGTAAAAATTTGATAATTGATTTGATTACCTGATAAATGGGTTGACGTTTCATTGTTCTCAAGATAATACAGATCGATAAGATATACTTTTCTATTATTACTTTTTATATCTCAAATATGGTAAGGCTTCAGAAAATAGGTCATCGGTCAGAAAAAATAGAAACTTTCATTGAAAGGCTTAAATGGATATTTTCCTTGTGACATATTTCAATTTGTTTTCAATGTCACTGGACCTTCAACTTTCGCAGTAGGCATTTGTGACAAATGTGAGTTACTTTTACAGTTGTCGAAAATGTGACATTATGTTCAGTATAAAATAATTTTATGCATCAATAGAATGAAAAGTTTTAAAATTATAAAAAAATAGACTCTTCACTCCAGCCTTCACACTGGGTAATTAATACTAGAATGCATGCAGTATAAAATAAATTTAGAAATCAATAGAAAGAAATGTTTTAAAATTATAAAAAAGATAGACGCTTCACTCCAGCCTTCACTATGGGTAATTAATACTAGAATGCATGTATATAGAATGTATGCAGTATAAAATAAATTTATACATTAATAGAAGGAAATGTTTTAAAATTATAAAAAAATATTATAAACTCTTCACTCCAGCCTTTACTTTGGGTAATTAATATTAGAATGTAAGCATACAGACTTCAAAAAATTTATATTTAAAAATTTATATACAATATTAAGAAATATATGGCCACATATATTCTAATAAATTGTATAAATTAGTTTTTACATGTTTGTAACAGCCTGAGTACAGATTTTTATAGTTGGTATTTCTGACACTTTATTAAGTAAGATTCCTTTAAAAATGACTTAATATATGTGATGAGGCGATTTAGATTAGTAATATAATGGATTAATTAATACGAGAAGTAAAATACTTGGGATCTAAATCTGGCCTCATCACAAAAAGGTACACAAAAAAGGTACTGTGACATTATATAATTATCTTTATATGAATATTTATGCATATATTTATGGAAACACACACACACATATGCAAAGGATAACGAAATCTTAATAATTAATCATAATTTTATGATTAAAGATTAAGTTCTCATTATCCTATTTATTTCCTTAAATAATGCATCCCCTATGTAATAATATCCTAAATTATCCGACCATCTGTCCTGGAATTTGTGAAGCAGTTTGAACTGGAAAGGATAGAGGCATGCATATTAGATTCTTGATGAGTTATGGTTAGCAAAATTCAAAGCGAGTAAAGTTCATCTTCTCCTAAACTATCTATCCGATTCTAAAATAAATTGGTATTTATATGCTTCATTTCACAGCAAAAAATACTGTCATCTTTAAAACATTCAAGTTCCAACCCTTCACCCCTTTTCGAACGTATAAGGCCATTACATCAAGCCCCATTTTAAAAGCAGGCGATTAAACTTATCAATTAATCACATAATAAATAGGTAAAAATAACATTTTCTTTCTAACATTATGACGTCATTCCTTTAACCATTTCATTTAATAATTTCTTATTTTAATTCATTTAGATATCGTCTGCATTATTTTCATACGTTTTATCCCTAAACTTAGATATGACGTACATAATTTTCTTTTATATATGGCTTAAATAATAGATTAGGTACATATCTGATAATTATTAATTTAATCATCGATTATATTTAGTTGCAAGATATTTCTCAGCCAAAAAACAAACCTTTTTTTACCGGCCTCATAAATTGCTTTACAATTCTGGAAAAATTAAAATTTTACTGATCCCGTCATGTGACGGGCTATATTCTAGTAATATAATAAGAGGAAATAGAAAAGATCCAATATGTGCACACAATTGAATAAATAAGTAGGCTTCTTCAACAAATATATATAAGTAAATTTTAAAATGACAAAAATTGGATATATAACAAAAGTGTATTTAACCGCTGGTTAAGTGCACACTAAGCCAAAACCACCAACTGCTACGAAAAAATCGTAATTTCTACGTACGATCCTAAAAAAATCGGTTAAAAATAGGATTTTTGTCAAAAAAAACTATATACAAGAATAAACAATGCGATGTATGAAGATATACATAGCATCAGGAAAATCAAAATGAACGAATATATTTTCTCAAGCAATATAAGTAAATTCGTTAAAAAACGTTCCCAGTAATTTTCTTGTAACTGCGGTGCGATTCCACACTATCTTTGCCTAATGGTTAGAGTGCTGGAGTCCGGGGGTTCGAATCCCACTATGGCATATATGTTCGTAGCCGTTCGGATAGGGCTTTAAACAGTAGGTCCAGGTATCATTGGCCTTCTTGTTTCAAAAATAGACCGTAGCGCTCCAAAAGAAAAAAAATCCATACTCCTCTGAAAGAACAAATTTTTAGATTAAAAATTAGATTTTTTTGTCTGTTAATATTGGTTATAATATAATAGTATATTTCTGTATACTTTCCTCAGTATATTTTTGAGATTTTTTAAAAAGTATTATTTTCTAGTATGTAAATGTTAAGGTGTGAAATAACATTTAAATACAACTAAAATAAATCTAAATAAAACACTTCATCTAAATTTTTATGGGGGTTTTCAGTTCAGAAATGTATATAAATGTGTATGATATATTTAAAATGAAACATTGTCTCTTTGAAATTTTATATGGAATTTTAGATGCTTCAGTAGAATTGATTGTTTTGTTTGAACAGTAAACACACAATCATTTAATATGTGCATTGTGTTACGGCACGCTTGCGATTGTCTAGGAATTATTGTGCAAAAACTAGCCATCCAAACTATCTCGCAAATTAGTGTGCTACTATTTTGGATTTAAAAAATTGCCAAGTTCTACTATTTTCAATATTCAAAAGCACTAAACCCAAGTATTCCTAACAATATCGAATTTCGTAAGCTTAAAATATTGCACGTGCCTCGAGGGAAAAAATACTCTATCTTTAAACAGCATGATGGAAAAATGACCAGTCGGTTTTTTGCCTCATCGCTAATTCAGGAACTTTCGTATTCAGTCGAGCATAGGTTTTTAAGTTCAACGCACTCTCTCAAGTGCTCAGCTTTGATTAGGTTTTACAGTTGTTCCTCAAACATGTCATCAGCCATTCGCGGCGC
>CM063507.1:101634456-101636956 GCA_032207245.1 Pardosa pseudoannulata | reverse complement strand
TTCAGTTGTTATACCTCTGACAATTTATTTCTGCTCTTCTTCCCTTCCATTACATATTTTTTGTTTCTTATATATGCAAAGAGATGTAAAAAATAATTCTGTGTATTCTTGAATTATTCATCGAATATTCATACAACAATCAGCACAGTAATTTTCATCATAATATTTAAATTTTATTTCTTTGACAACCTATTTCTGCTCTTCTTCCTTTCGATTGGAGATTTTTTGTTTCTTATATATGAAAAGAGGTGTAAAAAAACAGTTCTGCGTAATTTTTTATTATACATCAAATATTCATAGAAGAATCAGCACAGCAATTTTCAGAAAAATATTTCATTTGTATTTCTTTGACAATATATTACAGCTCTTCTTCCCTTCCATTACATATTTTTTGTTTCTTATCTATATAAAGAGGTGTAAAAAACAGTTATGTGTATTCTTTAGTTATTCATCGAATATTCATAGAACGATCAAGACAAAAATTTTCAGCATAATATTTCATTTTTGTTTCTTATATATGTAAAGAGGTGTAAAAAACAGTTCTGTGTAATCTTTAGTTATTCATCGAATATTCAAAGAACAATTAACACAACAATTTTCAGCATGATATTTAATTTTTATTTCTTTCAAAATCTATTTCTGCTCTTCTTCCCTTCCATTACATATTTTTTCGTTTTTTATATATGCAAAAGAGACGTAAAAAAGTAATTCCATGTATTCTTTAGTTTTATCATCGAATATTCATAGAGCAACAACACAACAATTTTCAGCATAATTTTTAATTTTTATTACTTTGACAACCTATTTCAGCTCTTCTTCCATTCCATTACATATTTTTTGTTTCTTATACATATAAAGAGGTGTAAAATAAAGTTCTGTGTATTCTTTAGTTATTCATCGAATATTCATAGAATAATCAGCAGAGCAATTTTCAGCATATTTCATTTTTCTTAATTTGACAACCTATTTCTGCTCTTCTTCCCTTCCATTACATATTTTTGGTTTCTTATTTATGTAAAGAGATGTAAAAAAGAGTTCTGTGTATTCTTTATTATTCATTGAATATTCATAAAACAATCAACACAGCAATTTTCAGCATAATATTTAATTTTTATTTCTTTGACAACCTATTTCTGCTCTTCTTTCCTTCCATTACATATTTTTTGTTTCTGATATATGTAAAGATATGCAAAAATAGTTCTGTGTACTTTTTACGTTATTCATCGAATATTCATAGTACATTCAGCACAGTAATTTTCAGCATAATATTTAATTTTAGTTCTTTGAAAATTTATTTCTGCTTTTCTTTCCCTTCCATTACATATTTTTTATTTCATACATATGCAAAGAGATGAAAAGAAACAGTCTGTGTATTCTTGAATAATTCATCGAATATTCATAGAACAATCAGCACAACAATTTTCAGCATAATATTTAATTTTTGTTTCTTTGACGATCTATTTCTGCTCTTCTTCCCTTCCATTACCTAATTTTGTTTCTTATGTATGCAAAGAGATGTAAAGAATAATTCTGTGTGTTCTTAAATTATTCATCGAATATTTATAGAACAATCAGCACAGAAATTTTCAGCATAATATTTAATTTTATTACTTTCACAACCTATTTTTGCTCTTCTTCCCTTCCATTACATATTTTTTGTTTCTTGCATATGTAGAGATCTAAAAATCAGTTTTATGTATTCTTTAATTATTCATCGGATATTCATAGAACAATCAACACAGCAATTTTCATCATAGTATTTAAATTTTATTTCTTTGACAACCTATTTCTACTCTTCTTCCCTTCCATATTTTTTGTTTCTTATATATGTAAAGAGGTGCAAAAGACAGTTCTGTGTATTCTTTAATTATTCATCGAATATTCATAGAACAACCCACGCAGCAATTTTCAGCACAATATTTAATTTTTTTTACTTTCCCAACCTACTTCTGCTTTTTACCCCTTCCATTACATATTTTTTGTTTCTAATGTAAAGAAGTGTAAAAAACAGTTATGTATATTCTTTAGTTATTCGTCGAATATTCATAGAAAAATCTGCACAGAAATCTTCATCATGATATTTAATTTTTGTTACTTTGACAACCTATTCCTGCTCTTCTTTAATTAAATTACATATTTTTTGTTTCTTATATATGCAAAGCGATGTAAAAAATAATTCTGTGTATACGCAGAATTATTGTCTAAATTATTCATCGAATATTCATCTCTTGAATTATTCATCGAATATTCATAGAATAATCAACACAGTAATTTTTAGCATAATATTTAATTATTTATTTCTTTGACTTCTCATTTCTGCGCTTCTTTTAATACCTTTATATATTAATTATTTCTTAAGTAAGGGCTTAAAAAGTTTTCCTACGTAGTCCCTAAAAAAAGACCAAAGCGTTAATGAGTTAAATATTATTTTTTTATTTTAATAAGCAGCTTGTATCATTCAAGTTCAGAAACTTTCATTGCAACATACCACGTAATTCTA
>CM063507.1:101596956-101624456 GCA_032207245.1 Pardosa pseudoannulata | reverse complement strand
AAAAGAAAATGACTGTATCAGCGGTGGCTGTAACACATATTCCCTATTAAGTTAGACGAGACTTTACAAAACTGACCATATAAACGGGATGCTCTTATAAGCGGGTGACCATATAGCTGGTACTGACTGTATTAACTTTCCAAGCCACTTTCATGAAATCAAGACCATGCATCATTGAGACTGAATTCTTTCCACAATTATTAAAACCAAAAACCGAAATGATAACTTTGATATGGGGACCTTTCTTACACTTTTCTACACCAACTAGCTCAATTCAACAGATTCGGGATTGCCTCTCACACATGCAAGACCGTGTCAGTCAATTCAGCGAACTTTTCGAGCTTGAGACGAAAATAAAGGATTTTTCTTAGATATTTCTTTACAATTTTTTTAAAAAGAGTATTTTATTGAATATATTTAGTAAGAAAATGTACTTTTTCTCTCTTATTTTTTATGCATAAGAATTATAGTTAAAGGGTGTTTCAAAAATGACCGGTATATTTGAAAAATTAATAAAAACTAAATTCACAGTGATAGAAATTCATAGTTTATTACAATATTCTTGGGTCAATAGTAAATTTTCAGGCAGACAAACTTTAAAATTAGTTACAATATTCCACAACAGATGGCGCTGCAGTCTGGAAAATTTTAAACTATGATATTTGTCTGTGGGGACTCTTAAAACACCAGGTGTACCGCCAATATCCAGAAACAATTGAATAACTGGAACAGTACATCTGTTCTACATGTGAATCCATCCTGCCTGAGACGTTTACACGGGTTTCTGATAATTTCGCTCTGAGAATACTTTATATTATTGCTGCGCATGGTGGATACCTGGAAAATATCGTAGTTTAGATTTTTCCAGACTGCAGCGTCATCTGTTGTGGAACATTGTAACTAATTTTAAAAGTTTGTCTGCCTAAAAATTTAATATTGTCCCAAGCATATTGCAATAAACTGTGTATTTCTATCTCTGTCCGCTTCTCTGCCCGCTTTTATTATTGATTTTTCAAATATACCAATTATTTTTTTAACACCCTGTATCATACAATTTAACCTTTTACCTGTGGATTATATTTGATAAAAACATTCCAAAAATGGGAAAAAATTTCTGTTTAATTATCATCAAATTGTTAGAAATAGATTATTTATTGAAAAAAAAAAAAAATTTTTAAACGAAATAACTGTTTTTTTAATATTTTCACATATATGTGAAATGTTAATGAATAGCAGTAATTTTTGCTCAAATGACAGCAAAATAGATCAAATGAAATAATTTTTTTGGATAAATATAATAAAATAATACAACAATATTTTTATCTGTATCAACTTTCACGAATTCCGTGTCACTCAGATCCTTTCAAATTTCACAAATCCTTGATAGTATCCGAGAAATTGAGACAAATGGCGAGAAACTGTTTCTATTTATTGGGAAAATGGCACAAATAAATAGTATGAATTTTAGGAACCGATTTCAGGCTTCACGGAATTGAAATACCGTTTTTTCTCTTGCCCTAACTCAGTTAGGACATTCCAAAATTGACGCATTTCCGTTGCCCGAACTGGGTTGATCAATGGTCACATAAAATGTTTTACATAAAAGCTTGAAATATCCGAAAAGATTTTGAGAAATTGAAAATAAAATATAGATAACAAAAACTGCGCAAAATAGAAAATGCACTTCACCCTTGGAGGTTATTTTAAGAATAAACTCGCAAAATGCCCTTGTATAAGGTTTGGTTTATAGTGCTACGGTCTACTTTTTGAAACATGAGGGCTAATGAGACCGGGACCTACAGCTTAAAGCCGATTTCGAACGGGTTCAAATATCCATGCCACTGTGGGATTCGAACCCACGAACTCCGGTACCGAAGGCCAGCACCCTAACCAATCAGCCATCGTTCGGCACAAAATGCCCTTGATTCCAAAAAAAGTTCACAAAAATGAGATTTATAAAAAAAAAAAATTCGACTGTACTTTTATATAAAATGTTTATTGTGTATTCTACTTTTATATTAATTGGCATTATTTTTTTCAGTGGCTGGTTTTCCGAGGAACAGGGGTGACATCGAAGAGTATCGGAGCCGCAGAGTGAGGATGGACGGTGTTGTCCTTGTCGATTTCGAAGAAGAAGCGCTGAGACACTTCTTGGAACACGAGGTGGCGAGCGGAGTTGTCCGGACATCCGAAATCGACGCAGAACTCGAGCGCTTTAAGCAGGACATCATATCCGTGGCGGAATACTTCGACGAGAAGGAGCTGCTGACCGTCGTCATGGGAGACCAGGACATCGAGGAGATAATCGATGATCTAGTCCTTGCTGTCGATAAGGTCATAGAGACCAGGAAGGACTTTGTCGATGAGGATACTGTCGAAGTGATTAAGAAGGATGGGGAGGTAGAAGGTTCTTTCAACAACGCGCTGGTTCCATCGCCAGACAGGATAGAGAGACCGTCCACGGTAGAGATAAGAGATGCCACGGAAGAAGACATCAAGTCCATAGAAGCAGAGGCAAACAAGCCCAAAGTTGTCGATGCTGAGGCGGACGTCGATGAACTTGGCAAAGAGAAAGATGAACCTGCAGAAGCAACAGACGAAGGAAAGGAAGTTGACAAAACGGAAGAGGATGCATCTGCAAAATCTGGTGATGAGGATAAGGTGGTGGTTTCTGGGACAGGACCAATTTACTTAAAAGCAGAGTTACAAGAAGGTGAGGTGAAATCGATAAAGATCGAATGTGATGACGAAGCGGTGAAGAGTGAAGGAGGCGACAGTGTAGCAGATGCAGGAAAGAGCGAAGAAGCAGAAGCTGAAGCTAAAGAAGATGAAGAAGCAACATCAGATAAGAGCGTAGAAGATGCAAAAGTGGAAGAAGTAGAATCTGAAAAGAGTGAAAAGGAAGAAGTAAAAGAGACAGAAAAGAGTGAAAGTGGGGAAGAAGCAGTGAAAAGTGATGGAGAAGAAATGCAGAAAATTGCAGACGAAACAGAAGCAGAAAAAGATGACAATGACGTTCCAAAAGATACGGAATCAAATGCGCAAAGTCCTTCGCCAACAGATATAAAAGAGGAAGGCGAGGATGAATTGAAAAGCAGTAATTCTCCTGATAAAGAAAATGAAAAATCTGAAACAAATGAAAATGAAGGTGGTGAAAACGAAGGCGAACCAACAAATGATGAAGATGCTACAGAGAAAAGCAATGAAGAAAAACTGAGCACAGTAACACCAAACATCCCCCTCGTATTCGCTTTTGAAAACATAAACGTTGACTATGATGAAATAAGAAATTTAATAGCAAATGATCTGGAAATGTGCTTCATAGACTTTCTCGAGCTTATGCGCAATGACGGCAGTGACGATGATAAGTTTGATAACGACGAAGCACTAAGCATGCTTAGCGGTATTCTGAAGCAAGATTCTGTGTCTTACTCAAATGGATTCTTCGTATTTAAATTTCCATTTTCACTCCTGATTAACAGCACAGTGGAAGAGTTACTGAAGTTGGGTAACCTGAGTTTTGTCTGCAAGGTACGGGAGAATAAATCAGAATCAGATTCAGAGACCAAAGAGGTAAAAGAAGAAAAAACTATTCCATTCTTCTCTGAGTGAAAAGGTGAGAATAATCTTCGTCACAGAGGACAACGTAATAGATGAATTAAGACAAGCACTACAGGAAATGACTGAAGCTAAAAATCTAAAAGAAGAAAAGCAGACGGAAGGTGTAGATGAAGAGAAAGAAGTTGAAGTAGCAGAAAATCAGAGTGAAAAAGCTGAAAGCATGCATAGTAATGCAGAGGAAAACAAAGATGAGTTAAATGTTACTATCGAAGATGGTAAATCTGGCACTGAGGCAGGAGATGATAAAACAACAGAAAATGTAGTAGACGAGGATAAAGAGAATGAAGTTGGTAACAACGGAGGCATAGATGAGGGTGATAAAGAAAATGGTGTCCCAGACCAAGATGTACAGGAAAAGGAAGATGTGGTGACGGAAGAAAAGACCCAAGACGACTATGAAGACAGTACTGGCAGAGACATCGAAGACTTAATTACTGACGATACACTGAATGAAGGATCAAAACCCCCAGAATCTTTGAAGAGCGAAGAGAGCTTACAAGATGAAGCTGATGACGACAACACCCATTCCCAGGCTTCGGTGTTGCTTAGTGCCGCCGATGAAACCCAAAAAGAAAAAGCAGTTCTAGAAAGGCAATCAGGCATCGAAATGGAAACTGATAATGCCTCGGCTAATGAAGATGACAGTAAACCGAAACTTGTACGACAGAGTACGTATTCTGCCCAGGATGAAACAAAGGAGGGTGAAAAGGAAAATGCAGAAGCCGAAGACACCAGCCAGAAAGAAGAATTACCGGAAAATGAATCTGATAAAGCTGTCTCCGAGCCCAAAAATGAAGAGGAAATCCAAGAAGACGAAAATGTCAGCGAGGCAAAATCGGAATCCAAAAATACAGAAAATGTGGAAGTTAATGATCCTGAAAGTGCTGGAGAAACTAAAGATCCAGACGTTGTCGAAGACGCTAAAGATGCAGAGAGTGCCGAAGAAGCTAAAGAAGAGAGTGGCGAAGAAGTTAAAGATGCAGAAAGTGTCGGAGAAGCTAAAGAAGCAGAGAGTACCGAAGAAGCTAAAGATGCAGAGAATGTCGAAGAAGCTAAAGATGTGGAGAGTGTCGAAGAAGATAAAGATGCAAAGAGTGCCGAAGAAGCTAATGATGCAGATAATGCTGAAGAAACTAAAGATGCAGAGAGTGTCGAAGAAGCTAAAGATGAAGAGAGTGCTGGAGAAACTAAAAATGCAGAGAGTACTGGAGAAGCTAAAGATGCAGAGAGTGTCGAAGAAACAAAGGATGCAGAGAGTGCCGGAGAAGCTAAGGATGAAGAAAATGCCACAGACGCTAAAGATGCAGAAGTAACTGAAGATGTTAAAGATGCAGAAGTAACTGAAGATGCTAAAGATGCAGAAGTAACTGAAGATGCTAAAGATGCAGAAGTAACTGAAGAAGTTGAAGTTGGAAGTGATAAAGGAGAAGAAAAGGGAGAGGATAATACAGAGCCCAAGCAAGAAGAGACAGAAATTGAAGAAAATAGGGAGGAAACGCAAAAAAGTCCATCAGAAGAGCAAACGTCAGGTGTATCAGATAATATCGAAGCCCCTGAAGGTGACTTAAACGTCTCAGATGAGAGGCAAGCCACTGCAGAACCCAATAACCCAGAGGATGAATCTCCAAAAGATGACAATACTGAATCTCCACAACCAGAAAAAGAAGAAAGTTCAAATCAGGAAGTTGAAGATGCTGGAAAAAACGAAAATGTGGAAAGTAATGCCGATGCCGGGAATACAAAGTGTGCTGAAGACGAGAGCAGTTCCAAGAAGGAAAATCCAGAGAATCCCAATGAAGAGGAGACTGAAAATGCCAAAGAGGACGAATCAGAAGTCTCAAAAGACGGTCAACCTGATTCGGCTGAAGAATCTGCAAAAAGCAAGTCAGAGAAGGAAGAAAATAAAGATACAGGTGCTTCAAATGCTGAAGAAGGAAGTCCTGAAGGAAATGACGAGAACGAAGAGTCGGCGAAGGAAAATTCAGAAACAAAAGAACCTGGTGAAACTGAAGAACAAGAGACTGCAACAAACGAAGAAGAGAAAGCAAATGATCCTGGAGAACAGAAGGAAGAAACAGCAGAAACTGGTGAAGAAGGCTCCAAAGCCGAGAATACTTCACAAGAGAACAGAAAAGAAGAAAATGATGATGGTGATGGACAAGAGAAAGTTTCTTCGCAGAAATCAGAGGAAGGTGACGGGGAAGGGAAACCCACTTCCCCCGAAATCGGAAAGCAGAAAATTCTGGACAACGATTCCGATTCCAACGACGAGAACGTCACCATCGAAACTCAGGCGGAAGTGCACGCGGTGGACTGCGAATCTCCACCGACGGCCGAAGCCGAGCAACAAGATAACAAGGTAGAAGATTCTGAAAATGCGAAGTCAGAGACGAACGAGAGTGACGAGGCAAAGAACAGACAGAATGTGTCGCCACCCAGGGAAACTGTCTTGGAAAAGGAACCAGGCCCCCTTATAATACAAGAGTTAGACGGAATGGGGAGTGAGAGATTCAGCGGCAAGCGACAGGAGCGCAATGGCAGCGGAATACTGGACGAAAGCAGGGAACAAGACCAAAATGAGGCTGAGGAACCTCAGGAGAGGAGTTCCAGCAGCTCAAGAGGAGAACTGTAAGAGAAAAACCGAGGTGTGAAAGGGATCTGAAACCTTAAAGGAGACGTGCCAAATAAACGACTTTGAAGATGAACTTCTAAGTTACATTTTTCAAGCATTTGTACAGAAAACAAAATTAGATATCCGAAAAAGACTGTTGGTGGAAAGCATTCGCAATCTATTGGACAACTCAAATCAGCTTTTGGATGTTCAATTCGATGTCGAAGCTTTCAATTCGATATTCAAAGTTTGTTGTGAACGTGATAATATTTGCTACGACTAGCTAATATTTTATTTCCTTGACATTCAGGGATCAACTTTACGTGTTTTGTACTTCACTTCAACAGCATCGAGACAACGTGTTGTAACGTGTTGAGCTTCTGAAGACGCATGCTTGCTAGATTTTTGTCAAGATCGTTAAACAAAACTGAGCTAAACATGTAAGCTTCCTTATTGTATATTAATGTAAAAATACAGAAGAATACCCATATATAGAACGAACTGTTTGGTAACCGTTCCATGAAACCAAAAAGAGATATTTGACCAAGAAAGAGAAGAACTTATTAAATTATACAGATTGAAGCTAAACTGTGTAATTGAAAATATGATCTCGGCTTTGAAAGCATCGATAAAATTTTAAAATGAAAAATGGAAAGCAAAAGGTATACTATAAGAAATAATGTTTCATTCTTTAAATGATCTTTTCAAGAAGTTTGTAGGAGCCTCCATTGGGAGTTAAAACGCGACAATACATAAATATCTTCTGCTTTTAAATTCGAGATTGTATTTTTGATATTTTTACAACTGACTTTTTGACTAACCTTTCGTCTGAAAATAGGCTTGACTTCCTTGTAAAATGTGTAAATGAAAAGAAAGAAAATATTAAACATCAAAATAGTTGCTTATTGATTTTGTAGTCTAATTTACATAAGATACAAAAAGCTATATCGATTGCACAGAGTTTTAAACGGTCTTGGTCGGAGTCGCGTGTCATACGTTTGGTATATGCGAGTTCAAGCAGTAGGCGTCGCATTTCATACGACGAAAAGAAATGTCCAAAGTGGACAAATCACAACATTTAGTTGCATTATGTAGTTGTAGATACAGTTAGTTGTATTTCGTTACTGTTTCCTGTATTCAAAGAGATAAGAGAATTTACAAATATTTTTGTATGATATATAATATGAAACTTTTCGCTGGACTATGTTTATGAAATTTTCACACACATAATAACACCTGTTAGAACTTATATGGTCTATTAAGTATTAAATTAATAAAATATTAAGAATCAAACTATTTAACTTCAAAGTATTTAATATAATATCAACATAGTTGCTTATCGACTTTGTAGTCTAAGTAACATAAGATACAAAAATAATCACAGATTTAGCCAATTTTTGGAATCGTCGCATGTCATACGTTTGGTATATTAGAGTCAAAACGGTCGACATGTCATACGACGAAGAGAAAAATTACATTGTCCAAAGTGAATCCATCGCCAGGGATACATTTCGTTACCGTTTCCTGTATTTAAAGAGATAAGAAAATTTACAAGTATTTGTATGAGATATAACATGAAACTTTGAGATGGAGTTTTTTATGACATTTTTACACACATAGTATAGTTATACCTGTTAGAGCTTATATATTCTATTAAATATTAAATTAAATTAAATATTAAACATCTAATATTAAACATCAAACTATTTAACAACAAATTATTAAATATAATATTAAGAATCAACACAGTTGCTAATGGACTTTGCAATCTAATTTACTTAAGATACAAAAAGGAGCACATAGAGATTTAATTAAATCTTGGTCGGTGTCACGTGTGATACATTTGGTATATGCGAGTCCAAACTGTAGGCTTCGCATGTCATACCACGCAGAGAACAATCACATTGTCCAAAATGGATCCATTGCTACTGATGCATTCAGTTGTATTTCGTTACGTTTTCTGTATTTAAAGAGATAAGAGAATTTACAAGTATTTCTGTATGATATATAATATGAAAATTTTCGCTGGACTATGTTTATGAAATTGTTACACACATAGTAATACCTCTTAGAACTTATATATTTTATTAAATATTAAATTAAATAAAATATTAAACATCAAATATTAAACATCAGATATTAAACATCAAATAATTTAATATCAAATTATTAAATATAATATTAAACATCAACATAGTTGCTTATCGACTTTGTAGTTTAATTTACATAAGATACAAAAGTAATCACAGCTTTAGCCAATTCTTGGTATCGTCGCATGTCATACGTTTGGTATATCCGAGTCAAAAAGGTCGATATGTCATACGACGAAGAGAAAAATTACATTTTCCAACGTGGATCCATAGCCTAGGATACATTTTGTTGTATTTCGTTAGTTTCCTGTATTCAGAGCGATAAAAGAATTTACAAGTATTTGTATGAGATACAACATGAAAATTGAGCGTACTTTGTAGTCTAATTTACATAAGATACAAAAAGCTATATCGATTGCCTACAGCATGGTCGGCTTCGCGTGTCATATGTTTGGTAAATGCGAGCCCAAACAGTAGGTGTCGCATGTCATGCGACGAAGAGAAAAATCACATTGCCCAAAGTGGATCCATCAGTATTTCTGTATGAAACATAATATGAAACTTTCCGCTGGACTACGTTTATGAAATTTCCACATACATAGTAATACCTGTTAGAACTTATATGTTCTATTAAATATTATATTAAATAAAATATTAAACATCAAATATTAAACATTAAATATTAAATATCAGATATTAAACATCAAATCATTTAATATATTAAACATCAACATAGTTGCTTAACGACTTTGTAGTCTAATTTACATAAGATACAAAAGTAATCACAGATTTAGCCAATTCTTGGTATCGTCTCATGTCATATGCTTGGTATATTCGAGTCAAAACGGTCGGAGTCCCCTGTCATACGACTAAAAGAAAAATTACATTGTCCAAAGTGTATCTATCGCCAGGAATACGTTTCGTTGTATTTTGTTACTGTTTCTTGTATTCCAATAGATAAGAGAATTTACAAGTATTTCTATGAGATATAACAGGAAAATTTGAGCTGGACTATTTTTATGAAATTTTCACAAGTATAGTGATATCTGTTATAACTTATATATTCTATTAAATATTAAATAAAAATAAATATTAAACATCAAATTATTTAAAATCAAGTTATCAAATATAATATTAAACATCAACATAGTTGCTCATCGACTTTTTAGAGTAATTTACATAAGATACAAAAGTAATCACAGAGTTAGCCAATTCTTGGTATCGTCTCATATCATACGCTTGGTTTATTAGAGTCAAAACGTCGACATGTCATGCGAAGAGAAAAATTACATTGTCCAAAGTGGATCCATCGCCAGGGATACATTTCTTTGTATTTCGTTACTGTTTCCTGTATTCAAAGAGATAAGAGAATTTACAAGTATTTGTAAGATATATAACAGGAAACCTTTCGCTGGGCTATGTTTGTAAAATTTTCACACACATAGTAACACCTTATATGTTCTATTAAATATTAAATTAAATAAAATATTAAATTAAATATAAATATCAAATATCAAATATTAAATATTAAATATTAAACATCAAATATTAAACATCAAATTTTTTGACATCAAATTATTAAATATAATATTAAGCATCAACACAGTTGTTTATGGACTTTGTAGTCTAATTTACATAAGATACAAATGTAATCACAGATTTAGCCAATTCTTGGTATCGTCGCATGTCATATGTTTGGCATATTCGAGTCAAAACGGTCGACATGCCATACGACGAAGAGAAAAATTACATTTTCCAACGTGGATTCATCGCCTGGGATACATTTTGTTGTATTTCGTTACTGTTCTTTGTATTCAAAGAGCTAAGAGAATTTACAAGTATATGTATGATATATAATATGAAACTTTGAGCTGGACTATTTTTATGAAATTTTCACAAGTATAGTGATATCTGTTATAACTTATATATTCTATTAAATATTAAATAAAAATAAATATTAAACATCAAATGTTAAACATGTCAAATGTCAAATTATTTAACATCAAATTATCAAATATAATATAAACATCAACATAGTTGCTCATCGAATTTGTAGAGTAATTCGTATAAGATGCAAAAGAAATCACATATTTAGCCAATTCTTGTTATCGTAGCATGTCATACGTTTTGTATATTCAAGTTCGTACTCGACGGCTTAACATGTCATACGACGAAGAGAAAAATCACATCGTTCAAAGGGGATCCATCGTTACTGATACATTTAGTTGTATTTCGTTACTGTTTCCTGCATTTAAAAAGAGATAAGAGAATTTCAAGTATTTTTGTATATTTAATATGAAACTTTTCGTTGGACTATTTTTATGAAATTATCACACACATAATAATGCCTGTTAGAAATTATATATTCTATTAACTATTAAATTCAATAAAATATTAAAAATCAAATATTAAACATTAAATATTAAATATCAATTTATTTAACATCCAATTATTTAATATAATATTAAACATCAACATAGTTGCTTATCGACTTTGTAGTCTAATTTACATAAGATACAAAAGTAATCACAGATTTAGCCAATTCTTGGTATAGTCGCCTGTCATACGTTTGGTATATTCGAGTCAAAAGAGTAGGTGTCGCGTGTAATACGATGAAGAGATAGTGAAGATGTAGTAGTCTCCGAACCTGAAGTTGATCCCGAATCTCCTATATAATAATAGCCTGTTCTCTGTCCATCTGTCCCACGAAGTACGGCACCGAAGAGCAGAGATCTAGCATTCGGCCATCGTTCAGCAAATATTTTGGTTTTATTGTAGATTTGATAAATAATGGAACTCATAAGAAATAATGCCTACTCGCAATGTTTTGCCTACGAAAAGCTGAGTTGTATTCCGCACTCATATAAATCGTCTGCACACTTAAAATAGGTTTGTGGTTGCAATGTCCCCCAAGTTCTAAAATTGTACCTATGGGGATGGTAGGCAAAGCCTGGGAATCTTCTGTTTGGCATGGCTGCGAACAACAATGCCGCAATGGGATTCGAAACCACGAATTAAGACACCGAAGATCAGCACTCTACCGTTTGGCCAATGTGTGGCAAAAATGTAGTTTTATTTTAGTAGATTTGATAAATAATAAAACTCAAAAGAAATAATGTCTATTTGCAATGTTTTGCATAAGAAAAGTTGCGTTCTAGACAACACTCGTATGAGTCGCCTGTACTCTTAAATAGGTTTGTGGTACAATGTCCTCCAAGTTCTTAAACGGTACTTATGGGGTGGCAGGCAAAGCCTGGGAATCTTCTCTTTGGCATGTCTGCGAACAACCATGCCTTAGTGGGATTCGAGTCCACGGTATTCGAACTCCGGTACCGAAGATTAACTCTCTACCATTTGGCCAACATTTGGCAAAAATTTAGGTTTATTGTAGATTTGATAAATAATTAAACTCAAAAGAAATAATGTCTATTCTCAATCTTTTGCCTAAGAAAAGTTGAGTTGTAGTTAGCATTTGTATAAATCGTCTGCTCACTTAAAATAGGTTTGTGGTTGCAATATCCTACACGTTCTAACACGGTACCTATGGGGGTGGCAGGCAAAGTCTGGGAATTTTCTGTTATGCATGACTGCGAACAGCCATGCCTAAGTGGGATTCGAACCCATGAACTCCGGTGCGAAAAGAGAAGCACTCTGCCATTCTGAGATCGTTCGGCAAAATTTTTTGTTTCATTGTAGATTTGATAAATAATAAAACTCAAAAGAAATAATGCCTATTTGCAATGTTTTGCATAAGAAATGTTGAGTTGTAGTCAGCACTCGTATAAATCGTCTGCACACTTAAATTAGGTTCGGGGTTGCAATGTCAAGTAGTTCTAACACGGTACCTATGGGTGTGGCAGGCAAAGTCTGGGGATCTTCTGTTTGGTGCCCGCTTCTAAATTACGAGATATCTATGTGGGTGGCAGGCAAAGTCTGGGGATCTTCTGTTTGGTGCCCGCTTCTAAATTACGAGGTACCTATGTGTGGCAGTATGTGGGTGGCAGTCAAAGCCTGGGGATCTTCTGTTTGGTGCCCTCTTCTAAATTACGAGATATCTATGTGGGTGGCAGGCAAAGTCTGGGGATCTTCTGTTTGGTGCCCGCTTCTAAATTACGAGGTATCTATGTGGGTGGCAGGCAAAGTCTGGGGATCTTCTGTTTGGTGCCCGCTTCTAAATTACGAGATATCTATGTGGGTGGCAGTCAAAGCCTGGGGATCTACTGTTTGGTGCCCTCTTCTAAATTACGAGGTACCTATGTGGGTGGGAGGCAAAGCCTGGGGATCTTCTGTTTGGTTCTCGGTTCTAAATTACGAGGTACCTATGTGGGTGGCAGTCAAAGCCTGGGGATCTTCTGTTTGGTGCCCTCTTCTAAATTACGAGGTACCTATGTGGGTGGCAGGCAAAGCCTGGGGATCTTCTGTTTGGTGCCCTCTTCTAAATTACGAGGTACCTATGTGGGTGGCAGTCAAAGCCTGGGGATCTTCTGTTTGGTGCCCTCTTCTAAATTACGAGGTACCTATGTGGGTGGCAGGCAAAGCCTGGGGATCTTCTGTTTGCTGCCCTCTTCTAAATTATTAAGACTTACTCTGATGGTCTTACTCGAAGTCATTTTTTCACCCTAGCGGTGCTCGTCAAAAACGAAAGGCGCACCTTTTTACTTTAATTCATATATCCGGTTAGTAACTCGCTTAGCTCGTCTAATGACACTACAAACAACAACCGAATTATTCTGTAACTTTAGTTTCTGGGACTTTGTAACTGTTAAAGATTATTATTTTTGTAACATCTAGTTATTTTAGGAAGCATTTCAGCAAAAGTCTAAATGCAGTTACAAGAATGGACATTCTCTATACTGGCAATGTTTTGCAGTACTTCAAAATAAATATCATCACTCATTAAAGTTTTTCTCTTTCTATAACTGTCAAAACTTCAATCACAGAAACGAGACATGTAAACTCAATTTTATGATGTCATTCCCGGGAATCCGGGTTGAGATTTCCCAAACACGTAAGCGTAGATCACGCGTAGAAACCAGATGGCTCCAGAAAATAATTTCAACGCCAATATTGTGTGGGAGAGACATAGTAAAGCAGAATTACAGAGCTGAGCTTAGGTACTTCGGCACCCGTGGCAATGATACATAAGCTGTGATGCATAAGCTGAAATATTATTTGCAGGAGATAAAATGAGTTATAAAATCATGCTTGAAGCAGTTTTCTTGGTGGAGGTCATCGATGACGCCCAGGGCCCGGTAGGCAATTGTTACGATTGTTCTTTTTTCCCAAACAATCGTGCTTCAATTGCTAACTGTTTACTTTCATTCTTTAGCATTCAAAGCAGTCAAGAAGAACTCGGGCAAAGAATATGACTAAAAAAGTGGTGATATATTGTTCCCATGGACACTGATAAAATGTATATTTTTCATGTACTAATAAAATTATTTTTGCATATTCTGTATTGCATTAATTTCTTCAATTCATCATAATAACAATGGTATTAGTGAAAAATTTATTAGTATCCATATTTTCTATAATTATGTACTTTTATTATTTGCTGCGTCACTGGTCACCTTGCCCCATAGCAGTCATAGTGTTAAAAACGAATTCGGACCTAACAATCCGAATAGTAGAGCTCTGTTCTTCGGTTAGAAGTGGGTTCGAATCCCGCGAATATTGTTCGTAGCCGTTCGACGGCTTTAACCTTTAACGAACAGTGGTTTTGCAGCGAATCCACCTGATAAAAGTTTCTTTTTTCTACTTTTTAAAGACATATGAATGTTTTTTTTAATGTTCAATGTTTATGACATTTCAAACTTACAGCATATAAAAACACTACACTTAATTCATTTTCCCATTTGAAATATTCATTTTTAACTTGCTTTACCCTGAAAATTCAGAAATTCGATTTATATTCCTTGTGAACCCATATACATATATTTCATCCAAATAACACGTAAAAACTGTTTAGCTACTTTTATATTCTACAGTTTTAATGATAATTGTTCATTGCACTCCCGCCTTAATAAAAATTTAAAGAAGGTGTTATCTTCACACAGTACAAAGGAATGGTTTTGCATTTAAACCAGGCTCTATTTTCTTCATCCAATGAATGCATATTTTCATATATTTTACATTTATAAGGTTCATAGGTAACATTTATAAACTAATTTTATTAAATCCTAAAATATTATATTAGTGTCCTTTAACCCTCTGACTGCTCAATTTGCAAACCGAGATCTCTTTAAAAATTGCGGATTTTTTGTTGCATAGTTTAAGTATATATATATATATATATATATTTATATATATATATATATATATATATATATATATATATATTTATATATATATATATATATATATATAAAAATATATATATATATATATATTTATTTATATATATATATATATATATATATATATATATATATTTATATATATATATATATGTATATAATATGATATATATTTATTTATATTATTTATATATATATATATATATATATATTATATATATATTATATATATATATAATTTATATATATATATATATATATATAATATATATATATATATAATATACATATATATTATATATGTATATATATTATATTTATATATATTATAATATATAATATATATAATATATATAATATATATATATATATAAATATATATTTATTTTATATATATTTATATATATATATATTTATATATATATATATATATATATGTATATATATATTTATATATATATATATATATATATATACATATATATATAATTATATTATATACTTTTATAATATATATATATACATATATATATATGTATATATGTATATACATATATTATATATATATATATACTTATATATATATATATATACATATATACATATACATATATATATATATATATATATAAACTGGAGAGTTGAAATACAATTTGTTTTCCTAGAAAAGATTTTTTATATTGACTTTTATCATGAGAAACTAAGCTCTCCGAAAAACTACTTTCAGATGATATCGCAAAAAAATTATATTTTTAATAAATTTCAATTGAAACACAGTAATTTCTAGTTATTACATACTATCTATAATACTATTATCTAATATAACTATAGTTCTAGCAATATAATTCTATTTATTACCTAATTAAATGTCTAATACTGTATATACTTTATTCGACTGGTTAAACGGTGAAAAGGTGGAATGTGCTTCTTAATAAAGGAAGAAAAACATATGCCCGTGGAAATCGTGGGATGAGCAGTCAGAGGGTTAAAGGGTTAAGCAGTAGATCCCCGTATCACTATACCTCGTATAGCAAAACAGCAGATCGTAGTCCTCCAAATTAAACCAAACCCAAAAATAAGAGATTTGAAAAAAAATTTTCAATTTTACAACTGCTCTTCAACCTCCACTCAAAATACGTGTTCTGCAAAGATCGGTCGATTTACTTGAAAAATTGAAATAAAAAATAAGTATCTAACGTGTTCTGCAAAGATCGGTCGATTTACTTAAAAATTGGAAAAAGAATTTACCAAGTATCTAACGAGTTCTATTAAGATCGCTCTATTTACTTAGAAAATAAAGAAAAATTTATATAAAAATATACCATTCAAATTTAAAATGGTTAAACAGAAAACAGAAACTCAAAAGGCTGCTCGACTTCAAAAACGTCGTTCAAAAATATGTATATATATATATATATATATATATTATATATATATATATATAATATATATATATATATATATATAAAATATATATATAAATATGTATATTATTATATATATATGTGTGTGTATATATATTAATATATATATATATGTATTATTTGTTTGTATAATATATCTATATATATATGTATATATATTATATGTAGTATATTTATGTATATATTTGTATATATGTAAATTATGTATGTAATATATATATATATATATATGTAAAAAATATATGTATATATATATATGTTTATATATATATTATATATGTATATATATTAATTTTATATATATATTAATATATATAGTTTTATGTATATGTATATATATATATATATATTATATATGTATGTATATATAATATATATAAGATATATATATATTATATATTATGTATATACATGTAAAAAATGTATATATATTTGTTTATTAGATATATATATGTAGATATATGTATGATATAATATAAATATATATAAATATAAATTATAAATATATATATATTTATATATACAAATATGTATATATATATAGATATATATTAAAATAATTATATAAATATATTAATATATATATAAATTTTAAATAAAAAATTAAATATATATAACGAATATTAAAATATGTATGTATATATTTAATAAAAATTTATATATATATATATATAAGATATAATATATAAAAAAAAAATATATTATATAATATTCATATAATATTATATAAAACAAAAACATACATTTCAAAAAGAAATGGGACATTCATTTTATATTTTTCACTGTAGTATCTAACGTGTTTCTGCAGATAGGTCGATTTACTTAAAAATTGGAAAAAGAATTTACCAAGTATCTAACGAGTTCTATTAAGATCGCTCTATTTACTTAGAAAATAAAGAAAAAATTTATATAAAAAATATACCATTCAAATTTAAAATGGTTTAACAGAAACTCAAAGGCTGCTCGACTTCAAAAACGTCGTGAACAGTATAGAGCTAAACGAGAAAAGAAACTTCTGAAAGCGAGAAAAAAAGGCTTGCAAAGACTGGACAAGCAAAAAAGGACAAAAAATTTTTCTCAAAATGTTGTTTTTTGTTTATGTTTCAATTTGTTGAGTTACGATCCCTCGCCAGATTTCAAACGCCACGCTGCAAGCACGCCAATTTCGAAATGTGGTTGAAGCACCACAAGATCCATGATTAGAAACAGGAGAGTGAAGAAGAGGAGTTGAACAAACAACTATATACCAATATCTTAATTATCTGTCCGTCTGCCTTGAATTTCTGTATTGCAAATGATAGAGGTAGCCATATTATTCTTTATGAGTTTGGGTTAGCAAATTCAGAGAGAGTTAAGTTTACGATTAACGTTTATGTCAGCATAATGTAAAAAACAATGTTTTTTAAATATAAAAGGAGAAATGTTCCATACGATCGTTCCAATAGTTACGGAGCAATTTTTTTCGATCACTTTTGTATCTTATGTTTAAACACAATCTTTAAAACGAACGGAATGACTTGCAAATCTTCATTATCAAAGATTCTTTGATTATCAATGTACATTGAACTATCAGCATTCAAACAACCTCATCGCTGATCGCTGATCGCTGTATCACTGATCTAGCTCGCTCGCTATTTTTTATCCACATCTTTGAACCAATTAAGTGCTGAACTATCTTTCTAAATGTTTCAACTTGATTCTAAACTGCATCCACTTTATCGGGAGACTTTAGAGGATATGAAGATAAACAAATTGTTGAGCATGTACTAGATAATTCTCAGCCAAAAAGCAAACCATTATTTTACCATCCTCATAGGATATTGCAATTCCGGAAAATTAAAAATTGTACTAATTTATATGACAGGCTATATGTAGTAATATTATTTACTTATTATACAAACATTCAATTTTACAAAATATTCACTTAAGAAAGAACATTTAACGTAAAGAAATTAATTGGTACGACTCTATTTAAGAAGCACTTAAAGACATTGAATAGCCGGAATGAAAAAATATGATAGGTATATCTAGCACTTCTTTTCATCTAAGCTTTACAAGTGACAGTTTGATTGTTTACGTAAAATTTTGAGGTGCTTTCCTTAGCAATGAATTTTACTTTCTTTTTTCTTAATATAATTCATATATTATGTGATATATATATATATATATATATATATATATATATGTGTGTGTATGTATATATTATATATATATATCTTTATAAGTATATATATGTATTATGTATGTATATATATATATATATTTATGTATATAATATATATATATATATATGTATGTAATATTGTATATGTATTTATATATATATTTATATAATTTTATGTATGTATATATGTATATATATATGTATGTATGTATATATGTATATATATGTTTGTATGTATATATGTATATATATATGTATGTATATATATATGTATGTATGTATATGTATATATATATGTATGTATATATATATATATATATATATATGTATATATAATGTATGTATATATATAATATCTGTATATATATATATATATTTATGTATATATATTTATATATTATATAATATATATGTATATAGTTTATATATATGATGTATATATATATATATTATTATATATATATATATATTTTATGTATTATATGTATTGTAACGATCCGTTACATGACCCCAAAACGAACAAGGAGCCCAAAAGGTGACCTTTCGTCGTGGACTCACGAGTAGCCGATAATAGGACCAGGTGGTCTAAAAACCCGTAATTGAAAAACGGTGCATTGACGGCTCCGAACTGACTGAACATTGGAACCTGTTGAATGGACCTTTACTGTGTACATAATTGAGTGCACCTTGCCGCCCATTAGCGGTTACAAAAAGGGCATTAAGTTGGTTAAGCATCTGGAACCAGGACAGCTGATCGCAGACTTGGGAGTGACCGCAAGATTGCGTCACCCTGGCTCGGGAAGTTTCTCGAAGAACCGAGAAGCGGAAGGAGTGCTTAGTATAAATGGAACAGGACCGGACTAGAACGGGGGCTTTTGCTTTGTTTCTTCTCTCGAGGCTTCTACCTGCTAGAGCCTGGTCGATCGAGGACCGCTCTTATCTCCGTGTCTGGAGTTTGTTTTTTTTTTGAGACCGCCAGCGTCTCCGTTGCTAGATAGTCGAACATTCGACTTGGGAATTCCTTCCCCGTTATTGCTGATTGATAGTTAACTTCTTGCATAGAAGTAGTCAGCCTAGAGTGACTTTGCACTCTAATTTTGGATCGACTTGCATCCTGTGTTTTCGTCACGAATCCCAGCGTGATACGCACTCGGAACCTCCGAACCTGCTGTGAAAGCCAACCGCGCTAATCGACAGAGAGTGATCGAGTCAACATTAGTCCCAGCACTAATCAGTTTCCAGCTTTTGTGTTTAAGCCCTAGCCATACTGTTCCGGTATCCCACGCATCCTTGTATGTGCATATTATCTCTGTACGAGATCCCTGAATGTTATCGTTTATTGAATTTGTACATATCTGTACATAGTTTATTCTAGTGAATAAATATTTAGTCAAGAATACCTTAATTTCTAGCCTGTGTCATTGAAGGCCTCGCCTACCTATTTTCCAGTACGTTACAGGCTAGTGGTATTCTAAATATTGGTGGCAGCGCTGTTACGGTAAACAGTGAAGGCTAGGTGAAGAAATTTTCGCGGGTGAAATTGTGCAGCCAGACATCAGATGAGAAATTTTGCGTTCCGAATCTGAACCTGCATTAGTGAGATTTTTTTGTGATCCTGTGATATTGAGAGTCAACTGTGAGACTTTTGTGTGATCCTGTGATATTGAGAGTCAACTGTGAGACTTTTTGTGTGACCCTGTGATTTGAGAGTCAACAGTGAGATTTGGTGTTCAACCGTAAGACGACGCTAGAGACTGATGAAACAAGCATCAAAAATCGTGAGTAACCAATTCTGTTCTCTTGTATCGAACCAACAGTACATTGAGTATAGGTTGTGCTAGGAATTTAGATAGATCAGAGTATAGTAAATTGTGTTGCATTGTGTTTAAATTAGATGTATATCAATTGAAAGAAATCTTAAATTGGTATGCAAATATTTTGTAGAGTGATAGAAAATAATTTCAAAGATAAGAATTATTGACTAAGGTATATTAAAGTTTTGAATTAAGAGTAAAGTTGAATTAAGGAATTTTGTGTAATAGTATTGTGCATAAATTTGAATTTTAAAAGTGTGTATAAATTATAATTGTAATTGAATATTAATTGGAATTTAACTGTTCATAAATAAGATTTTTAAACTGTGTATAAATCAGAATTTTTTTTTTATATCGATTATAATTCGGAATTTTGAAATTGCATAAATTGAAAATTTAAATTGTGTATGATGGTGTTTGATTTAAATTGTTAATAAGATAAGGAAAATTAGTGTGTTGAGAACATTGCTTAAATTAAATATATTAGTTATTTAATTATCATAATTTGAACTTAAGAAAACTGTTAGCACATTATAAGAGAATATTGCAAGTATTTATTTTGTATTGTGTGCATTTGTGCTAGGAAAATTCATATTGTTTATTGTTTTGGTTTTCAAGTGATTATTGTTGTGTTAATTTGAAATTTTGGAAATTGGGTTAAACGTTCTAATATCGAGTAGTATTTGTATTGTGTTAGTATTGTATTTCACGAATTGGTTGAGTAGTCGTAAGTTATTATTGTGAAAATTGAGTAGTAAGTTATTAAGGATATTATCTCATCATGAGTTATTTAAGTAAAGGGCGTAAGGCAGATCTCGTCGAGTTAGCCAAGGAAATTATAGGTGGAATAGACGAAACCTTAACTATGAATCAAATACGGAAATTAATTGAGACATCGGAGGATTACGATCCAGCTTTTGTAGAAGGATGTCTAGATACTATTATTGAGGCCCGGTTAGAGAAAGAGCGCATAGAAAGGGCGGATCGCGATAGTGAGAGGCAAATAGAACTAGAGAGAGAGAGAGAAGAGAAAGAGAGAGAGAGAGAAGAGAAGGAGAGGGAGAGAGCGTTCGAATTAGAAAAATTAAGATTAAACCAGGAATGTAGGAGTGCTAATGAACGGTTAGAGGTGCCAAGACCCTCAGGGGCATCTTTGCGGAACCGGATGCCACAATTTAATCCGGATGAGACGGACATAAATTTGTACCTTTGTCTATTCGAAAGACAAGCTGAATACTTGAAAGTACCTGAAATTGAGATGGCAGGGGAACTTATTTCATTATTACCGCTTTCAGTGTCAAATATTATTTTAAGGGAAAAGGCAGAAGAAACGCGGGATTATAAATTTGTAAAGAAACTCCTCTTAGAACGCTATAAATTATCGGCGGAAGCCCTGAGGCAAAAATTTGTACAACATGTACGGAAATCAGGAAATCTATGGAAGGATTACCTTTTTGAGATACGCACCTATTTAGAAGGTTGGGTATCCAGCTTAGGAGTTACAACATATGAAGGTCTACTGGATTTAATGCTAGTAGACCAGCTTAAACGGAAAATGGGGAGCGAATTCAAGGAATTCCATCTCAAAGAATGGGAAAGTTTTGTTTCACCCGATATCGTAGCGGACTTAGGAGACAAGTATGAATTACTTAAGAAACCCGGGAAGCCCAAACGCAAGGAAAAAAATTTCCGGATTCTCGCACCCCTGATTTTCGCAAGTTTTCAGTACCAATTAAGGCGGCTGAAAATATCAGACCCCCTCCCCAGGAAAAGGTCGAAATTAAGAATGAAAGGCCAAAAACGCCGAGAATGAATGAACTTAAACGTCGGGATTGGCGAAATAATAGAGATTTTGAAAAGAAAAGGAACACCGATATTATTTGTTTCCAGTGTGGAGTCTCTGGGCACATTAGACCTGATTGCCCGGAATTAAAACGCAAGGAAGAATTAAACGCTATAAATACGGGAAGTGAGGTAGTAGATCCGTTAGCACCCTATGTTAGTTTGGGCACAGTAAACAATCAAACGTGTGAAATTTTAAGAGACAGTGGGGCTAGCTATGACGTCGTTTGCAGACGATATGTTAGGCCGCAAGATTTTACTGGCGACACGGTATGGGTCAATCAGCCCTTAGATACTCACGCTATTAATTTACCGGTGGCAAGAGTTTCATTATGCACGAAATTTGGCAATATCGATACGAAGGCGTGCGTCATATCTGATTTCGCGAATCAACAAAGATATATTTTGGGTAAATGTGACGGCCGCACTATTGGAAGAGAAAAACCGAGAGAGTACTAAACAGGTTAATGCGATTACTAGGTTGCAGTCGAAAGCCCTCGAGGCAAACGGGAGCTCCGAGGGAAACGGTTTTAATACCCCCCTAAGCGCAGAGGAGGGACCCGCATTGTTACAAGACACGAGCGAAGAAACTGAATATGAGCTTCCCATTGTCAACTTGACCGACGCAGAACGGGGTCTTTTGAATATAACCCCAGAGGAATTTGCGGTCAGCCAAGAAAATTGCTCTGAGACTAGGGAATTAAATGAACTATTAGTCAATGTGCCCGAGGGGGTTGCGCAGAAGGGATTTGTGCGGAAGAATGGATTGTTATGCAAAATTCAGGTAAACCATTTAGGAGAGGAAAAATGCGTTTTGGTTGTACCGGAAAAGTTACGGGAGAGAATTTTGGCTCTCTGTCATGGAGAGGCGGGAGCTCACGCAGGCGTAACTAAATCGAAACAACGCCTCGCTAAATTGTTTTATTGGCCGAAGTGTTATCAAGATATGGAAACGCATGTTAAGTCGTGCCATCCTTGTCAACTAGTAGGGAATGCTATTGATACAAAGAAGGCGCCTATGCGATTAACTCCGATAATTAGTGAACCTTTCACTAAAATTAATATAGATGCTTGTGGGCCGTTACCCGAATCTGAAAATGGGAACCGGTATATAATCACCGCGATATGCCTGGCTTCTAAATACCCGGAAGCGGTGCCAGTGCCAAATATAGGATCTGTAGCGGTCACTGATGCGCTTTTACAGATTTTCGGGCATCTAGGTTTTCCACGCGAAGTTCAATGTGATAATGGCTCTTCATTTACAAGCCACCTCACAACAGAATTTTTCAAACGGTTCGGGATCAAAGTGACTCACAGTTCAGTAGGTCATCCCCAAAGCAACCCAGTGGAACGTTTCCATCGCACTTTGAAAAGATTGCTTAGAGTGTTATGTTTAGAGAGCGGTGAAAGTTGGGAGAGACACCTTCCTAGTACATTACTAGCACTACGGACGGTTGTCCATGAGAGTACCGGGTTTTCGCCAGCCGAACTCCTGTACGGGAAAAATCTCCGAACGCCAGAAGTTTTATTATATGAGAAATGGTTGGGAGAAACCGATATAGAGAATCCTGTTACCGAACATATCTTAACACTCATGAATCGGCTTAAAAGAGCACGGGAACTAGCTGTGAAACGTATGGGGGAATTGCAGAAAAAACGGAAAGAGACCTATGATAAGAATGCAGTAGTTCGTAACTTTGCTGTAGGTGATTCAGTTTTAATCTTTTCCATGACGAGACCTAACAAATTAGCGCCTAAATGGATCGGGCCAGGAAAAATAGAGGCTCGTATCTCCGATACCAATTATAGAGTCCGACCCCCAGGACCACGAGCGAAAACAAGTAATTATCACGTGAACATGCTAAAACCCTATGTAAGGAGACCAGAATCTATCAATTGGATATGTGAGGAGAGAACGGAGGGGAAAACGACCGAAGATGATTTTGAAATTCACGTGATAGAAAGGGGATCTTCCGATTTTGACTACAATGAAGTAGTGCGCGAGAGTGAGTTGGGATCTCGGTTAACTACAGACCAACAGCGGGCATTAAAAGAACTATTATGTAAACATGCGAAATTATTTTCAAACACTCCGGGGAAAACTGATATGGTAACCCATGATATCGAGTTAATCTCGAATAAAGTAGTTCGATCCCGACCATATAAGGCCTCTCATCGACAAAATGAGATATTAAAAACGGAGATCGAGAAAATGTTAAGTTTGGGAATAATAGAAGTGGGCAGTTCCGATTACGCTTCACCAATGATACTTGTGGAAAATGAAGGGCGGGAACCGCGCCCCTGCATAGACTACCGTAGGCTGAATGAAGTAATTCGGACGGAATATTATCCGTTACCGAATATCGAAGAGCGTGTAGAACTGGTCGCAGGATCGGATTTTATTTCGGTCCTCGATCTTGCCAAAGGTTACTGGCAAATACCGCTGACGGAAAAGGCCCAACGAATAGCGGCGTTTGTTACGGCGTTTGGGACGTACCGACCACTACGGATGCCGTTTGGTCTCAAGAACGCCCCCTATTTCTTTAGCAAATTGATGGCTGACGTTTTAAATGGCTGTGAAGAGTACGCGGTCCCCTATATCGATGATATAGCAATTTTCTCAAAAACCTGGGACGAACATCTGAGCCATTTAGACGATGTTCTGACGCGAGTGACGAAGGCGCAGCTGACAATTAAGTCTTCGAAATGCCGGTTCGCTCAGAACCATGTGAAGTATCTTGGGCATATGGTAGGAGGAGGATACCGGAATCCGGCAGAACTAAAGGTGCAATGCATCCGGGATTTCCCTCGTCCTGACACGAAAACAAAGATACGCGCGTTTTTAGGGCTAACGGGCTACTACGCCCACTACATTCCAAATTATTCCATCATTGCCGCGCCACTAACGGACGCGTTAAAAGGAAAAGAGCGACGGGGTCAAATAAAATGGAATGAGCCGTCCGAGAATGCGTTCACTGCACTAAAAGAGGCACTTACGAAATCGCCGGTGTTGCGCGCCCCGAATTTCGAATTACCATTTATTGTCCAGACCGATGCGTCAGATATGGGAATAGGAGTAGTGCTAGCTCAGAATATTGACGGAAAGGAGCATCCGATACTGTTTCTCAGTAGAAAATTCAATACTGCTGAGCAGAAATATTGCACTACTGAAAAGGAATGTGCTGCAATTATCTTTGCACTAAAAAAACTACATTTCTATCTAGATGGGCGGGAATTCACCATAGTGACAGATCACAATCCATTAGTGTGGCTCCAAAAGAATGCGAGCGCAAACAGTCGCCTATTCCGATGGCAGCTGGTGCTACAACAGTTTAGTTACCGTGTGGTGCACAAACCCGGCCCACAGAATACTAATGCAGATGCATTAAGCCGCTGCATCACGTAAAATGTAGTAAGAAATGTACTTGTATATACTTGCATATTGTCTTTTGTGTTGTAATTATTTAATATTATAATTTAGAATATAGTTAGTGTTATTTTTTAGTATAATGTATATTAAGTATCTGAGTGACTGTTGGTTCCTTACGATGAAGATCAGAGTTGCAGTTCTCCACGAGAATTGTCGGCATAATCGAGATCCACCCTGTGGAAAATTCTTATGCGAGGGGGGGTGTAACGATCCGTTACATGACCCCAAAACGAACAAGGAGCCCAAAAGGTGACCTTTCGTCGTGGACTCACGAGTAGCCGATAATAGGACCAGGTGGTCTAAAAACCCGTAATTGAAAAACGGTGCATTGATGGCTCCGAACTGGCTGAACATTGTTACCTGTTGAATGGACCTTTACTGTGTACATAATTGAGTGCACCTTGCCGCCCATTAGCGGTTACAAAAAGGGCATTAAGTTGGTTAAGCATCTGGAACCAGGACAGCTGATCGCAGACTTGGGAGTGACCGCAAGATTGCGTCACCCTGGCTCGGGAAGTTTCTCGAAGAACCGAGAAGCGGAAGGAGTGCTTAGTATAAATGGAACAGGACCGGACTAGAACGGGGGCTTTTTGCTTTGTTCTTCTCTCGAGGCTTCTACCTGCTAGAGCCTGGTCGATCGAGGACCGCTCTTATCTCCGTGTCTGGAGTTTGTTTTTTTTTGAGACCGCCAGCGTCTCCGTTGCTAGATAGTCGAACATTCGACTTGGGATTTCCCTCCCCGTTATTGCTGATTGATAGTTAACTTCTTGCATAGAAGTAGTCAGCCTAGAGTGACTTTGCACTCTAATTTTGGATCGACTTGCATCCTGTGTTTTCGTCACGAATCCCAGCGTGATACGCACTCGGAACCTCCGAACCTGCTGTGAAAGCCAACCGCGCTAATCGACAGAGAGTGAACGAGTCAACATTAGTCCCAGCACTAATCAGTTCCAGCTTTTGTGTTAAGCCCTAGCCATACTGTTCCGGTATCCCACGCATCCTTGTATGTGCATATTATCTCTGTACGAGATCCCTGAATGTTATCGTTTATTGAATTTGTACATATCTGTACATAGTTTATTCTAGTGAAATAAATATTTAGTCAAGAATACCTTAATTTCTAGCCTGTGTCATTGAAGGCCTCGCCTACCTATTTTCCAGTACGTTACAGGCTAGTGGTATTCTAAATATTGGTGGCAGCGCTGTTACGGTAAACAGTGAAGGCTAGGTGAAGAAATTTTCGCGGGTGAAATTGTGCAGCCAGACATCAGATGAGAAATTTTGCGTTCCGAATCTGAACCTGCATTAGTGAAATTTTTTTGTGATCCTGTGATATTGAGAGTCAACTGTGAGACCCTTTTTTTGTGATCCTGTGATATTGAGAGTCAACTGTGAGACTTTTTGTGTGATCCGGCGATATTGAGAGTCAACTGTGAGACTTTTTGTGTGACCCTGTGATTTGAGAGTCAACAGTGAGATTTGGTGTTCAACCATAAGACGACGCTAGAGACTGATGAGGCAAGCATCAAAAATCGTGAGTAACCAATTCTGTTCTCTTGTATCGAACCAACAGTACATTGAGTATAGGTTGTGCTAGGAATTTAGATAGATCAGAGTATAGTAAATTGTGTTGCATTGTGTTTAAATTAGATGTATATCAATTGAAAGAAATCTTAAATTGGTATGCAAATATTTTGTAGAGTGATAAAAAATAATTTCAAAGATAAGAATTATTGACTAAGGTATATTAAAGTTTTGAATTAAGAGTAAAGTTGAATTAAGGAATTTTGTGTAATAGTATTGTGCATAAATTTGAATTTTAAAAGTGTGTATAAATTATAATTGTAATTGAATATTAATTGGAATTTAACTGTTCGTAAATAAGTTTTTTTAAACTGTGTATAAATCAGAATATTATATAATGAATATAATTTGGAAATTTGAAATTGCATAAATTGAAAATTTAAATTGTGTACGATGGTGTTTGATTTAAATTGTTTAATAAGATAAGAGAAATTAGTGTGTTGAGAACATTGCTTAAATTAAATATATTAGTTATTTAATTATCATAATTTGAACTTAAGAAAACTGTTAGCACATTATAAGAGAATATTGCAAGTATTTATTTTGTATTGTGTGCATTTGTGCTAGGAAAATTCATATTGTTTATTGTTTTGGTTTTCAAGTTATTATTATTGTGTGAATTTG
>CM063507.1:101592573-101596856 GCA_032207245.1 Pardosa pseudoannulata | reverse complement strand
TTAGGGCATATTAAATTTTTGATTCAACATTATAATGAATTTTGAAATTTTTTTTCAGTTTGCTTAAGATGTATTCTAATTACGGTTATCATCCTTTGTTGTGAATTTTTCAAAGGAAGTATAGGTACTCGAACTTGTAGTTTTGCCCCTCTAGATTTTTAGGGTATGTTAAATTTTTGATTCGACATTTTAATGAATTTTGAATTTTTTTTCAGTATGCTTAAGATGTATTCTAATTACAGTTGTTATCCTTTCCTGTGAATTTTTTAAAGGAAGTATAGGTACTCCAATTTGTAGTTTTGCCCCTCTAGATTTTTAGGGTATATTAAATTTTCGATTCGACATTTTAATGAATTTTGAAATTATTTTGTTTTTATTAGTATGCTTAAATTGTATTATAATTACAGTTATTATTTCCTGTGAATGTTTTAGAGGAAGTATAGGTACTGGAACTTGTAGTTATGCCCCTCTAGATTTTTAGGGTATATTAAATTTCTGATTCAACAGTTTAATAAATTTTGGAATTATTTTTTTTCAGTATGCTTAAGATGTATTCTAATTGCGGTTATCATTCTTTCCTGTGAATTTTTTAAAGGAAGTATAGGTACTCCAACTTGTAGTTTTGCCCCTCTAGATTTTTCGGGTATATTAAATTTTTGATTTGACATTTTAATGAATTTTGAAATTATTCTGTTTTTATTAGTATGGTTAATATTTATAATAAGTACGGTTATCGTCCTTCCCTGCGAATTTTTAAAAGTAAGTATAGGTAATTGTATTTTATTTACAATACAGACCTATACAGGAAAGGCATACATATACAAACATGGACACCTCAAGTGACGGAAATAACCCCTAAGGGAGGTAAATGGACACAATATGGTCTGGGGTGAGCATGGAATTCAGTCATTAGTCTCTAAACAAGTTTTTTTCTCTTGAAAAGTGAATTGAACATCTGGTCGGCATAAGTATCGCCCCTTAAACTCTAGTATTCGTGGAATCGTTTACATGACTGGGCTAGGTATTCTAATCAGCCATTAAATAAGTGTCACATAATTTTAAACTGCAAAAGCCTAACAATTCAAAAGTTGTAAGCATAAGGAATCCATACAAATCTCTCACCGTACCTAGTTCATTATCAGCCTAACGAACGATTTATATAATAAAATTTTAAGTGACAAATTTAACTAGGCGGAAGGCCAGGGAATCCATCTAACCCATCATTCGTGTAAGTGACTAAGTAGTTGCATATGGAAACGATACTGTCCGCCCTTGACTATTTCAGATTTCCAACTTGGATAGTATTTAAAATTGTTAGATTGCAGTGTATAGACTTTCGTTGGCAAATATCGTGCAAATTAGTAAGTACTTTTAATATTTTTTCTTTAGTTTTACTTTTTGTGTGTCTGTATATGCATAGAAAATGTAAAAGCAAGTATAGGTACTTGAATAACTGTTTGCTTCTCGACTTTTTTAAAGACCTTTTTTTTCAGGAATAATCACATGCCACCGAAAAAGGAATTAGCTCGATTCTTCTTAAGAAACTTCAAGATTCTCCAACATATTTCTTTTTTGAAAGACATAGTCAAAAGTATTCAGGGTATCCCCCCCCCTCCCGTTCAAATTCCAAAATTTTAAAAGACTGTTTCGTGGAGAGACAGATTTTATGTTAAAAAATAGTTTCAACTTTTTACGTTAGAAAAGATTTTTGTATGTAGCTAAATGAGCAATTGAATGATTGAAAACATAAAGTTTTTTATTTTATACACGTATAAATTATTTTTGTAATAGGAAAATTTTAAATTCTACATAAAAGGAAGTATTAAATAGATATCCAGAATAGTTTTGGTTGGTTTGCTGATTCGTTTGGAGCAGTATATTCCACTACTTCTTAACATGAGTATGAAACCTAGTCCTGAGACCAAGACGTATTACTTATAACCGATTCCGAACGGCTACGAACATCTATTACAGCAGTGAGATTCAATCCAATGAATACCGGTAACAAACAGCAGCAACCAACCCATTCGACCAAGAACAACTTCGAAAACAAGTGTTAAATTTAAAAGAAAGTTAATTTGCAATCAATTAAAAGTAATAAAAGAGTGCATGCATAATGTAGTATGTGTAAACATCTTCCTGAAGTTACCTTTATGATTTTAATCAAATTATGTTACTGAGTATTAACTTTATACTATACTTAGAGATGGGTCATTAATAATCTTCTTATGAAAAACTATTGTAGCACAGATAAACATCTTTATTTTTTGTGAACCTTTTAAATACCTTTCAACTGAAATTGAAATGAAATATCCCGATTGCATCAATATAAATAAATTATTGCTTCCCTAAAAAGTTCCTTGCAAGAATTTTAAAGATATAAATACTTTATTTATATTTTTAAGTATTTATTTAAGTCTTATGCGGTGATTTCATTTGATTTGGAGGGCTACGGTATACTATTTTGTTCCATAAGATCTGGTGTGACTGGAACATACTGCCTTCCAAACGGCTACGTACTTCCACGTCAGCAGTGGAATTTGAACCTACGAATTGCGGTACCTAAGATCAGCACCCTACCGATTCGGTCATCGTTCAGCCGTGGTGATTTATATATGTTTATTTAGTAATACTCAACAATTTTAATAATTTAAAAATATTAAATATTTATAAATGTATTTACATTCTCTTATTTTTGTGGAAGTGTTAGAAATAAAAAAAAATACCAGTGTAGAAGCTGAAATCATTTAGATATCTAGCTGGGTAGTATAGTTAGAAAAGTATAGGCTTGGTATAGTCAGTCCTTCCAGATTTTACTACAGGTAAAAGCAATAACCACCAGGACCTTCCTACATTAGGGAGTAAGAAATTGGTTTTAAGAACGCTTGCGGGTAAAAAGAGTACTTCTTTGCGGTCATTTATTGTGCTATTCAGCTATGAAGCTGGGGACTTTTTCTGACCGGAAAGTTGTTATACATAAGGACTTTGATGAGTTAAACAGTATTCGAATAGTGAGAGCAGATTGACTAGCACTCTAAGCAATTCATTACTTTATGGATAGAGACAACCACAAGAAATTGGGAAAATTTTTTGCAAGTATCCAAGGTGAGCAAACTTATAATATAAGGTAAAAAAAAATTGAACTTGTTCATTTTTCTGTCAAACTTAGGCTTTTTCTTCAGTTATACTTCTATTTTTAAAATTAGAATTTAATGTCATGTATAGTTTATATCTTTTCAATGTTTAATTTATTATTAAATTCATTGAGAAAATATTTAATTGAACATTTCAAGCTTTTAATATTGTTCACTATATATATATATATTTTTGTTATTGTAAAGCTACATTTGTGTTATGATAATCATTACTTATTAGGAGTATACATGCACAACAAAACCTGTAGTTTTACTGAAGTATTATTCAAAAATAACAGTGTCTTTCCCCTGGTCCCCTTCTAAAAATAATTTTTCTTTACGGCCTTGTTTTGTTTTATCGTCTTATGTGATTGTGAATCTATGTTATGTATTTTGCCTTGTCCCTGCCTTGGATAATTGTTTATTAAAATCCATCCTGAAAGTATGGCTATGCAAGGGTTGGAAGTTCTTATTTAAATAAATGAGACCAAGTTTTCTCCCAAGTATCCTTCGTATATTGCAAGAAAATTTTCTCTTTTAATTTTTAAAATTTCAAAATGTTTTTTGTGTTTTTGTAAAATATGTCTCTAATTTGTAGGTGTGTGTATGGGTTGCTCATTAAAACTGTATATCATAAAAATGCACTTTCGGGATTTTTTTCTCAAAATTTTCATGTTTCTGAGTAAGTTTGTAGGTACATCTGTTGACTTTATAAATAATTTGCCCCCCACCCTGCTCCTTTTAAATTATACCCATGATGCTAAATAAAAATTTAATGAAAAAAAAAATATCTAAGTAAATAAGAAATTAATGCAAACATGAGAAAAAAATTCAAATAAATATAATTTAATAAAAATATAAACATATTAAAAATTAATCAACATTTATCAAAGCTTTAATATAAAAATTTTAACCCAAAACGAAATAAAGAGTAATCAGATATTAAAATTAGATATGGAAATTCGAAATACAATCACTAATTTAGATGAATTAGAAGAAGGACTTTCAAGATAACAGATAAATTATTGAGCTGTAATTAAAATAATAATACATGCAGAATGAGTATGAAAATAATACTTTTTTTAAAATTCATTAAATTTATTTAATACAAGCATAAAGGTAAACATATTTATTATTGGAAAATTGAAA